>BLBF01000006.1:36056334-36097912 GCA_015471245.1 Laticauda colubrina | reverse complement strand
GGAGAAAGAGAATGGAGAATTTAAGACTTAAAAAAACAACCAAAAAAGGGAAAACAAGGTGAAAAGTGGACACAACATCAGAAAGCAACAGAAAAGAGGAATACACAAGAGGGTGGAGATTAAGAGACAAGGGGGTAAAAAGGGTAGAGTGGAGAAGCAAGGGAGGAAAGAAGGGAAGAGAAGCTACAAAGGTTTGAAACAAGATGTAAAGAAACAGAATTTATTTAGAGATAATGGGTAAACATATAACTGAAAAAGAGATTCTGAAAAGGTACATAAGACTGTGTTGTTGTATTTGTATTTGAAATAATCTTAGAAAATTGGAATAATATATGATTATAAAATGGGACAAAATATTTAATGTAACTTAGCGAAATTTTTTTTTAAATAAAATGAATGAAATCAAATATGAGAGAATTGAATTAAAGAAAAATGGGAACATTGTCATTGTATAATATTTTAAAATATAAGTGAAATAGGGGGAAGTAACTAAGCAAAATCTATAAGTGTTCCCATAGAAGCATGATACTTATTTAGAAAGGATTGTGTAAAATGTTTAAGATTTAAATGAATATTAATTTTAATGATATAATTTCAATTGCTATGGATTGTTGTTTTAATTATATTATATATTTAAAAAAAAAAAAATTTCTTGTTTTAAAATATTGAGTCTATCTTTAGAATGTACTACGCAGAATCCGAATGAAAATTATGTGTTATGTTAAGCTTTAAAACTAGGGGAAGGATAAGTATGATAAGGCATTATACTCCAATCAGTCATTACAGAAGAAATTTTGTGTTAATGAGAAAAGATAATAGACAGCTGAAACAGGACAGACAAAGGATATAAGTATAAATTGAGATGAAATAAATATAATAGAATTAAGAGAGTGAAAAGAGGGGAGAAGCTATATAGAAAATGTAAAATAGTAAATAAGAAATGGAATGCTATATAAAAGTAAGCATGAACTTGAATTTATGTCTGTACAAAAAGATGTAACTCGGGATCAAACTGCCGTCCAAAAAGATATTTTATGTTTTTTATGTTTTGTGTTTTGTTTGTCTATGTTTGTTTGTTAAAAATTAATAAAATTCTTTTTTAAAAAAAAGAAGTGAATAAAAGCAAAAGATGTCAAAAAAAAAGAAAAAAGAAAAGAAAAGTGAATATTGAATAATATTATTACGATAACATGATATTCAATAGAAGTGCAATCTGAATTAAAGAGCTTCTTCTAAACTAATTTGCCACCTGATTTTCTTTATTCATTATATAACAATCTAACAAAGTGTTTATAAAACATCTATTCATTCTATATCATAGAAAGAAAGCTGTTCAAAATGGAACAATGTATTGATGAACAATTTGAAAAAAGAATCAAAACACAAGCATAACTCAGTGCTAAATATATAACAAAAAAAAAACCCTACAGATAATCATAATCACTTAGATCTCAAAGCCTGAGAAAGAAAAATTAAGAATGTTATTAAATATGTTAAAGGTAATAAACAAGATAGATTATTGGCTTAATAACTGAGAATGGGAGAAAATAGCTATTAATTTAATCTGGATAGCAAGAGATATATCCCATGTGCAGATTCTGAAGGAAATTTTCATAAAACGAATTAACACAGGTGATCAAACAAATAAAATAGTGTCACACATTATCTTCATCATGGCAAGCAACTTTTATATCTGATCCAAGTATCCAGAATCATAGAGACATTTATGTTTGCTGGAAGACTGAATGGAATTAAATAGTCCTCTACTTGGAATAATGAGCTCTAATCAAATGGTATTTGTCCAAGAGAGTTCTATAAAGGACAACATATAATGCATCTTGAATGGTTTTGATGGTATCACTCAAAAAATAATACCTTTTCAGAATCCCTTTTTCAATTAAATTTTCACCAATTATCTCTAAATAGGCTTATACTTTCAATCCTTATACATTTTTCCTGTTTCTCTATATCTTGTTTCCGTCTTTTATAACTTCTTTTCCTTTCCTCCTTCCCCTTCTTCTTCTCCCTCCCCTTTTTACCCCGTTGTCTCTCTACTTCTAATTCTCTCTTCTATGATCCTCTCTTCTGTTATTTCCTAATATTGTAATTATTTTTCAAACTTTTCTTTTTTTTAGTTGTTTTTTCAAATCTTAAACTTTTCACTCTCTTATCCCCCTTTTCCTTTTTTTCCCTACATAAAATTATTTTATTATTAAAGATGGCTTCTTCTTTGTCCCAACCTTCTACAAGCATTTCTTGTTGTTTTTCATAGTTCCAGATCTCCATTTCTAAAAATTGAAATACAAAGCCAAAAGAACCTCTTCCTTCTTGTGCATCTTCTTTCTTTTTTTAAGTTCCATTTTCAGTTCTTCTAAAAGTGATGCCATTTTAAACACTTTTAAACAACCACAAGATTGATTTTAGTCATTTAAATCAAAATAGCCAAAAATCCAAAAATCACCAAATAATCCAAGGCTGTTTCTTCTTGCTTCTTTTTTCCACTTTATCTTCCTGGGCTTCTATTATTTTGTCACAAAGTTTCAGTTAAAATGTATCTTTTAGGAATCTTGTTAAGGTTTCACTGTAAAGCCCATGTCACACTGCCCAACGGATGCAAAAAGGACACAGCGGACGAGCAAAATGTTCCATCCGTTATTATCCGCTCTCAAAAGGGGCAAAAATTTGCATAACTGGAGCGGATAACACGGACGCATGGAGGACGCAGGGCGGATGCAAAGCGGATGCGGAACGGAAGCCTAGCGGATGGAAGCGGATGGGAGCGGATGGCACATCCGCTGGGCTTCTGGGGGGTCTCAGCAAAGTGGACGCGGAATGGAAAGAGCGGATGCAGAGCGGACGGCAAGCGGATGAAGTGGATGCATAGCGGATGCACAGCGGATGCACAGTGGATGCACAGCAGAAGCCTAGCGGATGCCTGGCGTTAATTGCGCATGCGGGGAGGATGCATTGCGTCAGCCCCGCGGATATAACAGAAGCAGCTCGGAAGCAGGTCGCCATTCAGAGGAAAGACCTGCTGCCGGATGGATTGGCTGCCTTGCCTGGCCTGCCTGCATGTCTGCCTGCAAGCCTTGGTGCCTGCCTTGCTGCTAGCCTTGGTGCCAGCCTTGCTACTAGCCTGCCTGCCAGCCTTGGTGCCAGCCTTGGTGCCTGCCTTCCTGCCAGCCTTGGTGCCTGCCTCCCTGCCAGCCTTCCTGCCAGCCTTGGTTCCTGCCAGCCTCCCTGCCAGCCAGCAACCCCACAACCATGCGGAAGCACAGCAAGCCTCAGCCATCTGCTGCCAGCCCTGGCAAGAGGGACAAGGCTACCATCCCGCCCCCTGGCCCTCACTCTGGTTCTGCTGGGGCTTCTGCAGCACGGGCTCGCTCTTCTGGGGCTGGCGTTTCTGCTGCTTCTGCTTCTGGAGGAGCTGATGACAAACTCCAGCACCAGCCACTTCCACAGCACCTGGACCCTTCACCCCTGAGACTGAGCGACCAAGAGGAGTGCCAGAGACTCATTTTTGTCTTATAGCTTGTTGTTAATAAAGTCTATTTATGATTCACACACTTGTTTCATTTCTTTTTTTTAATAAAGTCTTGGTGGAAACTTTTAGAAATGGTTTAAGCCTTTGCTTGCTTGTGGGATGGGTAAGGATAGCTTTGGAATGGGTTAGGATACCTGTGGAATGGGTAATAGCTGTGGGATGGGTTAGGATAGCAGTGGGATAGATAAACCTCCAGTGCAAGCACAGTGGGACTGTATGGTCCACCCTCCCAGGTGCCACACCTATGGCCCTTTATTATCAATAGCGATATAATCAATCATCCACACATGTCAACATAAACACAACTCTTCATTAAATTCCCTGTTCATTGTAGGCCAACCAAACATACATGGCCAATTTCATCAGTGTGATGAGACAGGCTGAAGGAAGCATCCATTAAGCATTTACCATCCTGTCTTGCCACTCCACTGCTCCAGCTGGGGAGTTGCACCAGTGTTTCAGGAGGTTGCGCTGCTTCTTGGCCTCACATGAGGCTCTGTTGGGGCCTTGCACATCCTCAGTGTCTATCAGATTTTGCCCTTGTCTCCATTCCCCAGGCTCCATGTCCCTATTGCCTTGTTGACGGTCCACAAGCCTGTTCTGCAAGACTGGGTAGCGGGTGCGCATGAGATTGTGCAGGATGCAGCAAGCTTCCACGATCCTCCTCATGGTCTCTGGGCTATGCTGCATGTTGGTGAGAAGTACCTGGAACCTGTTGGCCAGGATGCCAAAGGCGTTCTCTACCACCCACCTTACCCTGAACAGCCTGTAGTTGAAGATAGTCTCTTCACGGGTGAGGTATTTGGAGGTGTAGGGCTTCATGAGGTAGGTTGTGAGGGAGAAGGCGTCATCCCCCATGATGAAGTAGGGCACATCTTGCTTGTCATTGGGCAGTGGGTCTGGATCTGGGAAGCCCACCATGAGGTTGCCTTCCAGCCCCTCCTTGAGGTGACTGGCATTGTATACCTGGGCATCTGAAGATGAGCCGCTGCCTGAAGCATCAATTTACATGAACTTGTAGTCAGCATCGACCATGGCGAAGAGGATGATGCTGAAGAAGCCCTTGTAGTTGTGATAAGTGGACCCCGACTTGGCTGCAGCTTTGCAGGCCACGTGCTTCCCATCTATGGCTCCAACAGTGTGTGGGAAGTTCCACCTCTGATACCACTGCTCTGCAACTTTCTTCCATCCTTTTTCAGTGGAGGGGCACTGGAGGAGCTCCTCCTTGTATTCTTTGATGATGGCCTGCACCACTTCTCTGACCACAATGCTGATGGTGTTGTGTGGCACCCTCCAGCCGTACTGCATGCTCCTGTAGGTTGTCCCTGAGGCCAGGTGGCGCAGGGTGAGTGCCACCTTGAGCCCAGGTTCCAGGCTGGGCGGGAAGTTGGTGTTTGTCTTGGTCAACCTGGGTGTCAGGCGCTGCACAACTTCGTCAAACATGGCTGGAGGCATCCTCATGAAGTTCTGGAATGCCCGAGTGTCTTCACTCCTGAGCTCCACCATCAGCTTGTTGTACAGTCCGTACTCTGCTCTTCTCCCGATCCATCTTCGGACCCAGACTTTTTTTGGGTGCCTCCTTTTCTTCCCATAGTAGAGTTCACCGAGCCTGTAGATGGTTTCGCACTGTTGCAGAAGGATGGTGGCTGCCGGAAGGACTTTGTCACAATCCACGGTGGACATGACTGGATGCTTTGGAAAAGGAAGAGTCAGATGAAGGCTGCAGAGGTCTGCACAGCTTGGCTGCTGTTCTGAAAGTGAGATGCAGGCGAGTTGCTCCCCCTTTTTATGGGCAGTACAGGTGTCACTTTGCATCCTCTAGGCATCCTCTAGGCATCCTCTAGACATCCTTAATATCCAAGATAGGTCCCCTCTGTGAACGGTTTTTTCATTTTACACGCTTTGTTTCCATGCTGCATCCGTTCTGCATCCGTTCTGCATCCGTTCCGCTTTCTCCCTGCGTCCGGGCGGATGCGAGTTGCGCGGATGTGCAGCGGACGCCAAGCGGATATAGCGGATGCATAACGGATGCGTAACGGATGCGTAGCGGATGCGTAGCAGATGCAGAACAGATGAACTGGATACATTTTCTGCGCAAAAGTTTTGGGCAGCCCAAAACTTTTGGAGCAGATGAAACGTCAATAAACAGATGCTGGACGGATAGAGAGGAAGCAAAACGGAGGCAGTGAGTACATCGCATTTTCGAATGGATGGCAAGGTTTTTTGTCCGTTTTACATCCTCTTTGCATCCATTGGTTCAGTGTGACATGGGCTTAAATTCCTTTTAGTTCCAGGAAGTCTCCTCCATTTTTCCAGATCCCGCCCTTTTATTCTTTCTTTTTCTCTCCTTTCCTGCTTTTAAAGGTTTTTGAGTGTCCAAAAAGTCTTTATTATCTCTTTGACATTTTATTTTCAGCTTAAATGCCTATTGATGTCAAAGTGGATTTTTGTCAATGTCTTACTTGAATCTCTCAGCTGTCAGTATAAGGAAGGGAAGGGGGGGAAAAGCCAAATACTTTCCCTTCCCTCTCTCCTTCGCTGCTTCAAAGTCTTCTTTGGGAAAAATGTTATTTTTTATAGTTCAAATTCTTGGGTACCTTACGTTGTTTCTTTTTCAGTTTAACCCTGTCAACCAAAACTTTCTCTTCTTATCTTCCTCCTCCACATTCTTTTCCAGTCGAGTTCTTTTTTGAGGTGGCCATTTCTGATCACTGCTGCAACTGCCTTCGGGAAAGGGAGTAATGGCCAGCTGAGGAGGAGAGATGCAGCTCTCCTCAACCCTGCTGGTGGTCTCTCCCCTCTTCACCACCTCTTTGGGATGGCTTCGCCCTGAATCCAGATGGCTCGGAGCACTCCAATGGCGAGCACGGATTGAAATTGTGCATGATGACAGATTTTGGATCATCACCAAAGAATCTCAAACCGGAAGTCAGTCTACATAGACTATTTTCTTAATGGAGTAAAAAATACCTTTGGACTAGCTCTTTTATTCTGTCATCATTAAAGAAGATGAACTCTGGTCCAAATCTTTTATCACTGATTGGAAATAATTAGATCTTTTCATGGGTTCAAATCTACTGTATCACAAAAGGAACATAATAAGGGTGCCCTCTTTTTTTTCTCCTTGTTACTGGCTGTAAAACTATTTGCAAGAAAGATTTTGCTAACATCTAGGAAAAAAATCTGTAATATTTCTTTCTGTTTGATTAAAGCAAGCTGCTATCTAAAATATGTTAACAAGCAAGTTACAGTCATGTTAATATAATTTATTTGTTTATTTATTTGTTCTTATTAAGTTACTGTTTCCTTTATGTTCCCTTAGAACATAGAAACAGAGAGAGAGAGAGGCTTCTATTTTTCTCATCTATTTTTCAGATGTTCTGAAGAAGAAACCATTATGATATATTTTATCAGGCAATTATGAAAAATAGGTCAGAAAAGCTGAGACTATTCAAATATCATTCTCAAGTTTCAAAAATCAATCACCAGCATCACTCAGAAAATAAAAAGAACCTTTCCAGACCCAGGGGACAGGAGAATGAAGAGGACTCTTTCTAGAAAACTTCAATGGCTTTTCATGAAAGCAATATTGACTCTCAATTACCTAGTGATAGACTATTGTTAAAAGGAACAAAGAAATGTCACATGGAGAATATCTACCCTTAAATAGTACTTTTATTTACTTCCATGCTATCTGATATTGTGATATGGATGGTTGATTTAATCTAAACTTCAAAACACATGCACATCAATTGGATAGTTAGAACTGGATAGTTGTAAAAGTTAACAGCCAAAATGCTGCATTATGAACAGAGAAAGGAAAGGAACGGTTTGTGGAATATATACAAATAATTGAAATCTAGGACAGTAACTAAAAAAGAAATAGTTTGGTTTCAATACGATCCATTTCATCTGGACAATATGTACTTATGACTCCAAAACATGAGTAAAACATGAGCAAAATGCACTTTGTCGTGTTTGTGTTTGACTCTTTCACATTCTATACTGGCTTTGGTAGCTGTTTTTTGTAGTTAGCCAGCCTTGCTTCATTATTTTATGGATCCTTCCCAGAAATCAGGTTCAATCCTGGCAAGATGCCACATGTCGGCAGTTGGCTGCTATCCTTTCTGTTTAATCTATCAGAACAGTGTGTTCCTGCAGCTCTTTAAGCACAAATTAGATTTCTGAGTAGGATGTTGAAAATCAGGACTGCTATGAGCAGCTTTCCCCAAAATACTATTCCATTTTTGCTACATGGAACAGTTAAACAAGTTATGTTGAACAAACATTAAACAAACTGCGTTATAATATCCTTGCATCTGTTTTTTTTATAAACACTGATCATTTCCATTTCTAGAACAGATGCTGTTTTTAGAGAGAAGGTTCTTATTTCACATTTGAATTTTGTAACAAACCTTAAATGGATACTCATTGTCTAGTCCTAGCAATGTGTTTATTTTTAACCTTCTCAAAGAAAAAACCACAGCTCTGTTCACATTTATTTATCTCAACTCTTCAGATTCTTTAATTTATTGAGTTTCTCTGCAGATCTCTTATATTTTGGCTTATTTTTAAAGTGTATTGATTAATAAAATAAATAACTTTCTTCAACATGCTTTTCCAAAGCCAACTGGATTTTTTTTGTTTTCCTTAAAGATGTTTCACTTTTCATTCAAGAAGCTTCTTCAGTTCTTCAAAGTTCTCAGATGAGAGGCGAAGCATCTTTGAGGAAAAACAAAGAAAATCAAGTTGCCTTTTTAAAAACACTTTAAAAACACTGGACAGCCATGGCCTGGATAACTGAGAATCTCCATAGACATCAAACCAATTATTGCCTTGGTCAATGTTGGCTTTGACTTTTGATAGATGTAGGTATACATTTAGATATGGTGGCAATGTGGTTGAGACATTGTAATTCCATTGATACAAGAGTTGATTTGGTTGGTGTGGCTGGTTAGAGGCATGTCCCCTTCATCCCTCACTATTCCATGTGTATTCTTCTCAAACCCGCATGTTTGGTGGAAGAAGACAGCCATCCCATATAGGAGTATACTGATCTTCGGTCAACTGGATACTGTGCTCCACTGCTAGACCCTCCAAAGAAACTCAGTCTTGTTTTTCTAATTATTTTCTCTAGCAAAATCTCTTTAATACATCTTCTATTTTCTGCTTATTTAGATACATAGTGCAATCCTGTGTTACTTGATTATCTTCATCTTGAAAAGACTTCCCTTTCTTGAAGTGAACCTTTGAATATTATACCTTCTCTATCACTTCTTTATCACTGTGTAATATTCATATCAGCGTCTTGAATTTGATGGAACTTTTCTTGATCAGAATGAAATGTTAGAACTATATTTTTACTTTATTTTTATGGTATTCAATAATTTCTCAGTTAAACTGGGCTTTCACCTTCCTTTTTTTTTTACAATCCTTTCATTTTTTTTAAAAAAGTGTAGTCTTTTAAAATACCTTTTGACTGTACTTCCTCAGAAATTTTCCACTTAACAGTTAAAGGCCAAGTCCCACTGGCCAACAGATGCAAACCGTATGCATAAAGGACACAGCGGACAAGCAAAATTTTGGGGGTGGCTCCATCTGTTATCATCTGCTCTAAAAAGTGGTGAAAATTTGCATAAACAGAATGGAAAAGAATGGACGTGGGTAGTATGTAGCGGGAATGTTAAATGGATGTTCATAGGAAGCCTAGCGGATGAAAGCAGATGGAAGCGGATGACACCTCCGAAGGGGTTCCGGGGGGAGAATTTTGAAGTGGAAGCAAAGCGGAAGGGGCAGATGGATAGCGGATGAAGTGGATGCATCACGGACGCCTATAGGAAACAAAGCGGATGCCGCACAGATGTATATCGGATGCAAGGCGTTCACTGCGCATGCAGGGAGTATGAATTGCGTCAGCTCCGTGGATATAAAAGGATGCAGCACGCATGCAGTCAGCACACAGGGGAAAGACGTGCTGCCACATACATCTAGCAGGAACACCATGGTTCGTCAGTCAGGCAAGAAGAGGAAGCCTGTGCCTACTCGTTCCAGCCCTGGCAAGAAGGCCAGAACCAGCATCCCACCCCCTGGCACTCATCAGGAACTGGCAACTATAACAGGAAGGAGTATGAGAAACTGTAGAAGTACCAAGGCCCAAAGAATGAACTAGAAAGCAGGCAGAAAGTAAAGGCCAAAGTGATCCCAGTGTAATATGAGCGCTCAGGACTATGATGTCGAAGCTAGGAGAGTAGTTCCAATACGTCATTGGAATATAATGTTTTCTGTTCACTAAGAACATCTAAAGAACAACTCTTACTGTGCAGAGTTTTCAAATCCCCAGGCCTTTGATAGAGGTCTTGAGTAAGAAGAGGAGTAAGAAGAGATTACAGACATAAACATACATGTATGTATATGTACAATATATAGAAATGGTATATAGCTTATAATAATTTAAAGAAAAATGCAAAAGATATCATGTTCTTTCCTACTGTGTGAATTTATAGCACTACTTTTTTTAATAATCTGTTGCTTCCCTTATTTATTTGCTTATACATTTTAATTAACATTAAATTATAGCAAATATTAATTATTTTTATTCAGATGTATTATCTGTGATTTTAATGCTTCATTGTAAGTCATCTAAGAAAACTTGCTTTTGAAGAATGGTTCTCACATTTTAAAAATGCATGCATACGAATGAATAAAACATGATGTGTATATTGATAATGAGCCTTAATGAAGATCACTGTAAACGTAAAAATGCTAGGTTCACACTCTCTTTCTTGCATTATTTGTTTGTATAATATTATCTTCTATCAAAGGCCTCAAAACAGAATATCCAATTCTCCCCTCTTCTATTCTCAGTAATATATGAAGTATATAAGAAATGGCAACTGGTCCATATCTATTCAGGAAATATAATAACTAAATATTCCGTCTTGATCTCTGCAGTTCTAACTAAATCTGTTATTTTCACTCGTATGAAATTCTCTTTGAAATACACATGCTTTGACTTACAAGTTTAGAATATGTAATAAGGCTTATATAATTGATCTTCTATTAAAATGCATCTATTAAAATGCAATTAATCAGGCCAGGACCTAGGTCTCTACATGTCCTGAATTTTGTAGCACTAGAGACTTTCAAAATCGTTACCAATTTGCAATTTTTAATGTGACAGAAGAAAAAAAAATAAAATACATAAACTATATTTAACTTTCTATCAAAATGAAAATAAGTATTTGTGTTAGCCACTATTTTTTGAACAAAATGATCTCTAACATAGGTAATTCTCATCTTACAATCATTTGTTTAACAATTATTTAAAGTTACTGTATATTATTGCTGAAAAATGATGTATGATTAGCTCTCACACTTACAATTGTTGCACCCTCCCTGTGATCTTGTAATCCTGAGTCAGACATTTGGCAATCAGCATGTATTTAGAATTTTTGTAGTATCCTAGGATCATGTGATCAATATTTATGACCTTACCAGCTGGCTTTTAAAAAGTATGGCCAATGGGGAAAGCCAGGTTTGCTTAATGACCACATGGTCCATGTATCAACAGTAACTTATCAGCATAACAAAAAGGTCATAAATGTTGATTACATGGCTGACTTAATGACTATCTCACTTAAGCCCCTGTCACACTGCACCAATGGATGAAAAGAGGATGTAAAATGGAGAAAAACACTTGCCATCCATTGGTTAACGCAATGCTTCCATTCTGTACTCACTGCCTCCGTTTTGCTTCCTCTCTATCCGTCCAGCATCCGTCTATTGACATTTCATCCGCTCAAAAACTTTTGAGCTGCTCAAAACTTTCTGAGCGGAAAATGTATCCAACGCGTCTGTTCTGCATCTGCTAGGCAGGGGGACATCCATTCTGGATCTGTCGGCATCCGTTACGCGTCCGCTACATCCGCTAGGCATCCGCTGCACATCCGCACAATTCAACTCCACTCCAGCAGAAAGCTGACACAGGGAGGAAGCAGAACGGACGCCGAATGGATGCGCAGTGTTAGTAGCACGGACGGAGAAAGGATGAAAGCAGATGCAGCATGCAAAGAAAGCATTTAAAATGGAAAAAACGTTCGCAGAGGGGACCTATCTCAGATATTAAGGATGTCTTGAGGATGCCAAGAGGATGCAAAAGGACACATAGGGGAAAACCTATATTGCCTATAAAAAGGGGGAGCAACTCACCTGGATCTCACTTTCAGACCAGCAGCCCAGCTGTGCAGACCTCTGCAGCCTTCATCTGCCTCTTGTTCTTCCACAGCATCCAGTCATGTCCACCATGGATCGTAACAAAGTCCTTTTGGTACCCACCATCGTTCTGCAACAGTGCGAAGCCATCTACAGGCTCTCTGAACTCTACTACGGGAAGAAAAGGAGGCAGCCAAGAAGCGTCTGGGTATGAAGATGGTTTGCCAGAAGAGCAGAGGACGGACTGTACAACAAGCTGATGGTGGAGCTGAGAAACGAAGACAATCGTGCATTCCAGAACTTCATGAGGATGCCTCCAGCCATGTTTGACGAAGTTGTGGAGTGACTGACACCCAGGTTGACAAAGCAGAGCACCAAATTCTTCCCAGCCTGGACCCTGGGCTCAAGGTGGCACTCACTCTGTGCCACTTGGCCTCAGGGACCAGCTACAGGAGTAGGCAGTACAGCTGGAGGGTGCCACACAACACCATCAGCATTATGGTCAGAGAAGTGTTGCAGGTCATCATCGAAGAAACTTGGAGGAGCTCCTCCAGTGCCCCTCCACTGAAGAAGGATGGAAGAAAGTTGCAGAGCAGTGGTATCAGAGGTGGAACTTCCCACACACCGTTGGAGCCATAGATGGGAAGCAGGTGGCCTGCAAAGTGCCAGCCAAGTTAGGGTTCACTTATTTCAACTACAAGGGCTTCTTCAGCATCATCCTCTTTGCCATGGGTCGATGCTAACTACAAGTTATGTACATCGATGCTTCAGGCAATGGGTCAGCTTCAGATGCCTAGATATACAATGCCAGTCATCTCAAGGAGGGGCTGGAACGCAACCTCATCATGGGCTTCCCAGATCCAGACCCCCTGCCCAATGACACGCAAGATGTGCCCTGCTTCATCATGGACCTCCAACAAGGCAATGGGGACATGGAGCCTGGGGAATGGAGGCAAGGGCAAAACCTGATAGACACTGAGGATGTGCAAGGCCCCAACAGAGCCTCACGTGAAGGGAAGAAGCAGCACAACCTCCTGAAACACTGGTGCAACTCCCCAGCCTAAGCGGTGGAGTGGCAAGACAGGATGGTAGATGATGCTTCCTTCAGCCTGTCTCATCACACGGATGAGTTTGGGCCATGTATGTTGGGTGACCCTACAATGAACAGGGCATTTAATAAAGAGTTGTGTTTATGTTGAAATGTGTGGATCAATGCTTACATTAGTATTGATAATGAAGGGCCATAGGTGTGGCACCTGGGAGGGTGGACCATACAGTCCCACTATGCTTGCACTGAAGGTTTATCTATCCCACAGCTATCTTAACCCATCCCAAAGGTATCCCTGCCCAGCCCACAGCTATCTTAACCCATCCTAAAGGTATCCCTTCCCATCCCACTGCTATCTTAACCCATCCCAAAGGTATCCCTGCCTATCCCACTGCTATCCTTACCCATCCCACAAACATGCAAAGGCTTAAACCATTTCTAAAAGTTTCCACCAATACTTTATTTAATAAAATAAATGAGGCAAGTGTGTGAAGCAAAGATAATCTTTATTAATAACAAGCTGTAAAAGAAAAATGACCCAAGTCAAATGTCCAAATAAAGTCTACAGGTAGCCACCCAGTCTCTGGCACTCTTCTTTGTCACTCAGAGGTGTGCCTAGTCTCAGGGGTGAAGGGTCCAGGTGCTGTGGAGGTGGCTGCTGCTGGAGTGCTGGTCTGAAGCGCCATTGGGGTGCCTGGCCCTGAGAGGACAACAGGGGACGGTGTGTTGAGGAAGCTGTCAGACAGCTGGCTCAGCCCCATGATGTTGAGAGCTCCTTCCTCCTTGCCATTAGGTGTCAGCCCCAATACCGACGACAGATGTACTGAGGCCGGGCTTGGCTGTGGGGTGGAGGAAGTAGCAGTGTAGTGGGGCTGTCTGGTCTGCAGCTGGGTGAGGACTGGCATTGGTGGCATCAGTGGCGTGGGTGGCATTGGTGGCATCAGGGGAACCAGTGGCAACGGTGGCATCCGATGAGCCTGTGCCTGGACTGGGAAGGGCTGTTGCCTGTGCTGCTGACCTCCTGGTAGCCTGGTAGGTGAGGGCCTGTGGAAAGCCTTGGAATGGGAGGGACATCACTTGGGGTGGAGGAGCAGACCTGGACTGGGTGGGAGCAGGTTCCTCTGGATCTGGAGGGTTGTGAAGCAGATCGGTGATCCAGTCCTTCACCACCTGGTACTGGGGTTCCGCCATGTCTGTGAGGGTCTGTTTGACATAGGTGAGGAAGGGCTTGAGGTTGGAAGATGAGGAGTTGGTGTGGACCAGCTGAGAGAGGAGATCGATGATGCTCCTGATGGTGTCTCTTATCTCCAACACGACAGTGTGGCTCTGCCCCTACTGTCTGGCTCTCTGCCTTTCTGTGGAGGTGGAGCTGGGGGTGGATGCGGGTAGGACTGTGGTGGAAGTGCCGTCTCCTTTCTCCCACTGCGCCAGGGAGTCCACATGCTCCGCCACAGTTAAAACAACTGTCCGCGGGTTCTCCGCCGTGGGACACTCCACAGAAACCTGCCTGGAGACAGGAGCTGACTCTTGGCCGGAAGAGGACTGGCTCTCAGCAGGCTGCTGGAGAGAGAGGGTTGTGAGAGGGGCTGCTCCTAGGTGGCGGATCTCACCCTCCAGGAAGCTGCACCTGGCCATGACATAGGTCTGTCTGTCCGTCAGCTTGACCGTGGCCTGGCCAGATTTCCTGAGATGCAGCTTCCCGTACTCGGTGTGCATATGTTTCCACCAGCCGAGGAGCACCTCCGATGTGTAGCCCAGACTCTCCGCCTTCTCTCTCCAAGCAGCCTGCTTCCTTTTGTTGTCCCTGTAGAGCCTGTGTCCCTTCCGCCATAAATACTCATTCTCTCTCAGCCACTCCAGCACCTCATCCTCGTGTTCCTCCTCAATGGAGTATTGCCTCCTCTCCCGTTCCCGCATATGCCTCTTCCTCCCTTTCGCAGGACCAGATGGACCCTCATCAGAGGGGCTTCCAGGTTGTAGGGGCTGCTCCTCCATACCACCAGCAGCAGCAGCACCAGCAGGATCATCATCATCATCATCAGTAGCAGCAGCAGCACCAACAGGATCATCATCACCATCATCAGCAGCAGCAGCAGCACCAGCAGCACCAGGATCAGCAGCAGCAGAGTAAGCACCAGCAGCGCCAGCAGCACCAGGAGCACCAGCAGGACCAGGAGCACCAGCAGGACCAGCAGGATGAGCAGGACCAGCAGTACGAGCAAGACCAGGAGCACGAGCAGGACAAGCAGGACCAGCAGGACCAGCAGTATGAGGAGCAGCTATAGCATAGTAAGCACCAGCAGAAGCACCACCGCCAGAAGCAGCATCATCAGCTCCTCCAGAAGCAGCATCAGCAGAAGCCCCAGCACCAGGAGCAGTGCCAGCAGAGTAAGCACCAGCAGAAGCACCACCACCAGAAGCAGCATCAGCAGAGTAAGCACGAGCAGAAGCACCACTGCCAGAAGCAGCATCATGAGCTCCTCCAGAAGCAGAAGCAGCAGAAGCCCCAGCCCCAGAAGAGCGAGCCCTTGCTGCAGAATCCCCAGCAGAAGCAGAGTGAGGGCCAGGGGGTGGGAGGGTGGCCCTGTCCCTCTTGCCAGGGCTGACAGCAGATGGCTGAGGCTTTCTCTTCTTCCCCATAGTTGTAGGGTTGCTGGCTGGCAGCAAGGCTGGCAGGCAGGCAAGCAGGCAGGCAGGCAGGCTGGCTGGAAGGCTGGCAGGAAGGCTGGCAGGCAGACATGAACCAAGGCTGGCAGGAAGGCAGGCAGACTGGCTGGCAGCAAGGCTGGCAGGCAGGCAGGCAGCAAGGCTGGCAGGCAGGCTGGCAGCAAGGCTGGCAGGGAGGCTGGCAGGAAGGCTGGCAGGTTGGCAGGCAGCAAGGCTGGCAGCAAGGCAGGCAGCAAGGCTGGCAGCAAGGCTGGCAGGCAGGCATGCAGGGCAGGCTGGCAAGGCACTCGATATGTCTGGAAGCAGATCTTTCCTCTGAATGGTGACCTTCTTGGGAGCTGCTTCCCTTTATATCCACGGGGCTGACGCAATGCATCCTCCCGCATGCGCAGTGAATGCTAGGCATCCGCTAGGCATCCGCTAGGCATCCGCTAGGCATCCGCTAGGCATCTGCTAGTCTTCCGCTAGGCATCCGCTTCATCCGCTAGGCATCCGATGTGCATCCGCTTCATCCGCTCGGTGTCTGCTCTGCATCCGCTGCATCTGTTCCGCGTCCGCTTTGCTGTGGCGCCCCAGAAGCCTTGCGGATGTGCCATCCGCTCCCATCCGCTAGGCTTCCGTTCCGCATCCGCTTTCCATCTGCCCTGCGTCCTCCCCCTATCCATTCCTTTCCATGTTATCCGCTCTGGTTATGCAAATTTTTGCCCCTTTTGAGAGAGGATAACAACAGATGGAACATCGTCCACTGTGTCCTTTTTACTAACATTTTGCATCCGTCAGCCAGTGTGTCAGGGCCTTTACCAATAATAAGTCTTTATTGATTAGCCCTTGGGCCATATCAGAGTACAGATTTCAGCAACAATTTGTTGCTAAAAATTAATAAAAGCAATACCAATAGAAGTTCCAGACCCAGTTATGGTCATAAGTTGACGACTAGCCACATTTCTTTTAAAGGTCAAATAAAAGACTTGACGAAGAAGTTACGGACTTTTATTCAGTTTTATTATGTTATTATTTTATTTTATTGATCATCATCAACTTTTGTTACCAACAATAAATTATCAATTCAAATTTTATTATAAACAATTGAATTGTTTAATTGTTAAGCCTGCTTATGGATTTAGGTTTTTACTTGATTTTGTTTTTGTTTGATTATTATTTTTTAAATAAAATATTTAGGAAAATGGAAGCAATCATGGAAATAAGAGGAAGACCAAAAGGTAAAGAAATGAACAATGATTTTAGAAATTTATGCAGGTTATAATTTTCAGGTCAAAGATACATTACTTATATACACATATTGCTAAAGGCCCGGTCCCACTGCAGTTACGGATGCAAGGAGGATGTAAAACGTTAAAAAAAGCTTGCCATCCATTGGAAAACGCTATACATCCGTTGCGTACTCATTGCATACGTGCTTCATACTATCATACATTCTATCCATCGAGCATCCGTCCACTGAGATTTCATCCACGTAAGAAGTTTTGAGCTGCACAAAACTTTGTGAATGGATGAACTTTCCGCCGCGTGTGATGTAAATCCGCGGCATATACAGGCAACAAACGTTCTATGTCCATTATCACCTGTTAAACGTCCGCTGTATCCTCTCAGCATCCTCTGGCCATGCCCTCAACTCACACCCGCTGCAGCTGAAAATGGAAAGAGGGAGGAAACAAAAGGTACATGGAACCTCTACACAGCATTAGTAGCATGGAAATAGAAACGATACGCAGTGAACGGTTTCCATCTGATATACATCCGTGCGGCATCCCCTTTCTTTCCTTTAGGCATACGTGATGCATCCACTTCATCCGCTATGCATCTGCTTTGAAATTCTTCCCCGGAACCCCTTCGGAGGTGTCATCTGCTTCCATCCACTTTCATCTGCTAGGCTTCCTATGAACATCTGTTTAACATCCCCGCTACATACTACCCACGTCCGTTCTTTTTCGTTCTGTTTATGCAAATTTTCACCACTTTTTGCAGCAGAAGACAATGGATGGAGCCACCCCTGAAATTTTGCTCATCCGCTGTGTCCTTTATGCATATGTTTTGTGTCCATTGGCCAGTGGGACCGGGCCTTTATATCCAGGGGTGGGATTCTACTAGTTCGCACCTATTTGCCAGAACCAGTTGTTAACATTCTAAGCAGTTCAGAGAACTGATTCTAAAAAGAAATTACTGGCCTAATCCTGTAAGGAAAGCAGGAAGGAAATATTCTGGTGTTGCTTAGAGAAGCTGCCTTACCATTAACCCTTATCACATTCTTGGCAGGACTAGACTTCCTGTCTCGGGAACTTCTCTGGAGTTATTTTTCCCTCCTTTGCTGGTACGTTGCTTGCTTGGAGTGACCATTCAAAGTTACAATGGCACTGAAAAAAGTGACTTATGACTATTTTTCACACTTATGACTGTTGCAGAATCCCCACAGTCATGAAAGGCCAGGTGAGGAGATGCATGCCTCGATGTGAGTGATATTGAATTGGCCATGCCCAGACAATAACATGACTAACGAGCCATGTCTACCCAGTCAAATGACCACCAAGCCACACCCACCAATTAAGCTACACCCACAGAACCAGTTGTTAAAAATTTGAACCTATATATCTATATATTTATCTATATATCTATATAGATACATCTATATATCTATATTATATAGATATATCTATATATCTATATCATCTATATATATATAGATATATATTATCTATATATCTGTATATTTATAGATATATATAGACATATAGATATATAGATATGTGTAATGTATGTGTGTATGTGTGTGTGCATGCATGCGTGTGTGTATAATTTATGTGGTTAAATGAGACAGTGAATTTTGCCCCCTTTTAAGACCATTCTTTCCAGAATTGTTAAATGAATCATTATAGTGGGTAAGTTAGTAACATGGTTGTTAAGTAAATCTGGCTTCCTTATTGACTTTGGCTGTCAGAAGTTCACAAAAGATGATGACATGATCCCGTGACACTGCGACCATCAGAAATATGAGTCAGTTGCCAAACATCTAAATGTTGAACAGGTGACCCTCTTTAAGTATGAAAAACTCTCATATGCAGGTGTGGCATTCAAATTTTTAACAACCGGTTCTGTGGGCATGGCTTAGGTGGTGGCATGGCTTGGTGGTCATATAACTGGGTGGATGTGGCTTGATAGTCATGTTATTGGCTAGGTGTGGCCAACTCAACATCACTCACATTGAGGCATGCATCTCCTCGCCTGGCCTCTCATGACTGTGGGGATGCTGCAACAGTTATAAGTGTGAAAAATGGTCATAAGTCACTTTTTTCAGTGCCATTGTAACTTTGAATCATCACTCCACATAAGCAAAGTACCAGCAAAGGAGGGGAAAAAACTCCAGAGAAATTCCTGAGACAGGAAGTCTAGTCCTGCCAAGAATGTAATAAGGGTTAACGGAGAGGCAGTTTCTGTAAGCAACACCAGAATGTTTCCTTCCTGCCTTCCTTACAGGGTTAGGCCAGTAATTTCTTCTAACAACCAGTTCTCTGAACTACTTAGAATGTTAACAATCGGTTCTGGCGAATAGGTGCAACTAGTAGAATCCCACCCCTGCTCGTGTGTCACTTTTTTCAGTGTTGTTGTAACTTTGAATGGTGAACTAAATGAAATGTTGTAAATTGAGAACTCCTGTATAAAAGTTCCTGACACTTGCTTTATATTTTTAATAATGATTTTTAAAATTGTTATATTTTTTTTCCTGAAACTGAATGTGAATATGACAACTGCCAAAAATAATATTGTGTTAAGCACCACAGGTGTAATCAGAGTTGCCATAAACAGTTCAATACAATACAAATTAGTCATGTTAATTTGGAGCAGCTTGTGAATATACTTTCATGCTGCTGATATGGTGACATTCAATATTCTAACTTTAATGATTCCTGTAATATGGTGGCATGGTAAATTTATTACTTTTATGCTTACAGTAGTGTTGACAAAGCATTCCTGCATGTAGATTTATAATGATTTGAAAACATGCTGATACAAGAACAAAATGGAACTGTTATTAACAAACCAAGAGCAGCTCTATATAAATTACAAAGATTTATTTCTTTAATGATATTATATATTACTTTTTCTCATTGCCACTTAATATTATAAATCTGTCATTACTTCCACTAATTTGTCATAATAATCTGTCCATCTGGAAGAACCAAGAAACAGCACAGCTGCACTTAGGAAATATAACAATTCCTAACCTAATGGAAGATATTAATTTAAAAACAAATTATCCTCACATACTTTTTTTTTAAGTGTCCATTGATTGCATGTTAGAGTACACTGGCTCAAGAGCAGAATTAATGAAAGCAAATTAAGAATTAAGGAAGGAAGTTTGAAAACCCATACTTTCTCAGTCATTCAAACTAGGCGTGGGATTTGACTGGTGTTACTATTGGTTTGGTGATTATGTTTTGTAATAAACCTTAAACTGTGCCACCTGGACAGCTGAAAAGTGCTGTACGCAGGCGTCAATTTGAAAACCCACTTTTTTTTTTTTGCTTTTCAACCTCAGCTGTGCTGTGCAAAGCAGCTGAGGTTGAAAAAACAGGAAATAAAGACAGGTAAAAGCCCAGGCGGGTGGGTGGGCCAAACAGCAGCAAAAAACAGAACCGGTTTGGTGTCTGCTACTCTATAAAGCCAGGAAGAACTGGTAGCAACCCACCCCTGATTCAAACTGCTATTTATTAAAGCCCCTATCCCACTGCACCAACAGATGCAAAGAGGATGTAAAACGTTAAAAAAATGCTATGCATCTGTTGTGTACTCACTGCACACGTGTTTCATATGCTCTATCCCTGGAGCATCCGTCCCCTGAGATTTCATCTGTGCAAGAAGTTTTGAGCTGCACAAAACTTTTTGAACGGATGAACACAATCTCATGCGCACCTGCTACCCAGTGTTGCAGAACAGACTTGTCAACTGTCAACAAGGGAATGGGGACATGGAGCCTGGTGAATGGAGGCAAGGATGAAACCTGATGGACACTGTGGATGTACAAGGCCACAACAGAGCTTCACGTGAAGGGAAGAAGCAGCGCAACTTCCTGAGACACTGGTGCAACTCCCCAGCTGGAGCAGTGGAGTGTCAAGACAGGATGATAGATGATTAATGGATGCTTCCTTGAGGCTGTCGCATAACACTGATGAGATTGTGCCATGTATGTTGAGTGGTCCTACAATGAATAGGGCATTAATAAAGAGCTTTGTTTATTTTGAAATGTTTTGATCAATGAATAAATTGTTATTGATAATAAAGGTCCATATGTGTGGCAGCTGGGAGGGTGGACCATACAGTCCCACTACGCTTGCACTGGAGGTTTATCTATCCCACAACTATCCTTATCTATCCCACAACTATCCTTAACTATTCCACAACTATCCTTATCTATCCCAGAACTATCATTATCTGTCCCACAAGCATGCAAAGGCTTAACAATTTGTTCAAGGTTTTCACCAACACTTTATTAAGTAAAAAAAATGAACCAAGTGTCTTAAGCAAAGATAACCTTTATTAACTTTCTTAGGTAACCTTTATGACTTTATTAAATAAGCAAAATGAACCAAGTAAACTGAATTAAGTGTGTTAAGCAAAGATAACCTTTATTAACTTTCTTAAGTCAACTTTATGACTTTATTAAAAAAGAAAAATGAGCCAAGTGTCTTAAGCAAAGATGAAGTGAACAAGTAACAACTCAGTCTCTGGCACTATTTATTAGTGTATTAGGATATTCTATAGATCCACTATTCTCAGTCACTCTGAGTCATGTCCATGGTCTCAGCTGTTAAGCGGGCAGGGACTGTGGAGGTGGCTGTGGCTTGAGTGCTGGTCAGAGGCACCATTGGGGTGCTTGGCCCGAGAGTACAACAGGGGATGGTGTGTTCAGGAAGCTCTCAGAGAGCTGACTCAGTCCCATGAGGTTGAGAGGCCCTTCATCAAGTACCTGGGATGTCAGGCACAAGACTGATGACAGATTGTCCATTGAGGGGCTTGGCTGTGGGGTGGAGGAAGGAGGAGTGTAGTGGGGCTGTCTGGTCTGCAGCTGGGTGAGGAGTGGTGTCTGTGGTGTGCGATGAACCTGGGCCTGGACTGGGAAGGTCTGCTTCTGCTGTGGGAAGTCCTGGTAGTCATAGGCTTGGTAGGTGAGAGGCTGTTGAAATCCATGGAAGGGCTGTGACATCACCTGGGGTGGAGGAGCAGACCTAGACTGGGTAGGAGCAGCTTCAGCTGTGCCTTGTGAGTTGTGCAGAAGTGCTGTTATTTTCTTCTTCATCACCTGGTACTGGGCCTCAGGCATATCCCTCAGGGTGTGGCTCACGTAGGTGCTGAAAGTGTGGACCAGCTGAGAGAGAAGTTCTGTGCTGGTCTTCATCGTGTCCCTGATCTCCAACAGGACAGTATGGCTCTGGCCCTCTCTGCCTGCATCCTGTGGAGCTGGGAGTGGGGGTGGGGGTGGGTTGGTGTCTGGTGGCTACTGCTTCTTCCTCCGTTTGTGACAGGGGATCCTCCAAGTCCGCCAGCATGGGGAGTGCATGTCGGGGGGGTCTCTGCCATGGCGCCCTCTGAAGACACCTGCCTGGACAGTGTAGCTGGCTCCTGGCTGGAAGAGGACTGGCTGTCTGTGGGCTGCCTGAGGGAGAGGGGGGTCAGAGGGGCTGCTCCTCGGTGGTGGACCTCACCCTCCAGGAAGCTGCACTTGGCCATGGCATATATCTCCCAGTCAGTGAGCTTGACAGTGGCCTGCCCAGATTTTTTGAGGTGTAGCTTACCATACCAGGTGTGCATGTGCTTCCACCATCCAAGGAGTACATCTGCAGTGTACCCCAGGCTCTCTGCCTTGTCTCTCCAAGCTGCCTGTTTCTTCTTGGTGTCACAATAGAGTTTGTGGCCCTTTCTCCACAGGTACTCGTTCTTCCTCAGCCATTCCAGCACCTCATCCTCATGGTCCTCGGAAATGGTGTACTATTTCCTCTCTCCCTTCTCCTTCCCTTGCCTCTTCCTCCCTCTGGCAGGGGCTTCAGCAGGGCCTTCAGGGGCTTGAGCATCAGGGCCTTCAGCAGCAGGGCTTTGAGGGCCTTGGGGCTGGTCCACCACAGCAGCAGTAACAGTAGCAGCTGCAGCAGCAGCACAGCAGTAGCACCAGCAGACCAGCAGCAGCAGCACCACCACCAGCAGCAGCAGCACCACCACCACTAGCAGCTTCAGAGTCAGTGCCAGGGGGTGAGATGCTGGTTCTGTCCTTCTTGCCAGGGCTGGCATGAGTAGGCACCGGCTTCCTCTTTTTCCCTGACTGATGAACCATGATGTTCTTTGAAGATGTATGTGGCAGC
Organism: Laticauda colubrina; assembly: GCA_015471245.1. Lineage (NCBI taxonomy): Eukaryota > Metazoa > Chordata > Lepidosauria > Squamata > Elapidae > Laticauda > Laticauda colubrina. The sequence goes on along the minus strand of BLBF01000006.1, from coordinate 36,075,075 downwards.
ACGTCTTTCCTCTGAATACTGACTGCATGTGAACTGCATCCTTTTATATCCATGGAGCTGATGCAATTCATACTCCCCGCATGTGCAGTGAACGCTTTGCATCTGATATACATCCGCGCGGCATCCGCTTTGCTTCCGTGATGCATCTGCATCATCCGCTATGCATCCGCCACTTCTGCTATGTGTCCACTTCGCAATTCTCCCCTGGAAGCCCTTCAGAGGTGTTATCTGCTTCCAACTGCTTTCATCTGCTAGGCTTCCTATGAACATCCATTTAACATCCCCGCTACATACTACCCATGTCCGTTCTTTTCCGTTCTTTTCCGTTCTGTTTATGCAAATTTTCACCACTTTTTGGAGAGGATGACAATGGATGGAGCCACCCCCGAAATTTTGCTCGTCCGCTGTGTCCTTTATGCATACTATTTGCATCCGTCGGCCAGTGGGATCTAATCTTAAGCAGCAACATGATCCCAAAATTACTCAGTTTCAGTTATTGGTAGTCTTCGTCTTATAACTACAATTGTGTCCAATATTTCTGTTGCTAAGTGAGACATGTGATGTGAGTTTCATCTCATTTTGTGACTTTTCTTACCACAATTGTTAAGTGAATTCCTGCAGTTTTTAAGTTATTAAAGAAGGATGTTAAGTTAATCTGGATTCCTCGCTGACTTTGCTTGTCAAAAGTTTGCAAAAGGGATCACCTGATCCCAGGATACTGCAATGTTCGAATTTTGATCATATGTCCATGAAGATGCTGCAACAGTCATAAGTGTGAAAAGTGGTCATAAGTCACCTTTTTAGTGCTGTTGTAACTTTTTAATGCTGTTGCAATATTGTAAGTTGAGGACCATCTGTATAACTCTCTCACACATCATATTTAATTCATCCTTACCTAGGAAATATCACTATTTATTGTTTTGATCTCTTATATACACTCTGAATACAGCAAATGTAGCAAAAGGATTTCCAGACATAAATAATATAGGATAGTTAAAAATAAGAACAGAAGAAGAAAAATTTGGTAAAGAACTATGTTGGATTTGAACAACAGAGACTGTTTCTCTTCATAATAAACTACAACATATCAGAGGATTGCAACTTTCATGATGAAGTACACCTGCATTTTGGTTTAATCCCAAGTGGCTGGGTGAGTGTGAGAAGAGCTGAACGAGCATCTCTGTGGAAGCGTTTTAGTCGCTTCCTGGGTGGGGGAGCCATCTCTGTAACTTCTATGGTTCCGCCACTGCTGCTGCTGTTGTTGGAAATGGCGCTGGCAAGAGAGAGACAGCTGCAGCTCAGCTGGGGCGTGCTTGGAATGCAGGAATGGGCTGCGGACCAGGACTTTTGGAAACTTGCAAAGCCCAAGACTGGAGCACCAAAGATAGCAGCAGCAGAGACGCTCGCTCGGCTCTTCTCACGCCCACCCAGCTGCTCAGGATTAAACCAAAATGCAGTGCGCGGTGCTCCCAGGTACCTCAAAATGTTTTTTTTTTTCCTGTTGTTACGGGGATGGGGGAAAAGCAGGAACGACTCAGACACTGTTGTTGGAGACAGTGCTGGCAAGAGAGGCATAAGCACTGGTGGGAACTGTGGAAGCTACGGAGGCCTGAGAAGTGGCTGAAATACTGCCAGCAGACATCCATGCCAACACCGACCTCCTGCTGACATGGGTCTGCAGCAAAGGCATTTGGTGGAGGTAGGGAGACCTCTGCACTCCACTATGATTGGCCATCAGGAATGGCTGATGGCGAGGGGTAGCTGCCCGCAGGGCGTTCCTCATGGCAAATTCCCTCCTGCCTTCCCCCCCAATTTCGTATGTTTTAAAATAGGCCTAAATTTGGGGGGAGGGACATAATTTCATTTTATGCCTAGAAAACATGCTGGGTCTTCCTATTGGGGGGGCATATTGTTGGAGAAACATGGTATTTAATTACACACACACACATATTGCACTTTTAAAATGGAGAGGAATTCATTTGAAAAAGAGGCAGGGTGCACTATGTCCTCAAACTCCTCCTGATACATGGCTGAAATTTTAAAGAACCTGTGGGAAGCTCCAGGTAAATTGAAAAGCAAAAGGTATTATGTGTTTAAAGAATATTTTATTTCTGTAAAGATATATAAAGGTATAGTACTTCAGATCACTACTTATTCTTTTTGTTTTTTAAGTCCAATATTTCTGTTCAAGATCAGTAATTATGTATCCTTCAGAATTGTATGAATATAAAGGATTGGCTGAAAAAAGATCTTTTTTTTAATTTCAAATTTCTTTGTGTTGTACAATATTAAAATCCCAACTCATTACCCCATCTTTGTTAGGAGACTCTGGGCTTGTAAACAAGTAAATTGTACACCAAACATAATATTGCAAATTCATTTCAGTTAATCTCAGTGGTGAAGAAAATGCATAATGACCAACTAGACATTTGACTCTCAAGAAATTATAATTTTAATAAGAAAAAGAAAAGGATAAATTGATGGAGTGTAATCATATTTATTTTATGGTTTATTTTCATTTTTAAAAATTCACATCAAACTCCTCTCTTTTTGACTCCTTGATAAATCTAACTAGTTTGCTCTGCAAAATTATGGAAGTAGTTTCCATTGCTGCTTGCAAAGTGAGATTAATTCCTGATGATTCTACCCATGAAATATTCCTTGCTGTCTCATAGAAAAGGTTTGCCCTTCTGAATTGGACTTTTGTGTTTCCTTGAGTAAACAGCCTATAATTTCAGGGTAATATCCCCATCCAAATACTAATCAAGGTCAACCCTAATCAATTTCTACCACAAAGGTGCTGCCAGATATTAAGAAGAAAAAATAAATAAATATGTCATTAACTTCTGCTTAACTCTGATGACTTCATGCAGTTTTAGTGCACAGTTTGGAAGCAATGTACCATTCCATACTTCTAAGGTATTCATTTATTTACTTACTTACTTACAGTACTTATTTCCAGTCAAGTCTGCAGTTATGGGTTTCCTGAAAGTCTTATCTAAATATTAACAAAGCCTCTCCCTATTTAGTATACAAGCACAGACATCTGAAATTCAATACATTTTAAATTACATTAAATTATTTTAGGTTTTTTTCAACATCAATCCTTTTTGTGTGTGTTCTTTTGTGCCCTTACTCCTATGAAACCATTCAGTTTAAGTAGGCACTCAGGCCAAAAATGTTATTTACTCTTGACTTTAAGATAAATCATATTACTTGACTCCTATTCAAAATGCAAGATTTGAAATATATCGTATAAGTCTAGAGCTATCGTGAACCTATGGCACGCATGCTGGAACTGGCATGTAAAGCCATCTCTGTGGCCATGCGAGCCATCACCCCAGCTCAGCTCCACAGCAGCTCCCCCGCTATGTGCATGCCTCCCACCAGCAAAATGGCTGTATCATTGGAAGGCCTGAAAGACAGGGTTAGCAATCGGCTGTCAGACAGAAAATCTGTCCTTATGATTGCGAAGAGTCAATGCTAACTTGATGGTATATAGTCAATCAATCAATTTGCAAAAATCTTCATTTACACTCTTCAAATCTTAAGATAATAGGTACAGTGTTTGGACATTGCTGGAGTGTCTAATACACGTACTCACCAAACTGGAAGATATTTATCTATGGGTCTTGAACAAAGACAACACACCAGCATTTTCTGATATTATTTTCCAAATTACTTTATTGATCATATTTTACATGTCATCAGACCTAAACCCTGAATTGCAAGTACATGTTTCTGAGGTATTAAAATTGGAGAAAACAATGCACAAGTTTCATGTAAAAAAATAGTGTTTAGCAGGTAGGGTATTGGATGGTTATTTGGAATTCAGAATTAGGTGACATAGCAGTTTTTTTTAATATCATTATATTCAAATAACCCTGACATTTTCTGTACATTCATACAACGATATTCAACATTGTTTAGAGAAGTATGTACAGTACAGTTATATAGTTTGTCCACTGTAATGTTGAGCACAGCTCCAAGTTGTTAGCATAAAATTAACATCATATTACATCATATATGCTATGATGCATTCTGCATTATGTAGCCTATGACTGGCATATGCTGTCACATATTTTGGTTTACAGTATAGACTAACTTTCCATTCTTTGATGCCTGATATTAAAAACTAAACCATTGGATAATAAAGCAGCAAAACTCCAGAAGGTTTGAGACTCTGTTTCTCTAATTTTAATTAATTGAAAAATTTTTAATTATAGTCCTAACACATTTGAAAACTACAAGGCTTAGAAAGACATGCCTAAAGAGTGTCAGAGTAGTCTGAGATGTAAAGTCTGTTGTCATCAAATTCTTTTTCCTCAATCAGTAATCTGTTCATAGTAAAAAAGCATATTTTTATATGAATGAATAGAATGTGAAAGGATTAATTTACTCATGAGACCCAATCTACTTCAGATAGTTTAGAACAGTGTTTTCCAAACTTGGCAACTTAAAGATATGTGGAATTCTACTTCTAGAATATTCCAGCCAGCATGCCGAGTTGAAATCAACACATCTTTAAATTACCAAATTTGAAAAACACTGCTTTAGAACAGAAAGAGCCATATAGATTAAGCAATTAAAACCACATATTTCAGATCATAATCCAGAAATAACTTCTAGACTTCAATTTCTAGGATTGATGTTAGAAACAGAAACTGTTAAAAAATAGGTAGCATGTCAGAATGCAACTACACTGAGACCTACGGTATGCTAGTCCTGCTAAACCAGTGGATGCAAGCCACCATGCAAAAATACTAAAAATGCAGCAAATTATAGCAACGTTTTGCTCAATTTTCAACAGCATTGTGGGAATTTTGAATGGAAAGAGATACTATTTAATTACATTCCATTGATATCTACCACTGATCCAGGAAATAGAAACAGAACACCTTCTAGTTCTGTTTTGGTTGGTATTACCTAAATTTAGGTCTGATTTTTTATAGTCAAAGATACAAAATAGAACTGGATGATTACATACTTCAATTTTGTTTCAGCTATAAATAAAGCTGTTGTCAATTTAATGAAGATATAGTTCTATAACATGTATTTATATGAAAGTTCATTAAACTTCAATTTTTTCTATATTTTTACTATATTAATGTAGGGAGCCATTAATTAATAAAAGTTAAAGCAGACCATTCCATTAATACAATATGCAGGCTGCTTTTATTAACTTAATTTGCTGAGCATGTGGAGGCTTGTCTAAACTTTTCCTTTATAAATATATGCAAGCCATTCCGTCACAACCTGGAAGCAAATTTTTTTTTGAAAATACAGGAAAGGTTTGGTAGAACAATAAGTTGTGCTATAAACCATAAAGCTTCACATCTAACCAAAAGTACATCCTGTGTACAAAAGTTTAAATTACCTTACTGTAAATCAAAATAAGAATCATAAATCTTACAGGCATTTTTACTTTCCTTCCTTAAGTAATAGTAAATTTGGACAGCTATTGGTATAGATTGTTCTATTAATAAGCAGGAAAATATCAAGCCTAAGGGAAAATCTATTTTCACCATCCCCAAAATAGGATGTAGAAGAAAGCAAGAGAACACATAATTAAGTAATGTTTATCAAACAAGAAGTGAAATACCACTTTTGTTTAAAATCATTCTCTTAGCTATTTTATGTTTCACATTATCCTGCCCTTAGAACATTTCCAGAAAAATCTCCCAAGGATTAATTAATTTTGAGTGGAATAAATTATAATAGCAATTTCTATGATTGGAAAAGAAATAACCTCCATGCTTCATTAGCTTACTGAATGACAGGTTCTATTAACAGGAGTGGAGGGGAGGAGAGGGGGAAAAAGGAGAGGAGAGGGATGGGGAGAAACCAGTGGTGGATTTCAAAAAATTTTTAGTACTGGTTCTGTGAATGTGGCTTGGTAGGTGTGGTGTGACTTGGTGGGCTTCCATTCCCTCCCCATCCCACTAATTTGCTTTCCAGCTGCATTTTCCTATGCAGGGCAACAAAAGAAGACCCAGTCAATCAGCTGGGACCTGGCAGGCAGAGAATAAATGGGGCTGGGGCAAGTCAGAGATGGTGTTTGCTAGTTCTCCAAACTACTCAAAATTTCTCAGAACCTGCTGAATGCCACCTTTGGGACAAACTGTTTCTAGGTTTCCTACAGTTGACTGTTTGGTTTAATTGATTACATTAAAACAGTACAGAAGAAATCAATTTTAAAAAACAGGGAAAAAATTTTCAAACAATTCCAAAGGGGGAAAGAAGAATAAGAGAGGAATCTAGATGCCCTGCCCTGCCCTCACATATCCAAAACAATGAAGAGTTTCAATCCATATTATTGAGTTTTAAATTTGCAGTATAAATTATTTAGTTTAGGCAAAGTATAGCCAAATATTAAATGTTCTGTAACAGATGTTCTGCTGAAACAAAACAAAGATCTCATTACAACATTCAATCTCATTTTCCAAGCTGTAATCATGTTCTGTCATGTTTTCTGTTGCCTGATACAAATTCAAAATTATGTGTCTATAAATATGTAAAAATCAAAAATATCTCTAGAGAGAGGCAAAGAAAGTTTTGACACAGTGTATAACCTTGTAGAAAGTAAATACAGAAATTGTCTTTTGTGAAAGATATAATTTAACTATGAAAGTTTCATAGCATTCTGGTTTATATAGACACATAGATTTAGGCAAGGATTTTGCTTTATTTAATCTTTATGATTCAGTTTCTATTATCAGTTATCTCATTGGCAAAACAGCAAAATAACTATTCATTCACATACATGGTACATCAATGACAGAAAACAGCTACAGTGCTAATTCTATTACTTATTATCTATATAATGGCAAAACACTACTAGAAAGAATAACTGAAATCTGATAACAATAAAGTTATTCCTTGGTGACCCTTTAAGGCAAATACATTTTATGGCAGTTGGAGAATGTTCAAATTATTTGTTCCTTCTAGTTGAAAACTGGATTTCTTACACCACTCAAAATAAGGTTACTGCTGTGTCCTTTTCTGTAGAAAAGGAGAAGGGACAATACACAAGAAATGGTGCTGATAATTCCCAGAATTACTATTCCTGAAATCAATGCACTAGTGACTGAATTCAGCTGGAAAGAGAATCCATTTGGATTTCCTACAAAGAAAAGCAATAGAGAACAAAGAATTACAAATATTTTGAAAGCCCTGAGAACAATCCAGCTAAATATAATTGACTTCTCAATATTCATAGTTAAAGAATCAATGGGCAAAAATAACCCTATGCAGGAACAGTTATAGAAATTTCAAGAGAAAAGAGTCAGAATCAAAATAAAATACATGTGATTTGGGCAATATATAAATTTAAAAATAAATTAAATTCAAACAAAATAAAATAAAAGAAATGCATGATATCTTAGCCATATTTGATTACAAAACAAACCCATCCCAAAACCAAAGGCCCAAAGGAAGTGCTATCTCAAAGTGTGTTCTCAAAGAAGTCATAAACTTCATTGTCTTTCTGGAATTGGCAGACTTTATTCCCAGATTTATTAACAGATTTATTTTAAAGATACTGGAGGTAAATCAGTGAAAAAGTGCCCAAACATTTTCCATTCTGGAAAACATTTTCCATTCAATCACTGTTCACTGGTTGAATAGTGGCTCTGCTTATTAATCTCAGTTCAGTGCCTTCTTTCTTAATATTTGGGCACAGCCACTGTTCCATATTAACATACTCCAAATATGCTATTCCTATTGGACAACAGATACCCGACGCTGATTGGCTACTTTTCTCAATGCCGATTGGCCAATCATAGTAGGGCTATGACTGGCCAATTCAAGCGGCGGGAAAAACAAGTAGCCATCATTGGACACTAGCCGCGAGCAGCTCTCTATAAAAAGAGCTGCCGTGACTCCTGGTTAAGACGGAGTTTCAGAACTAAATAAAAGAGCTGACCAAAGATCACCATTACCGAGGCTATTGCTGAAGCCATGGCAGCAGAACCAACCAAAAAATCAGTGGCAAAGATGCAGCAAATGAATGCCAACCTGCCAAAAACATCAACTGAGATGAATCAGAGCACTGAGAAGAAGGTAGAAAGCACACACAAAACCACCGCACGTTTTACAGACAGTGGATCGTCTGAAATCGACGAGGATGATGAAGAAGAAATCCACAGACTCCAGGCTGAGTGAGAGTGGTGACTGAAAAATGGTCGTAAGTCAGGGTTACAGTGTGCCGGGTGCAGAGGAGACCATCCCCATTCTGGGTGCCGGTTCTTAGATGCCGTGTGCCAGTACTGCGAACAGCGGGGCCACATCACACGAGTATGCAGAAACCGCAGAAGCTACAGCCCCACACGGAAGGACAACACACGCCCTAGACATAAAGAGAGGACAATGTGGTGCCGAGAGAGTCGCAAAGGAAAAGGAAAGTGGCCAAACGAAAACTATAGGAAAGAGGAAACTCATCAAACTATCACCATTGGCCATTCTAACGTGACTAATGGCTGAAAGGTACATGTGGCAGTCCGAATTGAGGGCCAAGAATGCAAGATGGAGATCGATTCCGGATCGTACCTATTGATGGTATCATGGGATACCATTAAAAGATTAGTACTACACATCAGCAGAGCTGAATTAGAACACCAATCACTAATTCTAAAAAGACTAACAAGGGAACAGAATACCGGTAGTCAGACTTGGATACTTCCAGATAACCTTCAAAGAACACCGAAAAATATTGCCTTTAACCATCATAGACTGGAATCGACCAAGCCTACTGGGACACGAGTGGTTTGAACCCCTAGGAATCGGAGTGACCGGCATTAACCGCGTCGCCGACGCAGACTGGAAGGAGAACCTGATGAGGGAGTTGCAGGACGTCTTTGACGGAAAGTTAGGCAAGTACCAAGGGTCCCCTATTTCATTCAATTTAGTCCCAACCATAGCTCCAATTAGGCTAAAGGCGAGGCGAGTCTCCTTCGCACTAAAACCCAAAATTGATGAAGAATTAAACAAACTTATAGAACAAGGCATTCTGGAACCAATTGACCATTCCAAGTGGGAAACCCCAATCATGACCCAGTTTAGCCGGATGGGTCCATGAGAATTTGTGGAGACCCTAAACAATGCGCTACAACAAAGTGCATATCCTGTTCCGGTAGTACAACATCTACTACATTCCTTGGGAAGGGGCAAGGTCTTCGCAAAGCTCGACCTTGCCCAAGCCTACCAACAATTGCCAGAAGACCCTGAAACAGCTGAGGCACAAACAATCATGACCCATAGGGAAGCATTCAAATGTACAAGACTACAATTTGGAGTCAGCATAGCCCCTGCGGTATTCCAAAGCCTAATGGAGCAATTATTGCAAGGGATAAAAGGAGTAGTCCCATATTTTGACGATGTGCTCATCTCAGCTAATGATGAGAGGCAATTAGAAGCCTGCCTCAGAGAGGTTTTGCAAAGGTTCCAAAAAGCGGGACTCAAGTTGAAAAAGAAAAGTGTAAATTGTCCACCTCAAAAGTAGAATTCCTGGGGGGCCAAATTGATAAAGAAGGCATCCACCCCACAGAAAAAAAGATCAAGGCAATCAAACAGACACCTAGATCTAAAAGTAAAGTTGAATTACAAGCTTTTCTGGGACTTATAAACTTTTACCATGTCTTTCTGCCACAGAAGGCAACTACAGCAGAACCTCTATAAAGACTCTTGGACAAATCAGCCATCTGGACCTGGGGATAACGTGAATAGACAGTGTTCCAGCAGATAAAAGACCTCATCACCTCCGACGCGGTATTGATGCAATACAGCGAGACTTTACTGTTAACAGTCACCTGCGACGCATCATCTCTACAAAGACTCTTGGACAAATCAGCCATCTGGACCTGGGGATAATGTGAAGAGACAGCGTTCCAGCAAATAAAAGACCTCATCACCTCCGACACGGTATTGATGCAATACAGCGAGACTTTACCGTTAACAGTCATCTGCGACGCATCATCATTTGGTGTCGCAGCCGTGCTTAGCCATGTCCTGCTGGATGGAAGAGAAGCCCCCATTGCCTTCTACTCAAAGACCCTTTCAAAAACTGAACAGAACAAAAGCCAGTTGGACAGAGAGGCATTGGCGGCTATATCTGGTGTAAAACGCTTCCACGAATACCTTTACAGTAGAACTTTTACCCTTGTTACCAACCACAAATCCCTTTTAGGAATACTTGCTGGAAACAGAGCCACCCCTGACATACTGTCTCCGAGAATGACACAGTGGTCCGAGTTCCTGGCGGCATACAATTATAGACTAAGCCATTGACCTGGTAAAGACATTTCTCACACCGATGCTTTGAGCCGCACCCCTTACCAGACATAGAGACTAACCCGGCACCAACCACTTCTACCCTACAAATCGAGACTTTGGCAAACCTATCAATAACCATGGTTGACATTGCCAGAATGACTGAAAAAGACAAGACATTGTTACAAGTGTTAAACTGGGTAGGAAAAGGGTGGCCAGAAAATGAGACAGATGTTCTTTTCAAACCTTTTAAGAATAGGCAAACCAAACTGTCATTACTGAAAGGTTGTATACTTTGGGGTGATCGGGTCATAATACCACAAAAATTACAAGACCAGGTACTGTCTATGTTGCACGAAGGCCACCCAGGCATCGTTCACCATGCGAATGAAATCCCTGGCTAGGAGCTATGTATGGTGGCCAGGGATGGACAAAGATATTGGGAAATGGGTCGAAACTTGCGAGAAATGTCAAAACTCCCACCCTGCACCCCCTTCAGCACCTGTACTGGACTGGGAAATGCCAAGGGGCCCCTGGTCACGAATACATATAGACTTCATGGGACCAACAAAAGGGCATACATTTCTAATCGTAGTAGATGCTTACTCCAATTGGTTGGAAGTAAGCCTCATGCACTCGACTACCACCAAAGCGGTTATCAAACAACTGCGAAAACTATTCACCACACACAGGTAACCGGACGTGTTCGTCTCCAATAACGGCCCACAGTTTACAGCATTACCATTCGAAAAATTCCTGGCTGAAATGGCATATGACACGCCTTGACAGCATTGGGCCAACCGGCGACAAATGGAAGGGTGGAACACATGGTCCGGTATACCAAGGAAACATTAGACATTAGACACAGGGGAAATGCAAGAAAGAATTGAGAAAATGCTCACTATACTGCACATAACACCAAACTCCACTACAAATAAAAGCCCAGCAGAATTACTCATGGGCAGAAAACTAAGATCACAATTAAATAGATTACACCCAACATACGCCACCGAAAAACCAACCGACTCCTCTAGCAAATATCGCAAATTCAAACCAGGAAATTTAGTATATGCAAAAAACCTCACCAGCCACCCATTGTGGGTGCCGGCAACAATTACACAAATAACCGGACCATGGTCCTATAGACTAGAGACAGACGATGGCCGAACCTGGTTAAGACACATTGACCAATTACGGTCACGAACACTACAATGCACCAGCGACACACCTAGACACGAAGAACAACACACACCAACAACATCACAAACGTTACACAAAAACAGCAACAGACCAACCAGAGAGAGGGGAGACTCCTCAGTAACAAATAATGGGGGGGAACCCTCCGGTAGAAAAAGAAACCCTTCCGGTAGAAAAAGAAACCCTTCCGGTAGAAAAAGAAACCCCGGAAAACCAAAATAATTACAATAAAAAACATTTCCAAACAAACACAAGAAAAAACAATGACCTACCCGCAGAAGTCTTCAGAGAGGAACAAGAAGCACAAGTAGACCTGAAAGCCTTGTCAGAAAGGAGCAGCCGGGACGACTCTACCAGCCCGAGTAGACCGGGCGGGAGCGGCATGGCTAACTCTACCTTCCAGGAGGTTCGACAGAGAAGGACAGGAGAAACAGTGATCCTGTCCAAACCCCGCTGAAGACGACGACACAACTAAACTGCGCAGGTCAACTAGGCAACCTAAAAGCCCCGCCTACTTACATGACGACGTAAGTAGTCATACTTATACATACATACATACATACATACATACATACCATACCAAGAGGGGAGGGGTGTTCCATATTAACATACTCCTAATAGGCTATTCCTGTTGGACAACAAATACCCGATGCTGATTGGCTACTTTTCTCGATGCCGATTGGCCAATGATAGCAGGGCGAATTGGCCAATCATAGCCATGCTATCATTGGCCAATTCAAGCAGCGGAAAAAACAAGTAGCCGTCATTGGACACTAGCCGCGAGCAGCTCTCCATAAAAAGAGCTGCCGCGGCTCCTGGTTAAGACGGACTTTCTGATCTAAATAAAAGAGCTGAAGTTACGCTGATCTCTGAGTCTCATTTTCCGCGAACTGAACAGCCACATTTCCACATCATTTTTTTTTTACCATTTACCATGGAATGCAGCCAGAGATATATTATGTCTCATGCCAATAATATAAACCGAACTGTGACTGACTTTTTTAAATGTGATAAGCTTTTTAAAAGATGGGGTCTGATAAGCTTTTAAAAGCTACCCAGAAAATTTTAATTTGGATGTTAAACATTTTCTGTCACTGAAATTAGTAGAAAATGTTGCAATGTATCTGTCAGCCTAAATACAAAACATTTGACTAGTAATTAGGATAAAATTCAAATATTTCTTTTAAAATTACAGGAAATTTTTTGCTATTGCTATAACTTACCAAGCTGTGAATTGTTAGTTGGGATCTCCTCTGTATGAAATACAAAAATAGATTCATTTTAGATTGAAGGTATTCATTTTCTTTGTGTTCATACAAAATCATTGATACTTTAAAAAGGAATAATTAATCTAACACCCCAAGTCTAAATTCACATTTACAAAGATATTCATCAAAACAAAAAATTTCTATTAGAAATTTTAAACTAGAAAATTCTATCTATAAGGTATAAGTTACAGCTATTGTGATATTGTAGCATTCAAAGTACAGTATGCTATAAAATATACTGGAATGAAATAGGAAAAAAATTTGGGCTTTTTGGTTGCTTTCTGGCGTTCACATAATATATAAATTGATGACTTTAGGGATGATGAATAACTTCAATGAAGATCCAGTATGTTTATTTAAGTTCTCTGCAGGATTCTGATCTCTGCATAATTTGTTTTGAATCTTTGAGGTCTATATAGGCACTCCCTGGTTGAGAACATCCAATTTACAGACAACTCCTATTTTGAATAGGCTTCCTGTTACTAAAAATGATGGATAATGTTCCATTCCTCTTTCCTCAAACCAATGAATCTCTGAAGCTGCACAATTTAAATCTATTCATCAAAGCAAAATGAAGTCCTTACCAGTTCTAGTAATTATGGGGCCAGCAGATATTACTGCACTTCCAGAAATGCTTTGAGGTGTCCAAGTGGTTCGCTTTACCACATCTCTTTTTTTTCTATTACTGCAGGTCTAGAAGTTTCAATCAAAGTAATTATGATTCAGAGCAGGAAGAAATACTAATTTTCTTTGGTGTTCTGTTTTAACTTTTCATAGAAACTGAATCTTTCAAAAAACTAAATGAAAAGCAAAACTCTCCTGCTTAAAAGAATCTTCCTTGCAAAGAAACATTTGAAAATCACTGAAAATACAACAGCTCATTCTTGGTTGTTTCTTAACATATTCAGAACTTATTTTATTGTGTAATGGTTATATATTACATTGTCTTTCCTTATTGTGCATGCAGAATATCATATAGGAGGTTTTTCAAATTACTTCACATTTGGTTAGTGAATAACAGATGAAATTCAGGCTACTGAATTTCACTAATTCTATACTGCACTAATTCTATACTCTATCCATCAGACACTCCCATAAAACCTAAGTAGGAAATTATTTCCATAATCTTACACTTCAATGTTCTCCTTTGTATGTTCCAGGCTTTACCAAACCCTTCAGATTACTGAATTACTTTCTTTATAATTTACATTCTTCTACATACTCAGAAAATCTGTTTTGAAGAGTTGGTCAGCACTTCAAAAGAACATGGGGAAAAATGAAAACTTAAAATAAAATATTAGAGAAACATTCTCTAGCTATTGAATGTGTAATTCAAAGAATACTTTTTCTCTGTTGGAATACTTACAAAAAAAAAAGGTTAGAGATGAACATTTGAAAATATACAGTACAAAAGTATAATCAAAAGGCAGGGATAACAAACTGGCACAAGACGGAGTGTCTATAATAAAAATGTAATATACCCTACTATAACAGTTGTTAATTACCTGGATTATGAGGAAAGGTTATAAAACAGAGAGGGATGAGGTTCCAACAGACTCAAGCAATTAAGCAGAAGAAAGGGAAAAGGAAGACAAGGCTGAGTCAAAAGAATCTCTTATTTTTGCCCTGATATATTCCAATCCTATAATCATTTTCAGTAATAAGGCACCTTTAGATAAATCAACCTAAGCTAGGTACAAAAGAGAGATCTATACTAGTTTGGCTGAGATTTAAAAAATGTATACAAATAACTTCAATTGTAACCTTAAGTAAATTTGAATTAACTATTTGAATTAAATATTCACAGATATTCAAAAATCTTGAATATCTTTTATACTATTAAATGGGTAAAAATATTTCAAAAAGTGAAATACTAAAATACACTATTTTATCAACAGCAGGTTTGTTATTTGATTCACTATGAAGAGATTTTACCCACATATAAATAGAACAGTTTAACTTAAACAGAATAGCTTCAATCTGGGAGAAAAGTAGAGATAATAATGTTACTGGAGGACGCATGTTGCATACCTTTCTAAATGGATGTATATTTCCTAGAGCACAAGAGGAGTGAGGAGTAAGTTTTCCCATCCTACTTTAGGCAACTCAAACACTGCTTGCATTTTGAACACTGTTCAATGGCCTCTGCATGTAATTGATCATGCCTAATTTTGCAGCACTTCAGGAATTTATATAAAGTCTCTCCCTACATTAAATCAATTTTATTTTGGATTCAGTTTTGCTCACCATAAACTTTTTGGAAGATGAATCTAGATTTCTTAGGTTATCATAGTACATACAGACTTTCACATCATTCTTTTGATAGTTTATATTAATAATTTCCCAAGCCCTACCTTTCTGTTAAATAAATAATGTAAGAGTGGAAGGAATCAACCAGGAACAACAAGGTTCTCCAAAGCCAACAGAATCAATTTGATTATTTCATTTTAGTGTAAATACCACATTGAATATTCATCTATCGTTGAAGGTATGAATTTTGTTACACAGTAGTCAACTACTTTTTCAAAAGATCATCTATTATCACCCCCTAATGTTAAGCCTTCAAGTTGCAGCATTACATAAACTTTCTAAAACATACTGGAACAAGAAAAGGGCAATCATCAGCTCTGCACAACTTTGTCACACAATGTAGAAAAACTGCAGACATTTTCTGGTTCTTATGTTTCACAAAACGGAACACCTCAAAAGAAAATCGGCCCATTTGACTCTTTCCATTTTCAATTATAGTTGTCTGAGGGTCTTTGTCACAACTGAAAAGGAAATAAATGAAACAAGTAACTTTCACTGCTTGAGTAATACCTCTAAAAAAGAATAGCATTTCATTAATGATACTACATTTTAGAAATTGTTGGCATTTCTTTCTATACACCCTCTGAAAATACAAGATATAGTAAGATGCAAGAACATCTGCCTCTGAAAAAAAAAGCCTGAATAGGATATTACCTAGAGTTTTCACATAAGGAACACTGGTTCCCATGACAGTGTGTATATTATACATTTAAATAAATGAATAACCTTCCTTTTGAACATACTGTATTTGTATTGCTTTGTTAACTATTTCAAAAGTTCAATATCAAACATATTGCAGATATACCATATGAGACAAGTTGTCTTGCTGCAGCAACTCATCCTTAGGCCAAATACAAATTCAGAATATGAACAAAATTAATTTGCTTCACATTTAAATATGAATTGATATAATTCATAGTTATAGGATTTACATGTACAGTCAATGAGAATACATTTTCACATTTCCCTACATCTTGCAATCAAAATGTCCACTTAAAATGTGTATTCAGAACTGCATGATATTAAAGAAATGTTTGTTCCAAAATACCTACATTCCTTTTTATCAAGAAAATTATGTCAAAATCACATATGAATTTTCAACGTAGTATTCCAATATCTACAAAAGATTACTCTACATCTTCATATTGATTTTTTTTTAAAGTTTGGAAAAGTGTTGAATTTTTAGAAAGCAAGAAAGGTAGATTCAGCAAGTTATGAAAGACACTTGCTCAGTTTCTCATAGCTGTTTGTTATCCATAAATATTTCCGTTGATACGGGCAGACTCTTGTTGAACATAACAACTGTTTCAGCTATAATCATGCACCAGATTTACTGGCAAAGCAGAACAGAATAGCAGATAGAATGTTGGGTTTGTAAGGAAATTGTTAACAAAGAATGTTTATCAGACAACGCCTGTTCAAGTGTGCATTTAACATTGAAGCAAAAATAGCAGTATTTATTTTCATGTATACAGTTTATCTGCATGGCCATAGATATGTGTGTTTTTGATTGAACATGTACATGTGCAAGAATAATTTTGAATGCTTTTAACCATATCAATCTGTGAAGAACTGTTGGAAAGAATAGTGGTAAATCATGAATGCAGACTCATCAATATGAGTTATAAATACTATTTTAAAATGAAACAAATGACATTCCAAAAATGGTTATTGCAGAAAGTCTTTCTTCATATGTTTCTTTTTCTTCACTGTATGGTATTATGCATTCAAAGATTATGGACAGAGATGATTATAGTATTTGATGCTCAGCATTTAACATCTATATAAATAGTACTAAAGCCGATAGTAAGACCTTTTATTCTCTTTGTACAAATAACGGCCTAACAGCTGTAAGGCATTGTAAGCAAATATGAGTACATTCTTGCTTATGTTCTACCATAAATGGAATTGAAATATACACTTCCTCCAGTACTGGAAGAAATATATATTCAGTGTGACCTGTATCCACTTATACTATTCTCCAAATTTTTTTCCTTTGAATACAATTCAAATTGGAAGCCGTCAATTGAAAGATTTGCTTAGTATATATTTATTGATGAAGGCAAATAAAATAGATTAGATTTATCAGATTATTTACATGCATATTTCTGCACTAATTCCAAAGATTCAATTCTTCTACATGCATTACTTATTATATAGTAAATATTATTAGATGAAACTAATATTTTATCTAAGCAATTAAAACTTTTGATATAGATTACTTTTATAACAATCTATATATTTTGTGTAATCCATCACAACCATGTAAATATAAACATGGTATTTAAAAATGTCTACCTAAAGAAGAGATCATATCGCAAATTGTCATTTGGATTTCCAGATGGAGTAGTGTAGCAGTAATCCATCAAAACATTCCATCTGCCAAAAAAAAAAAAAAAGAATTAACAATGAAAGCACTATTTCTCATTCATTACAATCTTTCATATACTGTGCTTTTAGTAACTTACAAGATGCATAACTTTTTTGGGTAAAACCTTACAAATGGATTTGCACAACATATTAATTTAGGGTTTTTTGTTTTTATTTATTGTTTGTTTACTTTTTGTGACTTAGCAAGTTCCACTTGGTTAGGTTAGATGTTGTGTGAGCCCCCAAAATGAGTAATCATGTTAAGTAATCATGTTCAATATCTAAGGAGATGCCACAAAGCAGAAGAGGTCAAGCTGTTTTTCAAAGCAATTGAAGGACAAGAAGCAATGGAGGGAAACTAATCAAGGAGAGAACCAATCTAGAAATAAGAAGAAATTTCCTGACAGTGAGAATAATTAATCATGGACAGCTTGTCTACAGAAGTTGCAGATGCTTGATTACTAGAGGTTATTAAGAAGAGATTGAACAACCATTTGTCTGGAATGGTATAGGGCTGCCTGCTTGAGCATGGGTTGAACTAGAACACCTCCAATGTCCCTTCTAACTGTTATTCTGTTATGTGTTTTAAGTCAATGTGCCCACTAAACTCTATTGCCTTCTGAAAAAAAAATTAAAAAAAGAAACCTTAGCCTAGAAATGGAAGGTATGAAATAGTAGTATTCTGCTTTAAAAAACCCTATCTACTACTAAGATAGGAATCTATCTGTTGAAAGATTAATAGATACGTGCCCCACACAATACTACATTTTAGCCAAACGATAAGTTTTTTTATCATCTATTGAGGTAGATTCTGCTTTTGAACACACAAGAAAATAACTGAATAAAAACCTGGAGATTGTCTGGATTCATAGATCCTATTTACTCAGAACATGGGTCTGGATTTGATATGATGTGAATTGGCTAACCACTCTAATTGGCAAACCATAGTTTATAGCTTAGGTTAATATGTAAGCCCAGCCAATAATAAATATCCATAACTTTAAAATAATGTAAACTATGAACCAATTAAAGTATTGACTGAGTACAGATTTTTGACAAGCTAAAGAAAAGCTCAGTTCTAAATGTCATATGTCATATTCCTAAACTATGTGCTCAAGTTCTTTATACATTTGCAGTAGTTAAAACTGTCAATTCTTATTGAAAGAATTGGAGAGTATATATGAAAAATAAAATTTCCCTGATACCCTAATATGTTATCCATGATAATTTAGAGTTAGTGATACTGGGTGAGCTAAACCAATGATCTGCTTTTATTAGATAGATAGATAGATAGATAGATAGATAGATAGATAGATAGATAGATAGATAG
>BLBF01000006.1:36024596-36056324 GCA_015471245.1 Laticauda colubrina | reverse complement strand
TAGATAGATAGATAGATAGATAGATAGATAGATAGATAGATAGATAGTGTTCCATCCGGAAAGAAGTGCGTGAGACCGGATTCCATCAACAACTATTTTATTTAAACTCGCAAGGCAAAAGATAGGGAACATAGCCCAAGCCGCAGCAGCCCTTTATATAGCGGCTTGCCTGCGGCTTGTGGCCAATGACACTCATTTAACTATTCCCGCCATTTGGTGGTTTCCCGGCTTGGTTCAGATCAACCAATCTGTAAGTGGCCTTTTCGGCCAATCAGAACAAGGACTTGGAACCTACCAAGTTCCATACAGAACAACTCCCCCTTTAGTTTAGTCCAATGTGGGTGATGTAGTCACGCAGGTAGGTGGGCCTTTTTCTAGTCCTAGTTGACCTACGCAGCTCAGTCTTGGCATGGTCTTCTAGTGGTTCGGACGGGATCGCTGCATCTCCCATCCTTCTCCATGGAACCTCATGGAAGGGTGAGTCAGCCTTGCCGCTCCCGCCTGAGTCTCTCGGGCTGGTTAAGATGGCTCTGCCGCTCCCTCCTGATTTTACCAGGTTGGTTGAGCTGGCCTGGCTGCCTCCTTCTAGGAAGGCCTCGCTTCGCTCTCCTGCTCCCAGACTTCTTTCTTGGGGTTCATCTAACCGTGAGTGCTCTTTTTGTTTGGTTAGATTGTCTTTTTGCAAAGTTTGTTGTCTTGTTACAGGAGGTTCATCTCTCCCTTTTTTATTTATTGTATTCCCCCCCCCCTTGGTTGTTTTATAGTCGGTATTTATTTTTGATTCTGTGGTGGTTTTTCGTTCGAGGTTGCGGGAATGAAGCTGGTCTATGTGCCACTTCCATTCACTACCATCGTCTAAAGTTAGTCTGTAGGACCGGGGGCCTGTGATTTGTGTGATGGTGGCTGGAAGCCACAATGGGTCCCCGGTGAGTTTTTTTGCATAGACTAGGTCGCTGATTTCAAATGTACGGTATTAGTTGGAGGAGTCAGGGGGTTTGTCCCAGGTATAAGTGGGGTGCAATCTGTCTAGGTAGGAGCTTAGTTTCCTACCCATTAGAAGTTCTGCTGGGCTTTTATTGGTTGTGCTGCTAGGGGTAATATGCTCCAAGTCAGCTTCGTTTGTCCTGCACGTCCCCCTTGTCCATTCTGTCTAGGCCCTCTTGTGTACCAAACCATGCATTCAGCCCTGCTGTTCGCAGCCAGATGGGCCGGCGCAGTTAAGGCATATCGGATACTCTGGGCAGCCAGATATTGTTTGAATTGCAAGGCTGTAAATTGGGGCCCATTATCTGAAACCAGTACATCAGGTAGCCCATGTGTCGCAAATAGTTTGTCTAGCTGTTTCATTACATCTTTGGTGGTTGTGGAAGCCATGAGGATGACTTCCAACCAGTTCGAGTATGCATCAACTACTATCAAAAAAGTGTTTCCCTTCGTTGGCCCAGCAAAGTCAATATGTACTCTAGACCATGGACCCCAGGGAGTTTCCCATTCTCTTATTGGTGCCTGTGGGGGGGGTAGGCCTCAATTTTTGACAGTCATGGCATGTTGCAACCCAGCGTTCAATGTCTTTGTACAGCCCTGGCCACCAGATGTAACTCCTGGACAGGGCTTTCATTTTGACTATGCCCAGGTGTCCCTCGTGCAACATGCCCAGAACGTCTTCCTGGAGACTGCTAGGAATTACCACTCTGTCACCCCATAAAATGCACCCCTTTTCTATAGACAGTTCGGTCTATCTGGTACGGAATGGTTTAAAAGTCTCAGTTTTGTTCTCCTCCGGCCAGCCTTTATCTACCCAGTTCAGTATGCATGCTGTCAAAGGGTCTTTGGTTGTGGGTCTCACGACGTCGGCTGCAGTCAGCAGTATCTCCGGGCAGGTCTCAAGTTGAAATGTGGAGGTGGTTGGAGCAGGGTCGTCTTCTGTGATGGGCAGTGGGGAATGGCTCAGGGCATCGGCGTGTGTGATGGCTTTGCCGGGTCGGTGCAACAGCGTGTAGGAGTAGGCAGCAAGGAATTCAGACTACCTCATCATTCTAGGTGACAGAGTGTTCGGGGTTGGCTTGTTTCCTGCCAAGATTCCAAGAAGGGGCTTGTGATTGGTTATTATCAAAAAAGTTCTGCCATAAAGGTACTCATGGAATCTTTTGACTCCGGCGATGATTGCGAGGGCTTCTCTGTCGAGTTGATTGTAATTGCGTTCCGACTTGGAGAGTGTCTTGGAGTAAAAGGTGACCGGTGCCTCTCTGCCATCTGGTAGTTGGTGGCTCAGGATGGCGCTGACCCCAAAAGGCAAGACATCACAGGTGACCATCAAAGGCAGGGTATTGTTAAACTGGATGAGAACGGTGTCTGACGTTAATAGGTCCTTGATACCTTGGAAGGCTTTCTGTTTCCGGTGGCCCCATATCCAAGCGGTTTTTTTATCTAGCAGTCTATGTAGGGGTTCTGCTATTGTTGCCTGATGGGGCAGGAACACGTTGTAAAAATTTATGAGGCCGAGGAATGCTTGAAGGTTGGTTTTGTTCCTGGGTCTGGGAGCATCTTTGATAGCCTTCACTTTTTTTTCGGTGGGGTGAATGCCTTGTTCATTGATTAAGTAGCCCCAAAACTTGACCCGGTTAGTGGCTAATTCACACTTTTCCCTTTTTACTTTGAGGCCTGATTTCCTAAATCTTGTTAAAACTTCTCTTAATCTGGTCTCTAGCTGGTTGGCATTTTTTGCTGAGACCAGTACATCGTCGAAATAGGGGACGACACCTTTGATTCCATTTAGCAGGCGTTCCATGAGGCTTTGGAACACGCCTGGGGCAATGCTAAGAAAGAATTGGAGGTGGTTACACTTGAATGCCCCTCTATGTGTTACGATAGTCTGCGCCTCTGCCATAATGGGATCAACGGGTAGTTATTGATAGGCCTGTGCGAGGTCAAGCTTTGCAAAAAATGTTCCTCCCCCTAGCGAGTGCAGTAAATGTTGCACTACCGGCACTTGGTATGCGCTTTGTTGGAGCGCATGGTTCAGGGTTGCCTTATAATCTCCGCAGATGTGCACTGACCCATCTGGCTTCACGGGTGTGATGATAGGGGTTTCCCACCTGGCATGGTCGATTGTCTCTAAAACCCCTTGAGCTATTAATTTATTCAGTTGTTCATCAATTTTTGGTTTTAACGCGAATGGGACGCGTCTGGCCTTTAAACGGATGGGGGCTTTTTTTGGGTCTGGGCTAAATGAAATTAGGATCCCCTTGTACTTGCCAAGAGTCCCGTCAAAAACATCTTGGAATTCTTGGAGCAGGCTCTCCTCCCAGTTGGTTGTAGCAATGCAGTTGATCCCAGTCATCCCAATTTCCAGGGGTGTGAACCATTCGATTCCTAATAGGCTAGGGTGGTCGTGGTCAACGATGGTCAGAGGCAAGATTTTGGCGTGGTTTTTAAATTTGATTAGAAAATGTCCAAGCCCTACTACTGGAATTCGATTTCCCTGATAGTCTTTTAGCTCTAGTCTTTGTTTCTGTAGTTTTCTCTGTTTAATGTTCGGTATCAGGCACCGGATGGTATTCCAGGATACCATAGATAGGAATGACCCTGAGTAAACTTCCATCTCGCAGGGTCTCCCCTCGATGCTCACCTCTATTCGAACCTTCTTTCCATTCTCCGCCCTGGCATTGCCCATGGTGACTGTCTGATGCATTTCTTCCCTGTCACCGGTTCTCTTGTTATGATTCCATCTACTGCTGGCTTGTCTTTCTTCAGGTCTGGGGGGGGGGGTGCTGCCGCGTCTTTTTGGACTGTAGCTCTTTTTGTTGCGGCAGATCCTTTCGATGTGCCCCCTTTTATTACAAGCCCGGCATATTGCATCGAGGAACCTGCATTCAGCTCGCTGATGATTTCCTCCGCAGCCTGCATATTGAAACTCCCACCGATTTCTCTTCTTTTTGTGCCATTTTTTATCTGAATGGAGTCTATGGACGTCTTCATTGTCGTCCTCAGTATCGCTCTGGGATTCAATGTCTTCATAGTGGACTGTCTCTGTGGGCTGCTTCTTTCCTCCCTCTGCCTTCTTTTCTCTGGTTTGGATTGGCAGGTCTAGAATTGTGTTCATTTGCCGTATTGTGGCTGCTAACTTCTTTGCTGCTTCGGTGGCAGTTGCCTCTGCAATGGCCTTGGCCACAGTTATGTTTGGCCGATTCAGGAGTTTGCTCTGAAGGATAGTGTCCTTCAGGCCAAGGACCATGCAGTCCCTCATTGCCTTGTCCATGTTCTGGAACTCACAGGCTCCTCCAATGTGTCTCAAAGCTGCTACAAAATCTCCTATAGTTTCATCTTCCTTCTGGTCCCTCTTATAGAATTCATGCCTTTTTATCAAATTCAAGACCACCGGTGCGTAGTGTGTTCAGAGCATTCGGTTCAGGTTGGACCAAGTCATCTGTTTGACATCTCTGTGTTTTGCCAGCGCCTTCACCATTTTAAAAACGTCCGGTCTACAGTGTGTAAGGAAGACAGCCCTCTTCCTTTGGTCTGAGATTTCTTCCATTTCGTTGCTTTCTAAGAACATAAGAAAGCGATTGATATTCCCAATCCTCCTCATCAGGATTGAATGGTGCGGGCGGCACATTGTTATCAGCCATCTCTCTCTCTCGGTTCAGATTGCCGCCTGCTTCGGTCTCACCTTCTACAACAATCCCACCTTGATTGCCAGTGTTCTGTCTGGAAAGAAGCGCATGAGACCGGGTTCCAACAACAACTATTTTATTTAAACTCGCAAGGCAAAAGATACGGAACATAGCCCAAGCCGCAGCAGACCTTTATATAGTGGCTTGTCTGCGGCTTGTGGCCAATGACACTCATTTAACTATTCCTGCCATTTGGTGGCTTCCTGGATTGGTTCTTAATCAACCAATCTATAAGTGGCCTTTTCGGCCAATCAGAACGAGGGACTTGGAACCTACCAAGTTCCATACAGAACAGATAGATAGATAGAATTCTTTATTGGCCAAGTGTGTTTGGACACACAAGGAATTTGTCTTGGTGCAAATGCTCTCAGTATACAAAAAAGAAAAGATATATTCACCAAGAGTCAAAGAATCATAAGATATAACACTTAATAATAGTCATAGGGTACAATAAGCAATCAAATAATATTAGGAAACAGTCAATATAAATCATAAGGATACAAGCGACAAAGTTACAGTCATACAGTCACAAGTGGGAGGGGATGGGTGATAAGGAGTGGTTAGAAGATTAATAGTAATAGTAGTGCAGACTTTGTAAATAGTTGAACAGTGTTGATGAAATTATTTTTCAGCAGAGTGATGGCTTTCAAGAAAAAAATGTTCTTGTGTCTAGTTGTTTAGGTGTGCAGTACTTTATAGCATCGTTTTGAGGGAAGGAGTTGAAACAGTTTGTGTCCAAGATGTGAGGGGTCTGTACATATCTTCACAGCCTTCTTTTTGACTTGTACAGTGTACAGGTCCTTGATTGAAAGCAGGTTGGTAGTAATTGTTTTTCCTGCAGTCCTAATTATCCTCTGAAATCTGTGTCTGTCCTGTTGGGTTGCAGAACCAAACCAGACAGTTATAGAGGTGCAGATGATAGACTCAATAATTCCTTTGCAGAACTGTATCAGCAGCTTCTTGGGCAGTTTGAGCTTTCTGAGTTGACACAGAAAGAACATTCTTTGAAGTGCTTTTTTGATGACATTTTTGATGTTAGGTGTCCATTTTAGGTTATGTGATTTCATAGAATATAGAAATTTGAAGATCTTTACTGTTGATACTGTGTTGTCTTGTATTATAAGAGTATTGATAGTATGGGAAGGTTTCTTCTAAAGTCTACCACCATTTCTATGGTTTTGAGTGTGTTCAGTTCCAGTTGTTCCAGTTACACCACAAGGCAAGTTGTACAACCTCTTGTCTGTATGTGGATTTGTCATTGTGTCGAATGAGACCAATCACTGTTGGGTCATCTGCAAATGTCAGTATTTTAACAGATATATTGTTTGAGATGCAGTCATTGGTATATAGGGAGAAGAAAAGTGGAGAAAGCACACAGCCTTGGGGGGTGGGCTGTGCTAATTGTACAGATATCAAATGTAATTCTGCCTAGTTTTACCTGCTGCTTCCTGTCCTTAGGGAAGCTTATGAACCACTTACAAATGTGTTCAAGTACTGCCAGCTAGTTTAATTCAGTTAGAAGAATGTCTGGAATGATGTTATTGAATGCTGAACTGAAGTCTACAAAGAGGACCTTTGCATAGGTATTTGGAGATTCAAGATGTTGTAGGATGTAGTGCAGAGCACTATATTAACAGCATCATCTGTCGATCTATTTGCTCAGTATGCAAGCTGCATGGGATCTAACAGTGGATCCATGTTGGTTTTCAGATGAGACAGCACTAGCTTTCAAAGATTTTCATAACTATCGATGTTAGAGCAACTAGTCTGTAATCATTCAGTTCCTGCTTCTTTGGCACTGGGATGATAGTAGAGCGCTTGAAGCAAGAAGGAACATAGCACATCTCTAGTGATCTATTGAAGATTTGGGTGAAGATGGGGGCCAATTGATCAGCACAGACTTTTAAGCAAGAAGGAGTTATCTTGTCTGGCATTGGTGCTGTTCCTGGCTTTTGTCTGTGAAATAGATCTTGTACTTCTTTTTCTGTGATCACCAGAGGTTGTGAACCCAATGGATTGGGGCCAGTTGCAGGAGGCTTGGCTGTTATTCAAATAGCATTCAACTAAAAACCAACCAGATGCTTTGGACAACCTAATAATCTTGAATATTCTTCACCTTATTTAATTTCTTCATTGTTTTGTTGTGTTTTTGGAAAATAATGGAAATTGGTTTTTTGTTTGATTTGGGTTTCATAACTTAGCAAGTTGGATAATCTAGCCTATCTAGTTATTTACTTAACGAAGTCCAGAACCAATCATAAAAGAAAAGTACAACAAATGTGGTAAATAAAATAAAATATTTGGTTAATTAACAGCAATGCTGGATGAACTTAGAAAACAAGTTAGTAAATAATCAGGCTGGTTAGAGACAATTTATGAACTCAACAGTGTGAACAACTTCATAAGTACACAACTCATTATAGCCCATTATAGAGTATTAAATGCAAAGCCAACTTATCGTTATGATTGGCAGTACCTTCCATCCAGGTTTGTTGCTCTCACAGCTGCAAAAACTTTTGTTTTCAAAGGTAATCCTGTATTAGGTATAATCAGCTGTTGGCTGTAGGTAGAGTCCTACAAGAACATAGTAAATGCAAATATTATAGCAATATCATAACAGAAGTCACAGTGAAATTACAGAAATGTAAAATGTAATCTTTTCTAATAGAAAAGAAATAAGATAATTCGTAGTTTTCTGCAAGACAAGGAACTTTTAGTGTACACCACTTTTATCAGTGGAAACCCTAGGAATTTTTCTCCTCCAAGGAAGAGGAAATAGTGTTGAACAAAGTGTAATTTATAATTTGTTTATACAGTTTCCCTCAAAACTGTTTCCCCAACACCTTTTTATCCACTTAAAAGCAAACATAATCGCTAACCAAATGACTGTAAAGGGACCATTGAGAAAAATACTAAAAGAAGACTAGACTGATTTTCTATTTCTTTCTTTAAACAGTGATTTTGTAGGCATTTTTGAGAGGAAAAGTTGTAGCTCAGATTGATAGGTCCATGTTTGCAATAAAAATTTAATCTGGCCCCAATGTAAAATACAAAACCATGATGATTTTCTCATTTGTTGCAATCATTTTAAAATAAATGGAACTTCTACAAACAAATAGCTTTTAGTTTTCACTGATTATGTATTGGGCACCATATAAAACTGGAACAGTGCATTGACATAATTCAATATGACCAAATGCACTTGCATGAATGCACTTAATGGGGTACTTTATAGGGACCATATGTCAGAATTTTTAAAGATAAGATCTTCAGAAAATTTTGTGGTAAGTACAAATGGTATCAGACAGTATGCAAAGGAACTAAATCAAATATTAATCAAGCTATGTGAATGGTTAAAAAGTGTCAAGTTGAATCTATATATCAAACTATAAAATACATTAACAAACAAATAATCTGTCCCTTCAGTTTAGGAATGTTTTCTTTAAATTATCTAGAGTTTTACTTAATATCAAAAAGATATTGAGACAGTAAGAACAGTTTTACTTTTATAATCTCTACTTTTTTCTAATACTATAGACAAACCAATTTCTTTGAAACCATTATACTAAAACTCATAGACATTCAAGACAAAGCAAATTTAGTTTTTTACATCTTATCAACTACATATTTAATACTTGGATTTGATAATTTGAAATGCTATACTAGAAGCTAAACTGAATTCTAGATGTTTAATTGAAATCTGAAACAGATTGGGTAGTATCTCATTTTTTACAAAACAAATAAATAAGCAAATAAATTACACTTACAATGCATCTTTATACTTGACTTTATACAAAACAAAGGCATATGTAATTTAATAAGATATTCTCAGTTAAGTGTACATAAACTATAACTTGATATATATTCCCAAATACATAATACTGTTATATCAATCTTTGCAAATTTTGCAAAACATCTCTTTGACCTTTATTTTGATAAAATAATTTATAGGAATCCTTAATTAGTAGATTTGAAGTAACCACATTCTGATTCAAATAAAAGATGGCTTAATTAGATAATCTTTCTAGAATTCCTTTGTATATTTGAACATAGAACAAATATTTAAATCAATTGCTTGATTTACACTTTGAGAGGTCTTCCCATATTTATCCTATCACAGAATTTTAAACAAATGTAGAGAACTGTGAATTAATTTCTTTTGTAAGGATATCTTGCTTTAATTATAGGCATTAAAATTCTTTTGTAGAAGTTATGTTTATCTTTCTATATTCTGAGTTAAGTCCCTGTCACACTGCACCAACGGATGCAAAGAGGATGTAAAACGGACAAAAATTCTTACCATCCGTTGGAAAACGCGATGCACTCACTGCCTCCGTTTTGCTTCCTCTCTATTCGTCCACCATCCGTTTATTGATGTTTCATCCGCTCAGAAAGTTTTGAGCTGCTCAAAACTTCTGCGCGGAAAATGTATCCAATTTGTCCATTCTGCATCCGCTACGCATCCACTACGTGTCCGTTCTGCATCCGTTACGCATCCGCTATATCCTCTAGGCATCCGTTACGCATCCACGCAACTCGCATCCACTTGGATGCAGGGAGGAAGCGGAACGGACGCGGAACGGATGCAGAAGGGATGCCTAGCGGATGCAGCACGGAAACAAAGCGTGTAAAACAGAATATACGTTCGCAGAGGGGACCTATCTCGGATATTAAGGATGTCTACAGGATGCCTAGAGGATGCCTAGAGGATGCAAAGGGACACCTATACTGCCTATAAAAAGGGGCAGCAACTCACCTGGATCTCACTTTCAGAACAGCAGCCCAGCTGCAGACCTCTGCAGCCTTCATCTGCCTCTTCCTCTTCCACAGCATCCAGTCATGTCCACCGTTGATCGTAACAAAGTCCTTTTGGCAGCCACCATCCTTCTGCAACAGTGCGAGGCCATCTACAGGCTCTGTGAACTCTACTACGGGAAGAAAAAGAGGCAGCTAAGAAGCGTCTGGTTACGAAGATGGTTCACCAGAAGAGCAGAGGATGGACAAGCTGATGTTGTGGAGCTCAGGAACGAAGACAATCGTGCATTCCAGAACTTCATGAGGATGCCTCAAGCCATGTTTGACGAAGTTGTGCAGCGGCTGACACCCAAGTTGACCAAGCAGAGCACCAACTTCCGGCCCAGCCTGGAACATGGACTCAAGGTGGCACTGACTCTGCGCCACCTGGCCTCAGGGACCACCTACAGGAGCATGCAGTATGGCTGGAGGGTGCCACCCAACACCATCAGCACTGTGGTCAGAGAAGTGGTGCAGGCCATCATCGAAGAATACAAGGAGGAGCTCCTCCAGTACCCCTCCACTGAAGAAGGATGGAAGAAAGTTGCAGAGCAGTGGTATCCGAGGTGGAACTTCCCACACACCGTTGGAGCCATAGATGGCAAGCATGTGGCCTGCAAAGCGCCAGCCAAGTCGGGGTCCACTTATTTCAACTACAAGGGCTTCTTCAGCATCATCCTCTTCGCCATGGTTGATGCTGACTACAAGTTCATGTACATCAATGCTTCAGGCAACGGCTCATCTTCAGATGCCCAGGTATACAACGCAAGTGACCTCAAGGGTAGGCTGGAACGCAACCTCATGGTGGGCTTCCCAGATCCAGACCCCCTGCCCAACAACACGCAAGATGTGCCCTACTTCATCGTGGGGGATGACGCCTTCTCCCTCACAACCTACCTCATGATGCCCTACAACTCCAAATACCTCACCCGTGAAGAGAGGATCTTCAACTACAGGCTGTCCAGGGCAAGGCGGGTGGTGGAGAACGCCTTTGGCATCCTGGCCAACAGGTTCCAGGTACTTCTCACCACCATGCAGCATCGACCAGAGACTGTGAGGAGGATCATGGAAGCTTGCTGCATCCTGCACAATCTCATGCACACCCGCTACCCAGTCTTGCAGAACAGGTTCGTGGACCTCCAGCAAGGCAATGGGGACATGGAGCCTGGGGAATGGAGGCAAGGGCGAAACCTGATAGACACTGAGGATGTGCAAGGCCCCAACAGAGCCTCACGTGAAGGGAAGAAGCAGCGCAACCTCCTGAAACACTGGTGCAACTACCCAGCTGGAGCAGTGGAGTGGCAAGACAGGATGATAGATGCTTAATGGATGCTTCCTTCAGCCTGTCTCATTACACTGATGAGATTGGGCCATGTATGTTGAGTGGCCCTACAATGATCAGGGCATTTAATAAAGAATTGTGTTTGTGTTGACATGTGTGCATGATTATTACATTATTATTGATAATAAAGGGCCATAGGTGTGGCACCTGGGAGGGTGGACCATCCCGTCCCACTATGCTTGCACTGGAGATTTATCTATCCCACAGGTACCCATCCCAAATGTATCCCTGCCCATCCCACAGGTATTCCTGCCCACCCCATTGCTATCTTAACCCATCCCACAAGCATGCAAAGGCTTAAACCATTTCTAAAAGTTTCCAGCAAGACTTTATTAAAAAAAAAGAAATGAAGCAAGTGTGTGAATCAAAAATAGACTTTATTAACAACAAGCTATAAAACAAAAATGAGTCTCTGGCACTCCTCTTGGTCGCTCAGTCTCAGGGGTGAAGGGTGCAGGTGCTGTGGAGGTGGCTGGTGCTGGAGTGCTTGTCATCAGCTCCTCCAGAAGCAGAAGCAGTAGAAGCCCCAGAAGAGCGAGCCCGTGCTGCACAAGCCCCAGCAGAACCAGAGTGAGGGCCAGGGGGCGGGATGGTAGCCCTGTCCCTCTTGCAAGGGCTGGCAGCAGAAGGCTGAGGCTTGCTGTGCTTCCGCATGGTTGTGGGGTTGCTGGCTGGCAGGGAGGCTGGCAGGAAGGCTGGCAGGCAGGCAGGCACCAAGGCTTGCAGGAAGGCTGGCAGGAAGGCTGGCAGGAAGGCTGGCAGGCAGGCAGGCAGGCAGGCAGGCACCAAGTCTTGCAGGAAGGCTAGCACCAAGGCTGACAGGGAGGCTGGCAGGGAGGCAGGCACCAAGGCTGGCAGGAAGGCTTGTAGGCAGACAGGCACCAAGGCTGGCAGGCAGACATGAACCAAGGCTGGCAGGCAGGCAGGCAGCAAGGCTGGCAGGCAGACTGGCTGGCAGCAAGGCTGGCAGGCAGGCAGACAGTAAGTCTGGCAGGGAGGCTGGCAGGGAGGCTGGCAGCAAGGCTTGCAGCAAGGCTTGCAGGCAGGCATGCAGGCAGGGCAGGCAAGGCTGTCAATCTGTCCGGCAGCAGGTCTTTCCTCTGAATGGTGACCTGCTTCTGAGCTGCTTCCCTTATATCCGTGGGGCTTACGCAATGCATCCTCCCCGCATGCGCAATTAACGCTCGACATCCGTTAGGCTTCCGATGTGCATCCGCTAGGCTTCCGCTCTGCATCCGCTGTGCATCTGCTGTATCCGTTCCGCATCCGCTTTGCTGCGTCCCCCCGGAAGCCTAGTGGATGTGCCATCCACTCCCATCCGCTTCCATCCGCTGGGCTTCTGTTCCGCATCCGCTTTCCATACGCCCTGCGTCCTCCACCCGTCCATGTTATCCGCTCCGGTTATGCAAATTTTTGCCCCTTTTGAAAGTGGATAACAATGGATGGAACATTTTGCTTGTCCATTGTGTCCGTTTTGCATCCGTTGGGCAGTGTGACAGGGTCTTTACTAGCTGGAATAATGAATTTTAGAATTATTTTGCCTCAATTTAACAATTATATCTGACCCCATTTAAACTCTGTATTTGACACTGTTTCAGCAGGATCACTGAATATGTCGACATACTATGCATGGAAAATACTGGGACACAGATATAATTTTGACCATGAAATGCTTATATTATGCAACATCACTGATAAAAATAACATCAAAATCTGTATTTCGGAGTAAACTGAGGTTTTCAGTTTATTATTATTATTATTATTATTATTATTATTATTATTATTCAGGACATCTCAGTTTGGAAATAATATTTTTACAATATTTGCAGAATTAAAATAATTAAGTTGATATAGATATTATCTCTCAGTTGTCCATCTTTAAAAAATGTTCTTCTGTATACTTGATCCAGATGCTTTTTGTTTGTTTGTTTGTTTTGGTTTTGAAGTTCCATAATAGTTAGAAATTTTGGAGTAAAAAACTGTAACTCTACATTTAGTTATATGTTCTTTACTATTTACAAATAGTACAAACACTATTTACAAAGCTCTGAAAAATTATGTCTTCATAAAAAACGCTTTGGAAAATGCTAATGTAAAATTAATTTTCTATTTTTCTTAAAATGAGGTTTGATTATATAGTTGCTTCATATAATTTTAATGGGAATTGATTACAATTTGTTCTGTTTTTACACTGTGGATAAAACCAGTAAACTTATTGATATATCTTTGGACCAGCCATTGCTTCTTACAGAGATATTTTTGACAATATTCTGAATATTAGGTATCTATCAAAATTAAAAACAGTGGATTTTTAGGGTTAGGTTTTGGGTTTTCTCCTGCAATAAAGGAAGGAAAGATGTCTGCTTGGCTTGCCATAATGGATTGCTAAAAGCCGATAGTTGTTACAAAGTTTTCTCTAACCAAACGGATAAAAGAAGGGAAATATGATTTTAAAAAATATGGTTATAACATAATTTACCAGAGGGTCATCAGTTTTTATTTTCTTCCTTGTTAAGTATTATTGAGATGATAAACATTATCATTTCATTATTTCATGAACTCTGTTTCATGAGGGTATATTTTAGTTGAATTCGTTAAAAAATCCTAAAAATAAAAATGCGTATAGATAATACAAGGCTAACAAAATCAATAGATGCCAAGTTTTAATATCCAATTAAATGGTGAAAACATCTGTTAAAAATCTGGAGTTCCTGCTTTAAATGAAATCCCTTTTCGCTTAGTGGGACATCAAAACCAGGTAACTTTTTTTATTATTTTATTTTACAACCAGAAAATTGCAAGGTTATATATGAATACTGTGCTGATAAAAAAAAATGTATCTACACAAGGAAGAGTAGCAGCCTGCAGAACACTTAAATTATCACTTGAGTTGCTTATAAATTTACTAAGCCATATTTTTATGACATTGATATAAAAGATATAGATCAAATTATATTTTAAGTCATGTGCTTCCCCAAAGCAGCTTGTTCCTCTGAATTCTGACATGAATTCAAATTGCTGACTGCCAGTTCTTTTTAGCCCCAGAGACATTACTATTATCTCCTTATAATGATGCCTCTTCCGGCACTGTTTTTATTTCCTATGTTCCCTTTTATATTGTTTGATTAAATTGTCATGACTGAAAATGTAAAAGTACGTTTACATTTATTAATATTTGCATTTATTAAGTGATACTGTGGTCAAAAAAAAGTAGGATAATGAAGTGAATATATCAATAGCTTTATTAACCTGAGAATGCACACTTCCTTAGAAGTATTTAAGTCACTCAGAGGCAATTGTGGATAATTGTACCTTAATTCATTAAGCAATCACAGCACAGCACTAGAATATATTACATTTTAATATATGGAAATTAGTATCCTTCATATTCATGATTAATTATGTTCCTCACCGAATAATATCTTGACCCCAACACAACCATTTCTTAAAAGCATCCCTTGTTCACCAAGTAATCCTAATAAATCCAATAGTAGATTTATACATATTTATAACTTCATTAGGAACACCAACACCACAAAATGAATTAATCCAATGCTGCAAACTCTACTTAAGCGGAATGTGAATTTTGTTTTGCAAATATCATCTGCAAATTGAATGTCAAGTATCAGCTTTGACAAATTTCAGATACTTTTAACATACTATCAGAATTTATTTCTTTTAGGAAAAGAAAGAGAAGCTATCTTCCCAAACCTGGGTTTTCACTCCTAATCTTTCAATGTGAAACAAAGCAGATCTGCAAGAAACTGTAACTACAATTTTACAGTGCAGTGCACTGTATAATGCAATTTAACAATCTTTACTTTCCTTACACATGTTTCATTCCAGTATGTGAAAGTTGGCAATATAATATATCAGTTGTAAATCCACACCCTGGATTTATACCCAATAAAAAGTGAACTTTTGAAACTAACACCCCCCTCACTTAAAGTCACATTCCCCAATCAGCTCTCGGTCCATCCAATCTGGTGCCTTCAAACTCTACCTCCAACCACCTGCAGTCACACCCTCAGTTTCCACAGCAAAGAATGTTAGACTACAACATCCCCCCTTATCTCTACAACCCCCTTCCTGCTCCAGACTGTGGTGAGCCTGAAGCAGTGTTAAATCCCTAAATAGAATGCCTAGAAAAAGCAAAAAAACAAGAAATGGCTACGCTAAAACATGGCTACACCTACGCCAGCTTCAGGGTCGCCAAGTAGTGTGTATAGCTTAATAGTGCTATTATTGTTTTCATACATGGAAGTGAGTGGATGTGTTAATTTTTAGTTATGAGAAAAACATGGTTCTCTAATGTTTGGGGTGTGAGTCAGCTGCAAAAATAAACATACATGGCACTCACCAATTACATATTGTAAAAAGATTCTGTTAAATTCCTTATTTTTAAGGGGAAAAGGATTATAGTTAGAACAATATCAAACAGACGTTACCATCTTAGAGATTAGCAATTCATCTGTTCCACAAGGAGTAGAGAAAAAATCCAAGATGAATAATTTGCTCACCTCTTTGAATCAGAAAGCTATTCATCAAAATGCTTTATTATAAGAAGCAAAACTTGTTACACATCACTGGGGGAGAGCAACCTGCTCTGGGGAAAGGTAAACTTTCTTGTCCATAGGGTTTTATTTATTTTATTTGTATATTAGATATATCTCACCTTTATTACATTTATAAATAACTCAAGGTAGTAAATATACATAATACTGTTTTCTCATCCTGTTTTCTCCATCACAAAAGTTGAGTTGGATTGAAAGAGAGTGACTGGTCCAAAGTCACCCAGACTAGAACTCATAAGCTCCTGATTTCTAAAACAACTCTTAACTACTATATCAAATTGGCTCTCATTTACAAGGTAAGTGTGTAAAACTTACTTGTAAAAGCATTTTGAACAAACTAAAAATCAACATTATTGGAAAAATAGTACTGGCTACTATTAGTACTTAAGGCAGATTTGCATCTGTTTTAAAGAAACTAATTTATTTCAATCCTTTCAACACAATATAATATTCATTTTCCTCAAAGTTTTAAGAAATTTGCTCCTTTGTCTCTGATTATGTACAGATACTATTTTAAGAATGGAAGTAATAGTTTGAATCTATAGAACTACATATTACTAGAAAGCAAAACAAGACATTTGTTTGACTACAGTTACTATTATTCTGCTATGATATTGTAGCTCGTTCATTACACTCCAAATCTGAAGCACAGACTTTTAAATCAACTGCATGAATTATACTCTAGGTCTATGATGAGATGAATAATAAACTCGAAAATGTAATTGTAATTTAGTAAAATACCAGCTGAGAGATGAAAAGATGATATTTTTTAAACTATATATTTGAATGGATGGAGAAAAATTCTAATGAACACAAAATATGATTTGGAAGATTAGGATTGGCCTTATAAATAAAAAATCAATTAAATTCTTCACATTTCCCACTCAATGATCCTATTTATTCAATACAAAATTTTTCAATTACATATATTCAACTTTAATTATTATGCTAATAAATAGAAAGCATAATCTGCCATCAAGAAAAATGTAAAATATTAGATATCAATGCCCTGTCACAAAAACTACAAAGAGAATAGAATTAACATTGATTTATATTTGGGCTAAATGTTTTTTGAAAGATCTAAAGATGATGAAGTACAAGTCCCAGAATCCCTCACTACTGAGAGTTTGTGTGTGTGTGTGTGTGTGTGTGTGTGTGTGTGTGTGTGTATCAGTGGTGGGATTCAATTTTTTTTACTACCAGTTCTGTGAGCATGGCTTGGTGGGCATGGCTTGGGAGGGAGCCTGTAAAATCTCCAGTTAGAAGTGAGATTTGCTGGTTTTCCAAACTACTCAACATTTCTGCTACCGGTTCTCCACAACTGGTCAGCATGGCTGGGATGTCAGTGAAAGTGTCTTCTTTTACAATGGAAGTATGATTAGTGAAGCAGTTTGTGGAACCCACATGGAACCTATATCCAGGCTGAATAACTGAATTAATTGAACTACTGTTGCCCTGTGCCAATCTTAGTGCTGATTAATCAGAATGCTTCTAAACTGAAAAAAATATCATTATCATTATTGTTGTTGTTGTTGTTCATCATTATCACGATCATTACCCAGATTATAATCCTTACATATGTTTTCAATATGTTTCATTCTATCCATGTCACTGTTTTTTTATCTTGGTTTTTTTAAATTAAAATTTGAACAGAACACAAGGGACACAATACAATGATTCCATATTATAATTATAATTAAAACCAATAATCATCATCATCATTTTGTTTATTACCCAAAAAATATTTGGGTCAAGAATTCATAGCCCAAAGTTTATTTCTTACACCTTTCTATCTTTTGGCAAGCATTAATAGAAAGAGGATAGGAAAATTACACAGCATACATGATTATGTTATTATGTATGGAAACATTGAGTCATACCAGTTTTTTATTTTAAACATCTATCCAGAAATTGTTTGAACAATAATTAAGATTAATGAAAAAAAATTACACAAATTCAAACCCTAGTACAAAGCTTCTCATGTCTACTTATAAGTATCTACTCCAATAAGAACAATCAATTAAAAATGTACTTTTCCTGTTGATTTCAGTGGAATCTACTCTGGAACTTAAATTAAAAAAAGAATCCACTGAAGATGCAAAGAAAGCTAGATCATAAAAAAAAAAGTACAAACACAAAGTCCAAAATTGGAAAAAAAAAACATGCTAAATAAGTTAGAATTTAGAATAAGCTGACAATAGCAGATGCTAAGAACTGAATAAGGTGCTCCTTATACTGTATATGTTTAGAATAAAAGGAAATAACTAGTAAATAGGGACTGACTGAAGAATGTAAAATGCTGAGGAGCAATAAAGGATCAGGAGAGCAATCAATTTATCTCTTGTTTTTATATAATCTTCTTTTTGAAGAATGTATGTGTTAAGCCCATGTCACACTGCACCAACGGATGGAAAGAGGATGTAAAACGGAGAGAAACACTTGCCATCCGTTGGTTAACGCGATTCATCCATTCTGTACTCACTGCGTCCATTTTTCATCCTCTCTATCCATCCAGCATCCATCAATTGAGGTTCCATCCACTCAAAAAGTTTTGAGCTGCTCAAAACTTTTTGAGCGGAAAATGTATCCAACGCATCCGTTCTGCATCCGCAACGCATACGGGGAACATCCATTCTACATCCATTGTCATCCGTTATGCGTCTGCTATATCCGCTAGGCATCCGCTTCACATCCGTGCAACTCAAATCCGCTCCAGCGGAAAGCAGACACAGGGAGAAAGCGAAACAGACGCGGAACGGACGCGCAGCGTTAGTAACACAGACAGAGAAAAGATGAAAGCGGATGCAGCTCACATACAAAGCATTTAAAATGGAAAAAACATTCGGAGAGGGGACCTATCTCGGATATTAAGGATGTCTAGAGGATGCCTAGAGGATGCAAAAGGACACATAGTGGAAAACCTATATTGCCTAGAAAAAGGGGGAGCAACTCACCTGGATCTCACTTTCAGTCCAGCAGCCCTGCTGTGCAGACCTCTGCAGCCTTCATCTGCCCCTTCCTCTTCCACAGCATCCATTGATGTCCACCATGGATCATAACACACTCTTTTTGGTAGCCACCATCATTCTGCAACAGTGCGAATCCATCTACAGGCTCTTTCAACTATTCTACAGGAAGAAAAGGAGGTGGCCAAGAAGTGTCTGGGTCTGAAGATGGATTGGGAGAATAGCAGAGTACGGAGTGTACAACAAGCTGATGGTGGAGCTCAGGAACGAAGACACTCGTGCATTCCAGAATTTCATGAGGTTACCTCCAGCCATGTTTGATGAAGTTGTGGAGCGGCTGAGACCCAGGTTGACCAAGCAGAGCAACAATTTCCAGCCCAGCCTGGACCCTGGGCTGAAGGTGGCACTGACTCTGCGCCACCTGGCCTCAGGGACCACCTACAGGAGCATGCAGTATGGCTGGAGGGTGCCACACAACACCATCAGCATTGTGGTCAGAGAAGTGGTGCAGGCCATCATCGAAGAATACCTGCAGGAGCTCCTCCAGTGCCCCTCCACTGAAGAAGGCTGGAAGAAAGTTGCAGAGCAGTGGTATCAGAGGTGGAACTTCCCCCACACCGTTGGAGCCATAGATGGCAAGCACGTGGCCTGCAAAGATCCAGCCAAGTCGGGGTCCACTTATTTCAACACAAGGGCTTCTTCACATCATCTTCTTTGCCATGGTCGATGCTGACTACAAGTTCATGTACATCGATGCATCAAGCAATGGGTCAGCTTCAGATGCCCAGGTATACAACGCCAGTGACCTCAAGAAGGGGCTGGAACGCAACCTTATCATGGGCTTCCCAGATCCAGACCCCCTGCCCAACGACACGCAAGATGTGCCCTACTTCATCATGGGGAATGACGCCTTCTCCCTCAGAACCTACCTCATGAAGTCCTACACTTCCAGATGCCTCACCCGTGAAGAGAGGATCTTCAACTACAGGCTGTCCAGGGCAAGGTGGGTGGTGGAGAATGCCTTTGGCATCCTGGCCAACAGGTTCCAGGTACTTCTCACCACCATGCAGCATCACCCACAGACTGAGGAGGATCGTGGAAGTTTGCTGCCTCCTGCACAATCTCATGCGCACCCGCTACCCAGTCTTGCAGAACAGGCTCGTGGACCTCCAGCAAGGCAATGGGGACATGGAGCCTGGGGAATGGAGGCAAGGGCGAAACCTGATAGACACTAAAGATGTGCAAGGCCCCAACAGAGCTTCACATGAAGGGAAGAAGCAGCGCAACCTCCTGAGACACTGGTGCAACTCCCCAGCTGGAGCAGTGGAGTGGCAAGACAGGATGGTAGATGATTAATGGATGCTTCCTTCAGCCTGTCTCATCACACTGATGAGATTGGGCCATGTATGTTGGGTGGGCCTACAATGAACAGGGCATTTAATAAAGAGTTGTGTTTATGTTGATATGTGTGGATGAATGATTACATTATTATTGATAATAAAGGGCCCTAGGTGTGGCACCTGGGAGGGTGGACCATACAGTCCCACTATGCTTGCACTGGACGTTTATCCATCCTACAGCTATTACCCATCCCACAGGTATCCCTGCCCATCCCACAGCTATTACCCATTCCAAAGGTATCCCTACCCATCCCACTGCTATCTTAACCCATCCCACAAGCATGCAAAGGCTTAAACGATTTCTAAAGTTTCCACCAAGACTTTATTTAATAAAATAAATAAAGCAAGTGTGTGAAGCAAAGATAATCTTTATTAATAACAAGCTGTAAAAGAAAAATGACCCAGTCAAGAGTCCTAAGCAAAAATAAAGTCAACAGGTAGCCACCCAGTTTCTGGCACTCTTCTTGGTCACTCGGAGGTGTGCCCAGTCTCAGGGATGAAGGGTCCAGGTGCTGTGGAGGTGGCTGCTGCTGGAGTGCTGGTCTGAAGTGCCACTGGGGTGCCTGGCCCCGAGAGGACAACAGGGGACGGTGTGTTGAGGAAGCTCTCAGACATCTGGCTCAGCCCCGTGATGTTGAGAGCCCCTTCCTCCATGACATGGGGTGTCAGCCCCAATACCGATGACAGATGTACTGAGGCCAGGCCTCAGTGATCCTGTCCTTCACCACCTGGTACTGGGGTTCCGCCATGTTCATGAGGGTCTGGTTGACATAGGTGAGGAAGGGCTTTCAGTTGGAGGATGGGGTGTCAGTGTGTACCAGCTGAGAGAGGAGATCTACGCTACTCCTGATGGTGTTTCTTATCTCCAGCAGGACAGTGTGGCTCTGTCCCTCTGGTTTGCCTCTGCCTTTCTGTGGAGGTGGAGCTGGGGGTGGATGCGGGTTGGGCTGTGGTGGAAGTGCTGTCTCCTTTCTCCCACTGCGTCAGGGGGTCCTCCACATGCTCTGCCATGGGTAGTACAGCTGTCGGGGGGGTCTCCGTCGTGGCACGCTCCACAGATGCGTGCCTGGAGACAGAAGAGGACTGGCTCTCAGCAGGCTGCCTGAGAGAGAAGGTTGTGAGAGGGGCTGCTCCTCGGTGGCGGATCTTACCCTCCAAGACGCTGCACTTGGCCATCACGTAGGTCTCTCTGTCCATCAGCTTGACCGCAGCCT
The DNA here is from genome assembly GCA_015471245.1 of Laticauda colubrina. Classification (NCBI taxonomy): domain Eukaryota; kingdom Metazoa; phylum Chordata; class Lepidosauria; order Squamata; family Elapidae; genus Laticauda; species Laticauda colubrina. The sequence goes on along the minus strand of BLBF01000006.1, from coordinate 36,035,361 downwards.
GGCCAGATTTTTTGAGGTGCAACTTCCTGTACCAGGTGTGCATGTGCTTCCACCAGCCGAGGAGCACCTCTGAAGTGTAGCCCAGGCTCTCCGCCTTCTCTCTCCAAGCAGCCTGCTTCCTTTTGGTGTCTCTGTAGATCCTGTGTCCCTTCCACCATAGATACTCTCCCTCAGCCACTCCAACACCTCATCCTCATGATCCTCTTCTATGTTGTATTGCCTTCTCTCCCGTTCTCACGTCTGCCTCTTCCTCCCTTTGGCAGGGCCATATGGGCCCTCATCAGAAGGGCTTCGAGGTTGTAGGGGCTGCTCCTCCACACCACCACCAGCAGCAGCAGCAGCAACAGTAGCAGCAAAAGCAGGAACAGCAGGACCAGCAGCAGGACCAGCAGGACCAGGAGCACCAGCAGGACCAGGAGCATGAGCAGGACCAGGAGCACCAGCAGGACCAGCAGGACCAGCAGCAGCGCCAGCAGAGTAAGCACCAGCAGAAGCACCAGCACCAGGAGCAGCGCCAGCAGAGTAAGCACCAGCAGAAGCACAAGCACCAGGAGCAGCGCCAGCAGAGTAAGCACCAGCAGAAGCACCAGCACCAGGAGCAGCGCCAGCAGAGTAAGCACTAGCAGAAGCCCCAGCACCAGGAGCATTGCCAACAGAGTAAGCACCAGCAGAAGCACCACTGCCAGAAGCAGCATCAGCAGAGAAAGCACCAGCAGAAGCACTACCGCTAGAAGCAGCATCAGCAGAAGTCCCAGCCCCAGAAGAGCGAACCCGGGCTGCAGAAGCCCCAGCAGAAGCAGAGTCAGGGCCAGGGGGTGGGAGGGTGGCCCTGTCCCTCTTGCCAGGGCTGGCAGCAGATTTCTATTTCTTCCCCATGGTTCTTGGGTTTCTGGCTTGCTGGCTGGCTGGCTGGCTGGCTGGCTGGAGATCTGTGTCTGGAAGCAGGTCTTTCCTCTGAATGGTGACCTGCTTGGGAGCTGCTTCCCTTTATATCCACGGGGCTGACGCAATGCATCCTCCCCGCATGCGCAGTGAACGCTAGGCATCCACTAGGCTTCTGCTAAGCATCCGCTAGGCTTCCGCTCTGCATCCGCTTCATCCGCTCGGCATCCGTTGTGCATCCGCTTCATCCACTTGGCGTCCGCTCTGCATCCGCTCTTTCCGTTCTGCGTCTGCTTTGCTGCACTCCCCCGGAAGCCTTGCGGATATGCCATCCGCTTCCATCCGCTTCCATCCGCTAGGCTTCCATGGAGGATCCGCTTTCCATCTGCCCTACGTTCTCCCCCATCCGTTCCTTTCCGTGTTTTCCGTTCTGGTTATGCAAATTTTTGCCCCTTTTGAGAGCGGATAACAACGGATGGAACATTTTTCTCGTCCGCTGTGTCCTTTTTACAAACATTTTGCATCCATCGGCCAGTGTGACAGGGCCTTTAAACAGTGAACTTGTGAAGAGCAAAATGCATGCCTTTGAAAACAAAGCCAGGTAGACATGGATATAGAATGTCTTTATATCTTGACTAAATTTCATCTGAGGACACTCCAATTGCATTCCAGAGCACAGAAAAAATTAGAATTTCCAAATGTATTTTAAAGAAATTGCAGAGAATGGAGAAATAGATGATAAAATGGTAAATCTGTAAGCATTTCAAAAACAAGGTGGCCATCATCAAGGTGGTAACAATGTGTAATTGTTTAACTTTTATTCCCAGAATAGAAATAACTTTCTCTCTGTCTTTTCATATAACAGTTTTCCTTCATAAAGTGTAGTAATAAAATATTTTCACTTTACTGAGCATTTGACAAAGTGTGTCTAATTAATTAATTAACTAATTAAATGTAGATTGGATGGCATGATTTTGGATACATACTTGGCTTGAAAATCACAAAGAATTTAATATTAAATTGAATCAAGTTCAGTGCAGAAAGTCCAATCCTAGGCTTTATACTGGTCCAAAATTTCATTAATAACTGGGTTAAAATTATGGAGAAAATGTATATCAAATTTTCAGGTCTTTCAAATTTTGATGGCATAGCTAATATACAAGATGACAGAAATAAAACTCAAAATAATCCTGCTTGATGTATGTTTGAGATATTATTCCACACAGAATGAAATTTATTGGACAGGTCCAAAGCTGATCACTTGTCAGATAAATCTCAGATGTTCCAGTATAGGATAACCCCTTGGTTGGTAGCAGTTTGTGCAAAAGACCATGGGATATTCATTGGCAACTGAGCATGAGCAGTGCGACACATAGCTATCAAAGAGACAGAAGCAATTTTATCAAGTTTCATGTTCAAATTATGTTGATGGATGACTTTCATTTTATTCTAATTTGATCAAAGTAAAATTCTAACAACTATATTAATTTAAAGGATTAGTTTCATTTAAAAAGGTCAAAAAGGAATGATTAAATGCTAGAAACTAAAGGCTAGGTCCCACTGGCTGAGGGATGCAAAACGTATGCATAAAGGACACAGCGGATGAGCAAAATTTCAGGGGTGGCTCCATCCGTTGTCATCCGCTTCAAAAATTGGTGAAAATTTGCATAAACAGAATGGAAAAGAACAGACGGGGTAGAACGTAGCAGGGATGTTAAACGGATGTTCATAGGAAGCATAGCGGATGACAGCGGATGGAAGCAGATGACACATCCGAAGGGGTTCCGGGGGAGAATTGCGAAGCGGACGCATAGCAGAAGGGGCGGATGCATAGCGGAAGATGCGGATGCATCATGGATGCCTACAGGAAGCAAAGCGGATGCCACTCGAATGTATATCATATGTACAGCGTTCACTGCGCATGCGGGGAGTATGAATTGCATCAGCTCCACAGATATAAAAGGATGCAGCACGCATGCAGTCAGCAATCAGAGGAAAGATGTGCTGCCACATACATCTTGAAGGAACACCATGGTTCGTCAGTCAGGCAAGAAGAGAAAGCGCATGCCTACTCGTTCCAGCCCTGGCAAGAAGGACAGAACCAGCATCCCACCCCCTGGCACTGACTGTGAAGCTGCTGGTGCTGCTGGTGCTGCCAGTGCTGCCACTGTTACTGCTACTGCTGCTACTGCTGCTACTACTGCTGCTGTGGTGGACCAGCCCAAAGGCCCTCAAAGCCCTGCTGCTGAAGGCTCTGCTGCTCAAGCCCCTGAAGGCCCTGATGCTCAAGCCCCTGAAGGCCCTGCTGCTGAAGGCCCTGCCAGAGGGAAGAAGAGGCAAGGGAAGGAGAAGGGAGAGAGGAAACAGGACACCGTTTCCGAGGATCATGAGAATGAGGTGCTGGAATGGCTGAGGGAGAACAAGTACCTCTGGAGAAAGGGCCACAGACTCTATCACGACACCAAGAAAAAGCAGGCAGCTTGGAGAGACAAGGCAGAGAGCTTGGGCTACACTGCAGATGTACTCCTGGGATGGTGGAAGCACATGCACACCTGGTATGGCAAGCTACACCTCAAGAAATCCGGGCAGGCCGCTGTCAAGCTCACTGACCGGGAGAAGTACGTCATGGCCAAGTGCAGTTTCCTGGAGGGTGAGATCCGCTACCGAGGAGCAGCCCCTCTGACCCCTCTCTCCCTCAGACAGCCCACAGACAGCCAGTCTTCTTCCAGCCAGGAGCCAGCGAGCCTGTCCAGGCAGGCGTCTTCAGAGGGCCCCATGGCAGAGACCCCCCCCCCCCGACAGCTGCACTCCCCATGCCGGCGGACTTGGAGGATCCCCTGTCACAAATGGAGGAAGAAGCAGCAGCCACCAGACACCAACCCACCCCAACCCCCACTCCCAGCTCCACAGGATGCAGGCAGAGAGGGCCAGAGCCACACTGTCCTGTTGGACATCAGGGACATGATGAAGACCAGCACAAAACTTCTCTCTCAGCTGGTCCACTTGGACAGAGGATCCTCCAGCTGCCACACTTTCAGCACCTACGTGAGCCACACCCTGAGGGATATGCCTGAGGCCCAGTACCAGGTGCTGAAGGAGAAGATAACAGCACTTCTGCACAACCCTCAAGGCCTAGCTGAAGCTGCTCCTACCCAGTCCAGGTCTGCTCCTCCACCCCAGGTGATGTCACAGCCCTTCCACGGCTTTCAACAGCCTCTCACCTACCAAGGCTACGACTACCAGGACTTCCCACAGCAAAAACAGACCTTCCCAGTCCAGGCCCAGACTCATCGCACGCCACAGATGCCACTCCTCACCCAGCTGCAGACCAGACAGCACCACTACACTCCTCCTTCCTCCACCCCACAGCCAAGCCCCTCAATGGACAATCTGTCATCAGTCTTGTGCCTCACATCTCAGGTACTTGATGAAGGGCCTCTCAACCTCACGGGACTGAGTCAGCTCTCGGACAGCTTCCTGAACACACCATCCCCTGTTGTACTCTCGGGGCCAAGTAATGGTGCCTCAGACCAGCACTCAAGCCACAGCCACCTCCACAGTCTCTGCCCACTTAACAGCTGAGACCAGGGACATGACTCAGAGTGACTGAGAATAGTGTCAGAGACTGAGTTGTTTACTTATTAATTTTATCTTTGCTTAAGACACTTTACTTGGTTCATTTTGCTTTTTTAATAAAGTCATAAAATTGACTTAAGAAAGTTAATAAAGGTTATCTTTGCTTAACACACTTAATTCAGTTTACTTGGTTCATTTTGCTTATTTCATAAAGTCATAAAGGTTACTTAAGAAAGTTAATAAAGGTTATCTTTGCTTAAGACACTTGTTTCTTTTTTTTAACTTAATAAAGTGTTGGTGAAAACCTTGAACTAATTGTTAAGCCTTTGTATGCTGGTGGGATAGATAAGGATAGTTGTGGGATTGGTAAGGATAGCTGTGGGATAAGGATAGTTGTGGGATGGGTAAGGATAGTTGTGGGAAAGATAAACCTCGAGTGCAAGCATAGTGGGACTGTATGGTCCATTCTCCCAGCTGCCACACATATGGCCCTTTATTATCAATAACAATTTAATCATTATTCAACACATTTCAACATAAGCAAAGCTCTTTATTAATGCCCTGTTCATTGTAGGGCCACTCAACATACATGGCACAATCTCATCAGTGTGATGAGACAGGCTGAAGGAAGCATCCATTAAGCATCTACCATCCTGTCTTGCCACTCCACTGCTCCAGCTGGGGAGTTGCACCGGTGTTTCAGGAGGTTGCGCTGCTTCTTCCCTTCATGTGAGGCTCTGTTGGGGCCTTGCACATCCTCAGTGTCTATCAGGTTTTCTCCTTGCCTCCATTCCCCAGGCTCCATGTCCCCATTGCCTTGTTGGCGGTCCACAAACCTGTTCTACAACACTGGGTAGCGGGTGCGCATGAGATTGTGCAGGATGCAGCAAGCTTTCACGATGCTCCTCCGCACGATGCTGCATGGTGGAGAGAAGTACCTGGAACCTGTTGGCCAGGATGCCAAAGGCGTTCTCCACCACCCATCTTGCCCTGGACAGCCTGTAGTTGAAGATCCTCTCTTCACAGGTGAGGTATCTTGAACTGTATGGGAAGCCCATGATGAGGTTGTGTTCCAGCCTATCCTTGAGGTCACTTGCCTTGTATACCTGGCCATCTGAAGCTGACCTTTTGCCTGAAGCATCGATGTACATGAACTTGTAATCAGCATTAACCATGGCAAAGAGGATGATACTGAAGAAGCCCTTGTAGTTGAAATAAGTGGACCCTGAGTTGGCTGGAGCTTTGCAGGCCACGTGCTTCCCACCTATGGCTCGAACGGTGTGGGAAAAGTTCCACTTCTGATACCACTCTTCTGCAAGTTTCCTCCAGCCTTGTTCAGTGGTAGGGCACTTGAGGAGCTCCTCCACATGTTCTTCGATGATGGCCTGCACTACTTCTCTGACCACTTTGCTGATGTTGTTGTGTGGCACCCTTCACACATACTGCATGTTTCTGTATGTGGTTCCAGAGGCCAGGTGCCGCAGAGTCAGTGCCACCTTCCGTCCAGGGTCCAGGTTGGGATGGAAGTTGGTGCTAGGCTTGGTCAACCTGGGTCTCAGATGCTCTACAAGTTTGACAAACATGGCTGGTGGCATCCTCATGAAGTGATGGAGTGCACGAGGGTCTTCATTCCTCAGCTCCACCATCAACTGGTCATACAGTCCAAACTCCATTCTTCTCACAATCCATCCTCGGACTCACACAGCTCTTGGACCTCTCCTTCTTCTCCTTCTGTCCAAAAATTGATGCAGTCTGAACAGGTTTTGGTTCTGGTGATGAATGAGTGCAACTATCATATGGATTGTGTCATGATCCCTGGTGGAGAACAATTGATGATGTGGAAGACCAAGACCAAGGGTGAAGAGGTCTGTACACCACGGCTGCTGGACTCATACTGAGATCCAGATGATTTCCTCCCGCTTTTTATAGGAAATATCGGTTGTCCACTCGGTGTGCTTCTACATACTCTAGACATACTCCAGACATCCTAAATATACGAGATACAACCCAGATACAAACGTTTTGTCCATTTTAATCCTTTATATACAAGATGCATACACTTACATCCTTTCTATTTTTGTGCTACTAATGCTGTGTAGACGTTCCGTTTACCTTTTGTTTCCTCCCTCTTTCCATTTTCAGCTGCAGTGGATGTGAGTTGAGGGGATGGCCAGAGGATGCAGAGAGGATACAGCAGATGTTTAACAGATGATAACGGAGATAGAACGTTTGTTGCCTGTATATGCCACAGATTTACATCGTACGTGGCGGAAAGTTCATCCGCTCACAAAGTTTTGTGCAGCTCAAAACTTCTTGCGTGGATGAAATCTCAGTGGACGGATGCTTGAGGGATAGAGCGTATGAAACATGTATGCAGTGAGTACACAACGGATGCATAGTGTTTTCCAACGGATGGCAAGCTTTTTTTAACGTTTTACATCCTCTTTGCATCCATTAGTGCAGTGGGACAGGGGCTTAAATGTATGGGGAAGAAAGCTTAAAAGGTGATTCGGCCAGTTTTACTTTGGAAAAAGAAGAGATGATGAAAACCTTCCCTCTAATTTTTTACTTGAAGCAATTGTGTATCAAAAATGGCTCTGCAGAATCCAGAGCCAAGAACAGAAAGATGACTCACTGAACAGGTCAGCTCTAGGAATTCTTCTCTAGAGCAAGAAAGGAGGCAGGATTGGCCAAAAGACTTCCACATTGAGGTTTCTCATGAGGACATCATAAGACACTGATTTTAGAGCTTGGCAAACTGAGAGAAAGTTATCTTGTCTAGGTCAAGGTTTGGCATCTTCAAATGTACACTGGGTTTTCATACTTCCTCTCTTAACTACCTTAGAAAATTGCTTGTAAATGGCTTTCAGATGTTAAGGACTTTCAGAAGGTTTCATTAAATCAGATACGTTTCCTTTTATCCCTGATGAAAGAAGTTTAATGCAAGTTTAAAGACTTTTAAAAATGAATAAATAGCAAAAAGATATCTAGAACATTTGTTTAACAGAACAAAAATATTTACTTGTTTCTACTTACATTGTAAAGGAGCAAATTTAACGTGCTTATAAATGTACCATTGTTCTCTCTTACAGAAATTGCAGCTGATGACCTATGAATAGATTAGAAAGCAAAACTATTTAACATGTCATTTAAATGCTCTTTCTTATTAAAACAAGAGAAATAAGCTAATTTTATTTCTTTATCAAAATTTGCAACTGCTTATCTTTCACACAGAAGGAACAATAAATTAATGAATCAAATAATTAGGAAATAAACACAAAATAGTCATTCAGTAATTTATAAGGTAACATTTATTTCTGAGACATATATTAAAATTTTGTTGAGTGAAAACTAATCATATCTGAATAAATCAGTTCAATAACTGTTTTGTGTATTTATGTGCAATGAAACATCTAAATAACTTCTAAATATCTGTGATTAAGAAATATTTTGGAAGCAAATTTTATTGTGAAACAAGAGACTAGTTCAAATCAAATGGTAAACTAAATCCTGGGAATCACATTCTTTTAATACTGTTTTTCTTCTTGTCTTCTTTTTTTTTTTCTCTAGATCTTCATGAATGATGACAATTTTATGTATAGAAAGAGAAAGGGCCAATATTCATGCATCTGCCTTGTGCTGAGAATGTAATATGCTTACAGAACACAACCAATTCCTCTTTTCTAAAACCTGAATAGTTTCATAATAAAAATGGAGCAATCATTGTAACTTTTGATTATAAAACAGTAGTTATTTCTTTAAAAACCAATCTAATATTCATACTTACGAAGCAAGTTGTGTATTGTTGACTAGATATTCCAAAGGATAGCTACAGCTAAATTTATACAGAAGTCCTGGTAAATAGCTGATGATTGTTGGTGGATCTGGGGTATCTATATAACCTGAAATATTACCTATTTGGACTGTGGATGCATTGCCGTACACATTGATACCTGGAACTGAGGTTACCTATTCAGGATAAAGCAAGAAAATTGAAATTACAGAGAAGTAAAGCTTTTAGTAGAGAAGAATCTATCAAATTTAGTGATCTGCTGTCATTTGGGCGGGGGTTGGGAATTGGGAGGTTATTTGTTTATTTGTTTATTTTTTCCAGATTTTGTTTTATTGTACTTTATTAATTTATTTGAATCTTTTTATTAGTTTTTTAAATATGGTTTTACATTGTGTAAGCCTCCTCAACTCACCATGGGAAAATAGGTGGCAATATAAATTCAATAAATAAATAAATAAATAAATAAATCTGATGGGATTTTAGTGTTTAAAATCATCTTTATAATTTCATTTGAATGACTGACTTAATAGTACAGTACATCTTAAATAATTTTTGGGTGACTTATCCAACCAACCCTATTGCTTTTCTTTGCAATCATGAGGAAAAGAAATGAAGCTATAGGTAACCACCTCTGGCAAACAGGCAGAATGTTATGTTTTGATACAGAATCTTGGATCAATCAAAATCTGTTGATCACAAACTTTTTTGTGAAATTCCCCTTTAAAACATTGGGGCATAATTGGCCTTTTGGTTGAAGGAAGCAACATCACAAATATTTGAATAAAATAGCTGGTGATTCCTTCCTTTAATCAACAGCCCAAACAAGGCAATTGTCTTTCATTTTTATTTCTTCAGAAATGCCTGTTGTTATGGTATTACATTCTGATATTTTTACTGTGGCTTTCAAGTTCAAAACTGACAGGAGTGCTAAGTAATCAAACTTGTAATGTTTGTGTTTAGAAGATGAGAAAAAAGTGAGAATAATATGGCTTTGTTGTAAGCCATATAATTTCCAAATTCATACAATTGGTCCAACTCACAACATTTAAGAATATTTCAGGTAAGCCTTGTTGAATTAAAACCCTCTCCGTTCTATAAGAATTATTTGTTTCTACTATCCTACTCCATCCATCCCATAGCAATTGAAATAGTAGAGACAGAGACTTTACCATTGCCAGTCAATTCTATCATACTCATTCTTTAGCACTATGGGTGGTTAATCTATTTCTGAAAGTACAATAGATAAGCTATGTATGTTTGGATTAATACTGAGTTTGCTGGGGGAAAAGATTATCATTATGATTTATCTGTGGCTAAACCTCCTCTAAATTTTACCAGCTTCAAGAAAAAGACAGCTCAAGCAAAGTCTATGTGTACTTATTTCCTAACAACAGCTGTGAATGATGGTAAATCACTTCAATAGTTATGTGTTCCACTTCTTCCTGCAGCATTTTTGGGTAAAAAAAAACTTTACGGAAGTCATTAACTGTCCTCACAAGAATATTTTCATTTTGAAAAACAGTTTAGAGTGATGTCAAGCCTTGCCTGGGGATGTGGAGGAAGGAGAGATAAGGGAAAGAAATTTCTATAAGCCCTCCTATGTAAATTAGTGGCAACCAAGTAGAACATAGGATTTCCCAAAAATGCATTTTAATTTTATATAAAACACTCTGGATATTACTTTTCTATTTTTTTTTAATTGTAACTTCCCATAGTTAGACTTGCATTTAATCTTGAATCTCTCCCTGTACCAGTCAATGGCCAACCCAAACAGTAAGTTTTTCATCTCTTTTGTTTTCTCTGATTAACATCTAACTCTTTTTTCTTGTTGGTTGTGATCAATGAAAGCTTAACTCTGAGACATTTATTGTTTTAGACTCTCTTCCCTCTTCTTTCCCAAATTAATCTGAAAGGTGGTTACTATCCAGTCACTTATCTCTTCCTGCTGATGCAATACTAGTCTTCTTTCTAAGTATTCACTGTTCTTTCAGTGGCATCTGGCATCTGGATGAATGCAGGAATCTCTTTTCTGCTAACTTCTTGTATTCTGTACCATACAGCTGTGTTGTAGTACTTCCATTTTGCAGTTCTAGCAAACCATCACACTGATTTTGCATAACATGAAATTTGTTCCCCTTCCACTCCTCTTCTGGTCAGATTTAACTCCAAAGTTCTACTGCATTTCCAGTTCAATTTCTCCACTTATTTCTTGTCTACATACTTATAACAATAACAATCACTGTGAATGCCCTCTCACACTTCCAAATGATGTTGACTAATATATTATTAGGCACTACTGCCACCATTAGTATATATTAGGCACAATTGATAGGACAGGGAAGAATATACAGATTATTATTACATGCAGGCAAAAGCTTCACTGCAATGATCATACACTTCATAATGAAATAGGAAGGAAGGAAGGAAGGAAGGGAGGGAGGGAGGGAGGGAGGAAGGAAGGAAGGAAGGAAGGAAGGAAGGAAGGAAGGAAGGAAGGAAGGAAGGAAGGAAGGA
>BLBF01000006.1:35959529-36024586 GCA_015471245.1 Laticauda colubrina | reverse complement strand
GGAAGGAAGGAAGGAAGGAAGGAAGGAAGGAAGGAAGGAAGGAAGGAGAGACTGAGAGAATATCTTCTTGGAAGAGTCTAAACATTGAATCTAAATCATAGGTCTTACTTATGTACTCCTTATTATGGAATTGAGAATATTAATTGCCCAGAAAATTAATTCCTTACTAGCAAACTAGAAGTGTGTGAATCTAAATTTAATACACAAATCAAATATAAACTGTTTATTAAAATGGTATAAGTTTTTAAGGTGACAGAGCGATTAATATATGACATTTTCCATTTCCACTCTCCAAAAAGAGTTGTCTATTATTACTGTTTTGTTTCATAAATTGAAATCATGATTATATTCCATAATATTAGAACTAAGGGCACAAAGAATAAACACTTATTTCAAATGAAGGAGGCAATCTACCACCAGTCAGAACATTACTGATCTTTAAATTAGAAGCATTCATATTTGTATGTCATGTCCTCATTTCACCCAATTTTAGGTGCTTAACAATACTTAAGAACTGTATGTAGCTTCTGAAGATTCTTGTCTTACCATTAAAGAACTTCCACAGGATTCCAAAGTGCTGAGATTGATTATGAAAATTACCACTGCTGGAAATGTGTTGTTGTTTATAAATCCTCTGCAGTGAGAGTCCCCGTGTTTCCCATTTAGTGCTAAATCAGTTTCAGAATAACCAGAAAACAGGACAGTGCAAAAATTAATCTTCATAGTAATTGCCTGAACTCCACAGTAGACGTTGATATCTTGTTCTGCTATAATAAAAAAGGGTACTATTTAGATTGTATTAAGTTATATTTTTGAATGTTAAGGAAATAAACCTAATTTCAAATCGATTTTAAAACAGACAATATAAGAAGCAAACTAAAAATAATAGCAATAATACATAAGGAGGTCTCTTACCAATAAAATTATGCCATAACTGAGAATACTACACTCTACATCTTAATAACATAACGTTAATGTGATTTATCTTCATGTACTTCCTTGAATGATGGGAATGTTTCCCCAAAAATAAGACCCTGTATTATAATTTTTTTGCCACCCAAAAATTGCACCAGGTCTTATTTTCAGAGGGGGTTGTCATCCACAGAATCACCTCAGTTGTACGCATCACTGCCAGCCTCCTTTTCACTGTCAGAGCCCTCAGGAACTTCTTCATACACCTTGACCCATTTCTTCTGCAGCCAGCAAAAGTTTCCTGAAGGCCTCTGTAGCTCATAACATAACTCCAGATCAGCTGCAGAGGTCTTCAGGAAAGCCTTGCTGGTTGCAGAAGAAATGGGTCAAGATGTGCAAGGCCTGGCTGCAACTATCCAAAGCTAAGTAGCAGGGCAGTTCCATCCCTCCCCATTCCAGTAGAAAACAAGCCCCAAATATCCCCAAAAGTTTCAGTAGCACACTATCATTTATATTTTGCAAATAATACTCCATTAGATAGCCATGCCAGATAGCAATCATTTAATGTTATCAGAGACAAATATGTAAGCAATAAATAATTAGAATAAAATACCAGATTTCAATTTTAAATAGAACCAAAACATGAGGTTTTACATACACACAAATCATCTAAAAGCAATAATTGATGAAACTGCCTTATAACATATACTCAGATGAATAAGATTCACAGTACTGGTTTATTTATTTTTGGCAAATAGCAGTTATAAAAAAAATGTATAAAAGGTTATAATTATAATAGGCTACAATCAAGGAGGTTGAAATAGCAGAAAGTTTTATAATAACATTTTAGCAAATAACAAATGTATCTGCTGTTTTATAAAACATTAGATGACTTACATGAGGGAATAGAAGGGAAACTCATCAAATTTGCAGGTAACACTAAACTAGCAGAAATAGCCAACACCCCAGAAGATCAGCTCAGAATCTGAAAAAAATCTTAACAGACTTGAACAATGGGCCCTATCCAACAACATGAAATGTGGAGAAAAGCAAGATTTTACACTTAGGCATGAAAAACCTAAGGTACAAGTACAGATTAGGTGAAACTTGTCTCAAAAACAGTAACTGTGAGAGGACCTTGGAATCCTCGTGGACGATCACTTAAATATGAGCCAGCAGTCGAGCCAAAAGTTAGACCAATCCTTGGTGACATAAAGGTATAGAACCAACAGAAGTATAGAATCTAAATCATATAAAGTATTAGTGCTGTTTTATAAATATTCTTAGTGAGACCACATCTTGCATGCTGCATACAGATGTTGATACTTTGGAAAAAGTGCAGAGAAGACTAACTAGGATGATTAAAGGCCTTGAAGACTAAAACATATGAAGAACAGTTGCACGACCTGGGTATGGTTAATCTAATCTAATCAAAATAAATTAATGCCATCAGCTTATCATACTCTACATACATATCACAACTCCATATTTTATCCTTTATCATAGCTATATTTATTTAGGACATCTATTTTAATAGTTAATTGCAGGTATGTATGCATACATGAATGTGTATAACCTATCTAGAGTTGGCCAGTAAACATATAAACAAGCAATTTCTATATGCTGGATTGTGTAAAATGTTTAGAATTCCAAATCTTTCAAGCTTGAAACAGTTGCTCCGTATCTTGAACAGTTTTGTGTAGCTTTTCTGGAAATGTTTGAAATATTGCCCTTTAATAGAATAGTTGTAATGAAAATTTTGCAAAATCTTACCATGTATTGTACATGTCTCCAGGATTTCTTTCACATATGGAGAGCAATTGGTTGGCTATAAGGGGATCAAGTAGGATTTTTCTGTCACTTATCATATATTGCTAATAAATATATCTATGACATGATGCATTTTGTTTTCCTTCCCTGTTTACAGTGCATAATATAAAATTGAGTTATTTTTAAAAAGTGATACATTATACCTATGCAAATCAGAGCTGATTTGATTCAAATCGTTTTTGTAATTATTTGATTTAAGTTCATAATTTGAAGTAGGAGGCTAAACTGGTTCAATTAAATTGTTTCAGGACTCATTCACAGCTTATATTGCAGAAGATCAAAACAGCTGTACCTGCTTTGTTTTGATGAGATGAAAATTAAATGAGTAATAAAATTATTAGAGAATATTAACCATGGCTACTTAACTTAGCTACCTTTCGTGAATGTCTCCCATAAACTGCTGTTCTTCATTTGAGAGGAAAGTTTAGAAAACAACAGCATAGCAGCCTATAAATTATCCAGCCAAGAAGTTATGTTATACTGAACTAATGCAGCAAATCTATTAACTCACTTTTAATTTAAAAATTAAAATATTGTTTACAAATATACATATCTGTTTACTAGTTTCATGGGGTGCAGATAGATTGACAAGAAATGAATCTTATATAAATGGTATCAGGCTAGAAGAATATTAGTTGTAGTAAGATACAGTATGTAAACAAAGACTGAGTCTTTAAGGTAGCAAAACAAGAATCTCTGATTCTTACTTCATTATTATTGTTATTGTTATCATTATACAAGGGACAAATAGAAGAAGTCTTCAAGGCCAGGGAGGAACTTAACAGCTACATGATAATTGTTATCTTCCAACTAGCTAAATTTTTCAGTGAAGATCACCATTATATGTTCTCAATTTACGCTTCTAGGGTCCATTAGTTATTGACATAACCATTCAATGATACATGTAGGAAACACCTTACTTGTGTTCCCGTCCATCAGCTTATCATACTGTACCTACATATCACAACTCCATATTTTATCCTTTATCATATCTATATTTGTTTAGGACATCACCTTTAATAGTTAATTGCAGGCATGTATGCATACATGAATGTGTACAGCCCATCTAGTGTTGGCCAATAAACATATAAGCAAGCGGTTTCTATATGCTAGATTGTGTAAAATGTTTAGATACTTTCATAACTTATTTTCCATGAATAGGTTGCATGCCATTAAAATTATCAAGTACTGGTTGATCACATATGCAAGGAAAACTGCTATTTTACATTCAGGCTCTTGTTCCTTTTTTGTCCATCAGATTCTTTTTTGCCTGGCAGTGAGTTTCATTTTCTACTGCTTGTATTCTGTCTCATTCAGAATAAAATCCTCATGCTGTATCATGCTATTATTCCTGCTAAATGGGTTAGGATTATCAATCAATGGTTGACAGTTACCTGTATGCATTTATGTACCCTTGCAATAACAAGGATATTAAACCAATTAATTTTCTTCCATAGTGAGAAAAAAAATCTGAATGTGACATTTTAGCACTAGCAAAAGGGGAAAGGGGGATCCTATGTTTATCAAAATTCAAACTTTTTTCCAGGATTCAGTAGGATTCTGTTTGTTGCTTTTTCATCTTGTTCTTTTGCAATTCACTCGTTACAATTCATTTTTTATGTGACTGAAATAAATCTTCTATTGTTGTTGATTTCATTATTAAGTGTTAATATCTCACTACAGTCTCTATAATGAGGTTAACTGCTGCTTTGCAAAACCTGATTCAATTGTTTGTCTTGCATATAAGGGAATACTTAAGGGATGAGTGGTATCACATGCAAAGTTTATTGAAACACCTCAATTACTGAGATTACTCAATCTTTTGTATTCTATTGTAGTTTGAAACCAAATAAAGGATAAATCTTGTTTCCCAGTCTTGGTGAAGAATGCAGTATTCTTTATAATCTGTCCCTTTAGCTTCAATAACTTTTAAGGGACACCTGCTTACAAAAGTGAGCCTGACCAGAGAGATGAGCCTAGAAGCCAACAATAATGAATATCTGTAGAAATTGATAGGTACATAAGAATGCCAAAACAAGGATCATGATGTCATAGTGTCTTCTTACATATGTCACAACACACATATGAAAGGGACGAAGACACAGAAGATGAAAAAGCAACAAACAGAATCCTGCTGAATCCTGGAAAAAAGTTTGAACCAAAACCTGTGGAACATCATAAAACAAGGACTGAGGGTGAAACCTTTCTCCCACAATCAACAGTAACAGGAATCAGCCCTTGAGGAAGAAGCAACATAGTGCTACCCACTCTCAAAGTCCAAAGTCAATCCAAAAGAAAACCATGATTGACAGTATCAAAACCCACTGAGAGTCCAAAAGCAAGAGCATTCTGCTTCTATCTTATTCCCACTACAGATCGACCAAAAGGGCAACCAATATTGTTAAGTAAACTTAACAGTTTACTTTCTTGACTGAAAGATATCCAAATAATCTGCTTCTTCCTGGATTGTCTAAGCCTGTTATGCAACCACCTTTTCAACAATCTTCCCTAGGAAGGAAATTTTGGAAACTGGACAAAGGTTATTCGGTATAGATGGATCTAGCAATGTTTTTTTTTGAAAAGGGGTAAATCACTACATTTCTAAAAGATGCCAAGAAAACTCCTTTTGTCAGAGAAGAATTCACTACTTTCAGCACCAAGTTATAGAAAGGTGAAACTCAAAAAATTAGAATATCATACAAAAGTTCATTTATTTCAGTAATGCAACTTAAAAGGTGAACCTAATATATGAGATAGACTCATTAAATGCAAAATAGTTCAAGCTGTGATGTGTCATAATTGAGATGATTATGGCTTACAGCTCATGAAAACCCCAAATCCACAACCTCAGAAAATTAGAATATTGTGAAAAGGTTCAATATTCTAAGTCAACGTGTCCCATTCTAATCAGCTAATTAAGCCATAACACCTGCAAAGGGTTCCTGAGCCTTTAAATGGTCTCTCAGTCTGGTTCAGTAGGAAGCACAATCATGGGAAAGACTGCTGACCTGACAGTTGTGTAGAAAACCATCACTGACATCCTCCATAAGGAGGGAAAGCCTCAAAAGGTGATTGCAAAAGAAGTTGGATGTTCCAAAGTGCTGTATCAAAGCACATTAATAGAAAGTTATGTGGAAGGGAAAAGTGTGGAAGAAAAAGGTGTACAAGCAGCAGGGATGACCGCAGCCTGGAAAGGATTGTCAGGAAAAAGCCATTCAAAAGTGTTGGGGACTTTCACAAGGAGTGGACTGAGGCTGGAGTCAATGCATCAATTGCCACCACACACAGACAGATCCTGGACATGGGCTTCAAATGTTGTATTCCTCTTGTCAAGCTGCTCCTGAACAACAAACAACGTCAGAAGCACCTTACCTGGGCTAAAGAAAAACAGAACTGATCTGTTGTTCAGTTGTCCAAATCTTCTTTTCTGATGAGAGCAACTTTTGCATCTCATTTGGAAACCAAGGGCCCAGAGTCTGGAGGAAGAATGGAGAGGCACACACTGCAAGATGCTTGAAGTCCAGTGTGAAGTTTCCACAGTCTGTGTTGATTTGGTGAGCCATGTCATCTGCTGGTGTTGGTCCACTGTGCTTCATTAAGTCCAGGGTCAATGCAGCCATTTACCAGGAGATTTTGGAGCACTTAATGCTTCCTTTCGCAGATGAGCTTTATGGGAATGCTGACTTCATTTTCCAGCAGGACTTGGCACCTGCCCACACTGCCAAAAGCACCAAAACCTGGTTCAGTGACTGTGGGGTTACTGTGCTTGATTGGCCAGCAAACTTGCCTGATCTGAATCTGTGGGGCATTTCCAAGAGAAATATGAGAGACATGAGACTGAACAATGCAGAAGAGCTGAAGGTCGCTATTGAAGCATCCTGGTCTTCCATAACACCTCAGCAGTGCCACAGGCTGATAGCTTCCATGCCACGCTGCATTAAGGCAGTAATTGCTGCAAAAGTGGCCCAAACCAAGTACTGAGCACATATGCATGCTTATACTTTTCAGAGGATTCTTACAAGGAAAGTCTTTGAGATGACCAAGGATGTCAAGCTGACACAATTGATCCAGAACCTGCTTTCAAACCGGCGGTTCTATGTGAATCTGAATGGTACCCACAGCAGATGGCGGAGACAGAAAAACGGTCTCCCGCAAGGAAGCGTCCTTGCCCCGCTTCTTTTCAACATCTACACGAATGACCAACCAATCCATCCAAGTACAAGGAGCTACCTGTATGCCGATGATCTCTGCATTGCCTCACAGAAGCAATCCTTTGAAGAGGTGGAAAAAGCACTCAGTGATGCTCTGGCAGGTCTAACTCCTTACTATGCCGCAAATCACCTACGTGCAAACCCGGAGAAGACTCAACTTAGCGTCTTCCACCTTAAGA
Source organism: Laticauda colubrina (assembly GCA_015471245.1). NCBI lineage: Eukaryota > Metazoa > Chordata > Lepidosauria > Squamata > Elapidae > Laticauda > Laticauda colubrina. The sequence continues at coordinate 36,017,454 of BLBF01000006.1, read as the reverse complement.
ACAGAGATGCTAACCGACAACTGAGGGTCAGATGGTATGGAAAATGGCTTAAACACACCAATAAGCCGATCTATCTAGGTGTCACACTGGATCGTTCCCTTACTTACAAGGAGCACATTGCCAAGACAAAGGCGAAAGCTGGAGCAAGGAACAGCATATTGAAGAAGCTTGCTAATACAAGATGGGGAACAGATGCCAAAACTATCCGCACCACAGCTCTTGCTCTATGCTTCTCCACTGCCGAATATGCAGCCCCTGTCTGGTGTAGGTCATCCCATGCTGCAAAGATCGACCCAGTCCTGAATGCAGCTTGCAGAGTTATCTCTGGATGTCTGCGTCCAACAAGAGTAGATGACCTTTACTTACTGTGTGGTATTGCTCCACCACACATCAGGCGAGAGGTCTCAGCACAGATGGAGAAAACCAAGCAAGAAGTTAACCCTCGCCACCCACTCTACAATCGTGAACCGGCTAAAAAGAGACTCAAATCCAGACGCAGTTTTCTCCATTCAACCGAATCCCTTGATGACACCGCCCACGGTCGAAGGATTACCCTATGGTCCAACCACCTCCAGTCTGTGACGCATCAGCTCTCCTATGAACCAAGTGAATCACTTCCTCCGGGTTCAAGTGAGGCATGGCCCATCTGGTCATGCCTGAATCGCCTACGGACAGGAACAGGACGATGCAAAGTCCTCATGCAGAAATGGGGCTACAATAGGGATGGAGAAACTGCTTGCGATTGTGGGCAGGATCAGACAATGCAACATCTTTTGGTCTGCCCCCTCCTACCAGAGCCATGCACTGTCAATGACCTGGAGACTTTCAACACCAAAGCCAGATCCTGCGCTCTGCACTGGACAGGACTTGTGTAGTGACTCGAGAAGAAGAAGACTTTTCAGAGGTCCAATATTGTTCAATGTACCATCTTTGTTTTATTGACTGCATGTAATATTCTAATTTTCTGAGATTGTGGATTTGGGGTTTTCATGAGCTGTAAGCCATAATCATCACAATTATGACAAATCATGGCTTGAACTATCTTGCTTTGCATTTAATGTGTCTATCTCATATATTAGTTTCACCTTTTCAGTTGCATTACTGAAATAAACGAACTTTTGCAAGATATTCTAATTTTTGCAGTTTCACCTGTATGACCTCCCTGGAGCCTTTAGCCTTAGCCACTCAAATTTCTCAGATTTTTAAAGTTCTGCCAACACAGAAGGGCTGAAGATTATGAAAATACACTTGTGCTTGCTCAGCAATACATGTTTTCCTGCAAGATATGTTTTGAACACTATAATTTACACCTGCATGGAATGAAAAAGAACGTCTGGATGCTTATCATACATATTTGCATCAATTAACTTGTTCTGTGCTTTGACAGATATAAACCATGAAATAAAGTGAAAATAATAAATGGATAGCCTTTTGCTAAGGTGAAAAGACACATTTATGCACATCTCAACTCATACTCACCAAGACTCTATATGCAGCTCAAACCAGCAAAATAGTCCAATAGATTTGGTACAATATCCAAATTGAGGCTTGGATTCTTTCCTTATTTTTTTTTTCTGAGGACTTTAATGTGACTTTGTAGGTAACTGGATTGAATTTTCTCTTATATATATTTTTATGCTTCTTTTGATTTTTTTTTATTTTCTTTAGGATAGAGGCTCCCTTTGGTTATCTTTTTTTTTTCTTCTTGTTTGAGTTTTTTATAAATATTTTTTCTTCTGGCTGGGGGGGGAAAGAGTATTATGAGATGTTGCAACACTGCCAACTAGAGGCTTGAAAATATTTTATTTGAATTGGGGAGAAAAATGTATAAGCACTCCTTTTCAAGGACATTTTAATGTGATAAGATAGAGGGAGAACACAGTAAAATATTATTACAGGTGCTTTCCTGGACTCTTATCAATATTTCAACATTTGAGGCTTGGCTTTGAAGCTGCTGGAGAAGAGAGTCATAATAAGAGCCTTGGATAAAGAAATAAAGTGCAGTGTGCAGTGCATATATATATATGTACTTATATATATATATATATATATATATATACTTGTGAAATTCCTACTCGCTAGCCTTTTTGTAAATTTTAACTTTAGTATTTTTGCTTTTTATTTTAAAGGGAAAGCCTCAGAGCTCTTTCTTTTTTTTTCTTGCTTCTTTGCTTCTTCCATCTATGTTTTTGGATCACTTTGTTTTTCTTTTTTGATTTTTTTCTTCTATTTTTTCTTTTTTATGGTGGATTATTTCAATTGGACTAGGGTCTAGAAGAACCTGAAGACCTTCCTTTTTCCTTTTTCCCTTTTTCTTCTTTGGTTTTGGGCTTTTTATTATTGGATAATGTCAGGGATAACATTGTTCACCCTAACTGTTTTAGGTGAAATAATAACTATGAATCATAGTTAGTGTATGCAGCTTTAAATGTAAAATAGCAATTGTGGGTGTGGTTATGAAAACCATATAAAAGTAGCAAGGCTACAGCTTGCTCTCTCTCTCTCTGGCTTTGATGATCCATGATTACTGCTTGGAAGCAAGACTGCATTGCTCGAACGGGAGAGACAATAACGGACTGATTTATGAGAACTGACAATAGGATATTCTACATGGACTTTGCTAACTGAATATCCCTGAATGGACTGACTACATGGTAAATGAATATAGGACTGTTTTTGACTATGCTATAAACTTATACTGGAATAAAACATATTCTTGATAGCACAAGCGTATCTGTTATTTTTACTGTATGTTAATAAACATACAAGCTTAGCTCACTCATTTATCTGTGTGCCTATCTGACTAACGCTGCACATTCTGTTTAGCTTGTCTACCTAACCCTGGTTGGGGAACCCAGGCTTAACAGATTATTACAGATGATTATGCAAGGAATCCAAGATATTAAGATAAAAATAGATGCTATTGAACAAAGAATAGAGAAGACTGATGAAAAAGTGGAAAATATTAAACAAATGATGGGGAAGTATGAGGAGAGATTCCAAAAAATTGAGGAAGAAGGAAAACAAAGAGAGGAGAAGATTGGAAATATTGACACTAGATTAACAGTGATAGAACAAGAAAAAAATGGGATGTTGAGGTGGGAGATGGAAAGGTCAGAATTTTATCTTAGATTCCAAAATATAGAAGAGGAAAAAGGAGAAAATTTGGTTGCGATAATGATAGAAATGTTGGCAGATGTTCTGGAAACTACAGAGGAAAAGATGATGGATGGGGTAGATGAAGTATATCGAGTTTATACAAGATATGCGATGAGAAATAAATTACCAAAGGAAATCCATATTAGATTTACCAAAAAATCCATCAAAACACAAATATTACAAGTGGTAAGAGAGAAAACATTGAAATATAAAGGCAAAGAGATTGTGGTTTTAAAACAAATACCTAGAAGAGTGAGAGAGATGAGAAGAGAATACCGATTTCTGACCAAAATGCTACTGGAAAATGAAGTGAACTATAGATGGCTGATACCAGAAGGACTAATCTTTATGTGGCAAGAGCAGAGACATAGAATTGATTCGATTGAAAAAGCAGAACTTTTCTACGCAGAATTTTTTGGAAGAAGAAGAGAGGAGGCAGAGAAAGAGGTCTCATTAATTGAGTTTCAGGAGGAACAACTGGAGATTGAAAAAGAGAAAGGAGTTGTAGGTGGACAGGTAGACAGTAAAGAACAACGTGAAGTGAGAGCTACGAGAGCTGTTAGACCTAAATATAAAGCATAATTATGGAAGAAAAAAAACTGATTACAATGAATATAAATGGACTTAACTCAGCTGTTAAAAGAAGGAAAACCTTTCATAAACTAGAGAAATTAAAATATGATATAATTTGCTTACAAGAAGTTCATATTAAAAAACAACATGAGCAATTGTTAGTACAGCCAAAATTAGGGAAAATATTTACTTCTTTGATTCAATGTAAGAAAAGAGGAGTGGTTCTCTACATTAAAGAGGATATCCCAGCAAAACTGATTTACACGGATGAAGACGGAAGAGTATTAATGGTGGAAATAATGGACAATAATAGAAAAATACTCCTGATTGCAATTTATGCTCCGAATGATAAACAAGAAGAGTTTTATGAAAAAACTACATATGGAAATAATTAGACTGGACTATGTTAATATAATTATGATGGGAGACTTTAATGGAATTGTGGACAATAAATTGGACTATATAACAACAACAACAAAACAAAATAGAAAGGTTCTCCCTAAATCTTTTTTTAAAATGACAGATGAATTAACCTTAAAAGATATTTGGAGAGAAAGAAACGTCAAAACTAAACAATATACTTTTTACTCTAATAGACATTTATCATGGTCCAGATTAGATATGATTTGGATCTCAACAGAATTAATATCCATTATTCAAGAAACAAGTATTGAAATAAGTACTTGGGCAGACCATATTCCAATGACAATTAAATGGAAGGGACAAAAAAAAAGATCGAGATGGACATTAAACAACACTATTTTAAAGGAGAAAGACTTTATACAATGGATGGAGAAGGAATTGGTTTTTTTCTTTAAAGAAAATAAAAAAGAAGATACTTCAATACAGAATGTTTGGGATACAATGAAGGCATATGCTAGAGGTTTGATAATAGATTATACAACAAAAAAGAATATTAGGAAAAGACAAGCCTCCAAGACCTTGGAAGATGAATATAAAAGACTTGAAAAAGAACTACAGAAAATGCCACAGAAAAAAGGTATTAAATTGAAACTGGATGTAATTAAGCATAAAATGGAATTAATAGAAAAAGAAGAACTGGCACAGAAAATCAGAAATTCTAAACAGAATTATTTTGAAGATGCAAATAAACCAGGTAGATGGCTAGCATATAAACTGAGAAAGGAGAAGGAATTAAGAAAAATATTGAAACTAATAGATGATCAAGGCCAAGTTTGTTGTGGTAATAAGGAGAAAAAGGAAATTATTCGAGATTTCTATGGGCAACTATATAAACAAGAGAATATTGATGAGGAAAAAATTAAACAGTATTTACAGAATGTTAACTTACCGAAGATACCTAAAGAGACTGAAGAAATGTTAGAAAGTGATATAACAATGATGGAATTAAATGAAGCATTTAAGAGACAAAATAATGGGAAAGCACCAGGTCCAGATGGGCTTCCGGTAGAATTCTATAAAAAATTTCAAGAATCATTGAACATCCCATTGTTAGAAGTTATGAATGAAGTTATGTTAAAGAAGGTGACACCCAAAACATGGTCAGAGGCTTATATTACACTTATTCTAAAAGAAGAGGCTGACCCGTTGCAAATTAAGAATTATAGACCTATTTCCTTACTGAATGCAGATTATAAAATTTTTGCTTCAATTTTAGCAGAAAGACTGAAAAAATACTTAAATAATTTTATTCACCCAGATCAAAATGGATTTCTGCCAAAGAGACAAATTAGAGACAATATGAGAGTAATCTTGGATACTTTGGAATATTATGAGGCTCATCCTGAGAAGCAAATGGCTTTGATATTCCTAGATGCTCAAAAGGCATTTGACAACGTGAACTGGAAATTTATGTTATTACTATTGGAACAGATGGGTTTTGCCAGAAAATTTATTCAAGCAATAGAAGCCATATATAATAAACAGACAGCAAAGGTAATGATGGAGGGAGAATTTACAGATCTTATTAATATAAGAAAAGGCACAAGACAAGGGTGTCCCCTATCTCCTTTGTTATTTGTATTGACTTTGGAAGTGTTGAATAGAAATATTAGGGATGATAAAAGTATAAAAGGAATGAAAATTAAAAAGGAAGAGTTCAAACTACAAGCTTTTGCTGACGACTTAGCTTTTATTCTGGAAGACCTGTTAGAAACTGCTCCAAAGTTATTGGAAAAGATAGAGACATATGGTGAGATGGCTGGCTTGAAAATAAATAAAGATAAAACAAAGATTTTGACAAAAAACATGTTACTGAGACAAAGAGAAGAACTGACAGATCTTTTGAAAATCCAAGTTATAAATAAGGTTAAGTATCTGGGGATATATTTGACAGCAAGAGGTAGCACATTAAAAGAGAATAATTATATTAAACTCAAACAACAGATAATTACAGACTTGAAGAAATGGGAAAACTTGCAATTGTCATTAATAGGGAGAATTTCAACAATTAAGATGAATATTTTACCCAGAATTTTATTTCTCTTTCAAACAATACCAATTAGACTTGGAAAAGACTATTTTGAAGATTTAAATAAAATCATGTTGAAGTTTATATGGCAAGGTAAAAGAGCGAGAATAAAGTTAAAGCTTTTGCAAGATGCTAGAATTAGAGGAGGTTTTGGCCTGCCTAAATGGGAACTGTATTATCAAGCTGCAAGTTTGATGTGGGTCAAAGAATGGATAACATTAAGAAAGCATAGATTGTTGACATTAGAAGGACATGATTTACTGTTGGGCTGGCATGCTTTTTTATGGTACAAGGGAACTAAAATACAGGGGTATTTCAGAAGACATTATATACGGGAGTCTTTGTGGTTAAATTGGGAGAAGATAAAAAAACAATGTTATTTGAAAATTCCAGTTTGGTTATCGACTATTGAAGCATTTTCCTATCCTATGATCTATAAAAAGGAACAAACAGTTAGATATGGGGAATTGTTGGATGAAAAGGGTGGACTTAAATCGATCCAAAACTTAGAGGAACAAGGTATAAGAATGAATTGGTTTTCATATGCGCAAATACACTCAAGATATGATGAAGATTTTAAAACGGAAGGATTCTATGACAAACAGACTGATTTAGATAAGATATTGATGGGTACTGATGAGAAAGTGATTAAAAAATTATATGGTTATTTATTGGGAATTAAGTTAGAGGAAGAACAAGTTAAAGAAACTATGATTGCTTGGGGGAAGAATTTTGGATATGGGATTGATTTAGAGAAATGGCAAAAATTGTGGTCTCAAAATTATAAAATGACAATGTCAACAGCATATAAAGAAAACTTGTATAAGATGTTTTACAGGTGGCACTTCCCCCCGACAAGAATAGCAAGAATGTTCAAGAACAAATCTGAAAAATGTTGGAAATGTCATCAGATACCTGGCTCATACTATCATATGTGGTGGACTTGTGAGGATGCTAGAAAATATTGGACTAAAATCCACATGTGGTTGGAAAAAATGACAAAGAAACACATAGACTTGAAACCAGAGATCTTTTTATTGGGAATTTTACCTGATACATATAATAAAGACTTGAAATATTTGATTGTAAATGTATTAACAGCGGCTAGGATTGTATTTGCTAAAAATTGGAAGAATGAGAAAATACCATTACAGGAAGAAATTATTAAGAAAATATTGGAATGTGCTGAGATGAGTAGATTGACATTTGAAATTAGAGAGCAAGAAGATAAACAATTTTATGAAATCTGGGATCTTTTTTATCAATGGCTAGATGATAAAATACGATAATAGAACATTAATACTATATCTATAAATGGTTTTTAGGATTGATTTGTTATGATTATATGATTTGTTATAGAATAAACTGTTTAAAGTATTGTTATCTCACAAAGCATGAATGATTAAAAGTATAGTCCAAAAAAAATTTTTTTTCTTTTTTTTAGTAATATTAGGATATGGATTGACAATATGAATTGTTATGCAATATAACTGTAACTGAGACTACAAAATGAATGCACAAAACTGATGAACCAACCGACACACCGGAAGTATATATGAGAGCAGATGTTTTTAATGTTTTGTATGTTATGTGTGTTTGTAGAAAATTTATAAAATTCTTTTCAAAAAAAAAAAAATATCCAATAGACGTTTTAATCTTGCAATGGGAATGCTACTTGCAATACATATGAGAAGTTAAATCATTAAAAATGAGTCTGTTGTTTATCCCTAGCCATTTCACAAATTTTCCACAATGTCAAGAGTGAACAAACATACAATACTTCAGATGAAACGTTCAGATGATATGCATCATCTGTTTTCTGAGTTTCCTTTTGTAACATTCCCCAATTCACAATTGTTTACTATGGAATCGTATTGTAAAAAAGGTTCAAAATAAACACAATGCTCGACTCTGATGTAGCAATTACTATATGTCAATATGTAATCATGCTTCCTCAGAAATCACTACTGTATCCATGACAACAACTATATCCTGTGAAGTTAACATACTTTTAATCTACTCCTCAGAATTTTCCAGAGTATTTTTACATTTTAGGATCAAGTTGTCACATGAAATTGAAAAAGAATGCAACCATACATCAAAGTAGTTTGCCATGTCTCATTTCATTTTTGACAACTTGTGAAAAGAGAATCATGAAGAGCATAACAACAATGATCAAGTACTTTATTCTAACCTATTGGTATTTTCAATACTAGTCACCAACACCTAAAAAAACAGATAAAATTTGAATCTGCATGAATATAGGATTTCTCAACAGAGATATCAACTGTGACAGGTATATTAATCTTACATCATTTCTGATCCATATACTGCTAAATTCTTCTCCAGATCTGCTCTTAATGTTGGTTGCTATAAACTAGATATCCATTCAGTTTATATGGTAGTTTGTTAAATCATCATCATCATCATTATTATTATTATTATTATTATTATTATTATTATTATTATTATTATTATTATTGCAGCACCTTGGTATTGAAATGTTTGTCAGCTACTGAAAAATTTCCCGAAGTGATTCTTGTGTTACTTACTGAATTAAAAGGCATGTTTAACATTAGTTTTGACACATGAATGTATTTTTGCATTTTGTCAATCTGATTTTAATTAGAACAAACATGAATTTAAGAATTAAACAATAAAAATTATTTGGCTATGTGTTCTTAGCAAATAGTGTCTTGGCAAATCTCCAAAAGATACAGTCCATAAAAATTGTAATGCCAACTGTTTCCACTTCCATATGCAGTCTACGGGGATTCTGTGCCTTTGGATTTTATCGCAGATTGTCAGAAATCTTAGAAGAAATGGGAACATATGGTAATACCTGAGATCTATTACTTCCTTCTGATGTTGTTCTGATGATATTTTGATCTAAGAAAGCAAATGGAAATCATGGTGGATGACAAACATCATACAAATATCACCACAAGGCAAAGTCTACAATGTTATATATGGCACTGATATGTGTTCTAATATAAAGAGAATCTCTTACTGCTGTTTTGGTACTCTCTAACTTTGTACTAAACTCGTACGATTCTTTTTTCACTATCATAACGAATGAAATTTTTTTTGAACCAATATGCAATAGTACATCTTTTCAGCCTCTCTACTTACTAAACACTTTTACCCAAATTTCAAGAATATAATTACAAAATTATTTATCTTTTAGGAAAAAATTATAAAGCTGGTTATTTCTCCAAAAAACTGTTATTAGATCAACATCAGTGAAACTTTGAACTTTGTTCAGTTGCATATAATATCTCTCCCATGATTTTTTAAAAATGTTATTACTTGCACAAGTAGATATTGTTATATAATGGATGTAAAAATTTGGAACAGTAGAAATGAGCAATAAATGATGCATATGGGAATTGTCCATATGACCCAAAACACATGTAATATTTGAACAATGAGTTAATATTTATGATTATGCCAAGCTGTAATTTCACATGCTAAATGACTCCATATTTAAACATCTATCGTTACCATGAACTGAAATCAGTGAAGATTTTTGTTCTTATTAATAGCCAGTATCCTGCAGTGGAATTGATCACAACCAAATCTACCAAATAATAACTCCAAAGCTAGAGAAGTTTTTTTTAGTATTTTTGCCATAATACCTATTTTTAAAACTGTCAGGGAGTCATCGTTCAGGAAAATATTCCTCATTTTTCCAATTAGTTTGGTTTTACATTTCAATAAATCATGGCCTAGGCTAATAGAAAGTTCAGACACTCAAAAAAAGTTTTTCAAACTTCCACAGCAGAACAATGATAATTGTTCAAATTTCTTTCAACTCTGAAATGGACCCACTCATACCGTATAGGATTTGCAACAGCTATGTCCAATTTTGGCAGATTAATCACAACTAAACTGTTCAACTGAACATCTCCCAGAGAAGCCTTATGTTAAAGCAATGAGTGATTAGGCAAAATGTGTAATAAAATGAAATGCAGATAAATTCAGACAAACTTTCAAATGTGGAGAGATGTAGAAATGATACAGTCTTAAAACACCTTTGTAACTATCAATCAAAAGATGTACTGCATCATGATCCTGGCACAAAGAAGCAGCCCTCAAGTCAGAAGAATTATTCTACAACTCTAGTCATTCTACAGTATATTTCTAAATGTGATGATGATGATGATGATAATGATAATGATGTCTACCCTATCAGAAAAAGACTTGTGTGTCATGTTACACTCACTGGTGTCTATCACACCCTCACAAGTTAGATATTCCTATTTATGGAAAGCATCATCTTTGTATCATAACATTAGTATTGAACTATTGTTTGGGTTTTGACATAATTAGAAGGAAAAGAAGTGATGTGGCATTCTGTTTAATATGCTGTATGATCCAACAAAAGTTTAAAGGGGCATTTGTTTAGAGAAATCTACTAGTCCATATTTTAGAGCCAACCAGAGAGAAGGCTTGTGGCCAATATTAAAAAAATGTGTATACTATAAATAATAATAGTTATAAATCAGTGCCAAAAGAGACAGTACTTCTATTAAAGGTCTATGTATTGGGTATCCCTTTTCCAAAATTGGTGGAGCGGCGGTCAGTAATGGCCGCCACAAAGAAGCTTTCATCTGGATAAGAATGTGCAGGAGGAAGCTGAGAAAGTGAAATTGTTTGACTAACCGGGATGACTAGTAATACCTAAATGCCCTGGACTTTAAGTATTATTAAAGATACATCGTTCCCTATGAGGACGGAAGAAGCGGTGAATGAAAGTAAAAAGGGAAAGTTTGTTTTTTCTCACTCTCCTTCCTTACAGTAATAGCAAATGAATGGAGAAATCGGAAAAACCCGTTTTGGCATCAGCAGGTAATTAAATTGAAAATTGAAGCTAAGGAGACAATAAAGATTTCTGAGCATTGAAAAAAAAATTCTTTTTTTGCTATAAGTGGGAAGGGAGAAGAGAAGAACTAACATTAAGATTTTCTTGGAGGAGGCTGCTTGGAATTTACAGGATTAGAGCGAAATTGTAACAAAACGTCTAAAAGATATATTTCAACTGGAGCTTTATAACTGAACTATAAACCCAGGAAGAGAAAATATAAAAAGAAGAAAGTGCTAAATGAAACAGACTGTGTGTATTTGGATTGCTTGGTGACTTTGGGACTTTTTGGAAATTACTATTTGAAAGACTAAAAATATTTGGGTTGTTTAAAAAAACTTTTTACAATGGCACTACTTGTTGATGAACTGAAAATTGAATTTAAAAAGCTAAAAGAAGAGGACCAAGAAGGGAAGAGCTCTTCTGGATTTGTTTTCCATTTTTTAGAAATTGTGATTTATACCTACCAGAAACTACAAGAACAAGAAGATTGCGATGAAGAAGAAGCCATCTTTAATGAACAAACAATTTTAGCTGGGGAAGAAAAGGGAAAGAAGGGAAAGAGAATGGAGAATTTAAGATTAAAAAAAACAATCAAAAAAGGGAAAAATTAGATGAAAAATCAATATAATGTTAGAAAGCAACAGAAAAGAGAAATACAGAAGAAGGTGGAGATCAAGAAGGTGAAGATTCAGAGACAAGTGGGTAAAAAGACAGGACTGCAGAGAAAAGGAAGGGAAAAAGGAAAGAGAAGTTACAAAGGTTTAAAACAAGATGTTAAGAAACAAGATCTATTCAGAGATAGTGGGTAAAAATATGATTAAAAAAGAAAAGTACACAAGATTGTATTGTTGTATTTATATTTGAAATAATGTTAGGAAATTGGATTTAATAATACAGTTTAATTTGCTATGGATTATTGTTTTAATCATATTATAAACTTATTATTCTTTTCTATTTTATAATATAGTAAGCAACTTCAGAATGCACTAAGTAGAATCAGAATGAAAAGTACATATTATTGTAAGTGTTAAACTTAGGGGAAAGATTTAAAGGTATTATATTTCAATCTGTGATTACAGGAGAAACTTTGTGTTAATGAGAAAAGATAAATAGAAAATTGAAATCGAAGAAGAAAGGAAGGGAAAAAGAGAAGAGAAGTTATAAAGGTTTAAAATAAGATGTAAAGAAACAAGATTTATTCAGAAATAGTGGGTAAAAATATGATTAAAAAAGAGACTCTGCAAAAGTACATAAGGTTATATTGTTGTATTTATACCTGAAATAATGTTAGAAAATTGGATTGAATAGAAAATTGAAATAGAACATACAAAAGAAATAAGTTTAATGATTTAAATTGAGATGAAATAAATAAAATATAATTAAGAGCGTGAAAAGAGGGGAGAAGCTATATAGAAAATGTGGAATTGTAAATAAGATATGAAATTGGATAAAAAATGAGCATGAACTTTGAATCTATGTCTGTATAAAAAGATATCACCTGGGACTAAGCCGCTTTCCAAAAAGAAGTTTTATGTTTTGATGTCTTGTGTTTTGTTTGTGTATGTTTGTTTATTGAAAACTAACAAAAAATTGTTAAAAAAAAAAAAAGATGTACTGCATCATGATCCTGTCACAAAGAAGCAGCCCTCAAGTCAGAAGAATTATTCCACTCTAGCCATTCTACAATACATTTCTCAATGATGATGATGATGATGTCCACCTTATCAGAAAAAGATTTGTGTGTCATGTTATACTCACTGGTGTCTATTACACCCTCACAAGTTAGATATTCCTAACTCCAGAAAATCATTCATCAAACTACAGGATTCCTGAAGGACTACGGTGCAGAATACATTTAGTGAGTGCTTAGTTTTCATATTATAGAATTTATGGAAAGCATAATATTTGTATCATAACAGTAGTATTGAACTATTGTTTAAGCCCATGTCACACTGCCCAACGGATGCAAAAAGGACACAGCGGACGAGCAAAATGTTGTTATCCGCTCTCTAAAGGGGCAAAAATTTGCATAACTGGAGCGGATAACACGGACGCGGGGAGGGCGCAGGGCAGATGCAAAGTGGATGCGGAACAGAAGCCCAACGGATGGAAGTGGATGGAAGCGGATGGCATGTCCGCTAGGCTTCCGGGGGACCACAGCAAAGCAGATGCGGAATGGATACAGTGGATGCAGAGCGGATGCCGAGCGGATGAAACGGATGCACAGCGGATGCACAGCGGAAGCCTAATGGATGCCTGGAGTTAATTGCATATGCGGGGAGATGCATTGCGTCAGCCCCGCGGATATAACGGAAGCAGCTCGGAAGCAGGTCGCCATTCAGAGGAAAGACCTGCTGCCGGACGGATTGGCTGCCTTGCCTGCCCTGCCTGTATGTCTGCCTGCCAGCCTTACTGCCAGCCTTGCTGCCAGCCTTGTTGCCAGCCTCCCTGCAAGCCTTGCTGCCACCCTCCCTGCCAGCATTGCTGCCAGACTGCCTGCAAGCCTTGCTGCCAGCCAGTCTGCCTGCCAGCCTTGGTGCCTGCCTGCCTGCCAGCCTTCCTGCCTGCCTTGGTGCCAGCCTCCCTGCCAGCCTTCCTGCCAGCCTTGGTTCCTGCCAGCCTCCCTGCCAGCCAGTAACCCCACAACCATGCAGAAGCACAGCAAGCCTCATCCATCTGCTGCCAGCCCTGGCAAGAGGGCATCCACTTTGCATCTGCAACTTTGCAACAGTAGTATTGAACTATTGTTTAAGCCCATGTCACACTGCCCAATGGATGATCAGCTCCATGATCAGCTTGCTGTACAGTCTGTCCTCTGCTCTTCTGGCGAACCATCTTCGTACCCAGATGCTTCTTTGCTGCCTCTTTTTCTTCCCATAGTAGAGTTCACCGAGCCTGTAGATGGCTTCGCACTGTTGCAGAAGGATGGTGGCTGCCAAAAGGACTTTGTTACGATCCACGGTGGACATGACTGGATGCTGTGGAAGAGGAAGAGCCAGATGAAGGCTGCAGAGGTCTGCACCGCTGGGCTGCTGTTCTGAAAGTGAGATGCAGGCGAGTTGCTGCCCCTTTTTATAGGCAGTATAGGTTTCCGCTAGGCATCCTCTTAGGCATCCTCTAGGCATCCTCTCGACATCCTTAATATCCGAGATAGGTCCCCTCTGCGAACGTTTTTTTTGTTTTAAATGCTTTGTTTCTGTTCTACATCCGCTAGTCATCCGTTCTGCATCCATTCCGCGTCCGTTCCGCTTCCTCCCTGCGTCTGGGCGGATGCGAGTTGCGCGGATGAGCAGCGGATGCCTAGCAGATATAGCGGATGCGTAACAGATGCGTAACAGATGCATAACAGATGCGTAACAGATACGTAACAGATGCGTAACGGATGCGTAACGGATGTCTAGTGGATGCCTAGCGGATGCCTAGCGGATGCAGAACGGATGAACTGGATACATTTTCCGCGCAAAAGTTTTGGGCAGCGCAAAACTTTTGGAGCAGATGAAATGTCCATAAACGGATGCTGGATGGATAGAGAGGAAGCAAAACGGAGGCAGTGAGTACATCGCGATTTTCGAACGGATGGCAAGGTTTTTTGTCCATTTTACATCCTCTTTGCATCCGTTGGTTCAGTGTGACATGGGCTTTAGTTTTTGACATAATTAGAAAGAAAAGAGGTGATGCGAAATTCTGTTTAATATGCTGTATGATCCAACATAAGTTTCAAGGGACACTTGTTTACAGAAATCAGCTAGCCCATATTTTAGAGCCAATCAGAGAGAAGGCTTGGGGCCATATTGAAAAATGTGTAAAGCAAGGCAGAAATAGTTTAATATCTTCTAGTGTTCAGGAATTTTGTTCCAATCTCTTTCATTTCCACCATTTGCAGGGATCTTCAAGAGGTTTAGCAATGGGGAAGAAGACTTTGAGATTACAGTGTATTTATTTTGGACTTAAGCCCCTGTCACACTGCACCAATGGATGCAAAGAGGATGTAAAACAGACAAAAAAGCTTGCCATCCGTTGGTTAACGCGATGTATCCGTTCTGTACTCACTGCATACATTTTGCTTCCTCTCTATCCATCCAGCATCCGTTTATTGACGTTTCATCGGCTCCAAAAGTTTTGAGCTGCTCAAAACTTTTGTGCGGAATATGTATCCAATTCGTCCGTTCTGCATCCGCTAGGCATCCGCTAGGCATCCGCTAGGCATCCGTTACGCATCCGCTATATCCACTAGGCATCCGTTCCACATTTGCGCAACTCGCATCTGCTCGGACGCAGGGAGGAAGCGGAACGGATGCTGAGTGGATGCACAACAGATGCCTAGCAGATGCAGCACAGAAACAAAACATTTAAAATGGAAAAAACATTCACAGAGGGGACCTATCTCGGATATTAAGGATGTCTAGAGGATGCCTAGAGGATGCAAAGGGACACCTATAATGCCTATAAAAAGGGAGAGCAATTCATCTGGATCTCACTTTCAGAAAAGCAGCCCTGCGGTGCAGACCTCTGCAGCCTTCATCTGCCTCTTGCTCTTCCACAGCATCCAGTCATGTCCACCGTGGATCGTAACAAAGTCCTTTTGGCAGCCACCATCCTTCTGCAACAGTGCGAAGCCATCTACAGGCTCGGTGAACTCTACTATAGGAAGAAAAAGAGGCAGCAAAGAAGCATCTGGGTACGAAGATGGTTCGCCAGAAGAGCAGAGGACAGACTGTACAGCAAGCTGATCATGGAGCTCAGGAACGAAGACACTCAGGCATTCCAGAACTTCATGAGGATGCCTCCAGCCATGTTTGACGAAGTTGTGCAGCGGCTGACACCCAGGTTGACCAAGGCAAACACCAACTGCCGGCCCAGCCTGGAACCTGGACTCAAGGTGGCACTCAGTCTGTGCCACCTGGCCTCAGGACCACATACACGAGCATGCAGTACGGATGGAGGATGCCACACAACACCATCAGCATTGTGGTCAGAGAAGTGGTGCAGGACATCATCGAAGAATACATGGAGGAGCTCCTCCAGTGCCCCTCCACTGAAGAAGGATGGAAGAAAGTTGCAGAGCAGTGGTATCAGAGGTGGAACTTTCCCCATACCGTTGGAGCCATCGATGGCAAGCACGTGGCCTGCAAAGCGCCAGCCAACTCAGGGTCCTCTTATCACAACTATAAGGGCTTCTTCAGCATCATCCTCTTCGCCATGGTCGATGCTGACTACAAGTTTATGTACATCGATGCTTCAGGCAGCGGCTCATGTTCAGATGCCCAGGTATACAATGCCAGTGACCTCAAGGAGGGGCTGGAACGCAACCTCATCATGGGCTTCCCAGATCCAGATCCCCTGCCCAACGACACGCAAGATGTGCCCTACTTCATCATGGGGGATGACGCCTTCTCCCTCACAACCTACCTCATGAAGCCCTACACCTCCAAATGCCTCACCCGTGAAGAGAGGATCTTCAACTACAGGCTGTCCAGGGCAAGGCAGGTGGTGGAGAACGCCTTTGGCATCCTGGCCAACAGGTTCCAGGTACTTCTCACCACCATGCAGCATCACCCAGAGACTGTGAGGAGGATCGTGGAAGCTTGTTGCATCCTGCACAATCTCATGTGCACCCACTACCCAGTGTTGCAGAACAGGCTCGTGGACCTTCAGCAAGGCAATGGGGACATCGAACCTGGGGAATGGAGGCAAGGGCAAAACCTGATAGACACTGAGGATGTGCAAGGCCCCAACAGAGCCTCACGTGAAGGGAAGAAGCAGCGCAACCTCCTGAAACACTGGTGCAACTACCCAGCTGGAGCAGTGGAGTGGCAAGACAGGATGGTAGATGCTTAATGGATGCTTCCTTCAGCCTGTCTCATCACACGGATGAGATTGGGCCATGTATGTTGAGTGGCCCTACAATGAACAGGGCATTTAATAAAGAGTTGTGTTTATGTTGACATGTGTGGATGATTGATTACATTGTTATTGATAATAAAGGGCTATAGGTGTGGCACCTGGAAGGGTGGACCATCCAGTCCCACTATGCTTGCACTGGAGGTTTATCTATCCCACAGCTACTACCCATCCCAGAGGTATCCCTGCCCATCCCACAGCTATTCCCCATCCCATAGGTATGCCTGCCCACCCCAATGCTATCTTAACCCATCCCACAAGCATGCAAAGGCTTAAACCATTTCTAAAAGTTTCCACCAAGACTTTATTTAAAAAAAATGAAGCAAGTGTGTGAATCAAAAATAGAGTCTCTGGCACTCCTCTTGGTCGCTCAGTCTCAGGGGTGAAGGGTCCAGGTGCTCCGGAGGTGGCTGGTGCTGGAGTGCTTGTCATCAGCTCCTCCAGAAGCAGAAGCAGCAGAAGCCCCAGCCCCAGAAGAGCGAGCCCGTGCTGTAGAAGCCCCAGCAGAACCAGAGTGAGGGCCAGGAGGCGGGATGGTAGCCCTGTCCCTCTTGCAAGGGCTGGCAGCAGATGGCTGAGGCTTGCTGTTCTTCCGCATGGTCCACTTTCATCCACTTCCATCCGTTGGGCTTCCATTCCGCATCCGCTTTCCATTCGCTCTGCGTCCTCCCCCCGTCCATTCCTTTCTGTGTTATCCGCTCCGGTTATGCAAATTTTCGCCCCTTCTGAGAGCGGATAACAACGGATGGAACATTTTGCTCGTCCGCTGTGTCCTTTTTATTAACGTTTTGCATCCATCGGCCAGTGTGACAGGGCCTTAAGACAGAAAGATTCTGGGAAGCAGCCATGGTTAGAGATGATTCCACCTCCCATTTAATTTGCAATAATTCACCATCTCCCACTTCATTTGCAACAAAGTCCACAAAATCAAACCTCCAAAGCATGCATGCATACAGTGCCATGCTACTTTTTGAGAGAAAAATGGATGAAGTTGGAAAGAGAAGAGTAATAGTAATAACTATCCTGACTGGAGTGAAGAGCCAGTTCTAAATACACATTATAGGAAAATATTTTCCAGTTTCTGCTGAACAATAAAAAATAGATATTTTCTCCCCCACCTACTTTCATTAGTTACTTCTACAGTTCTATGCATCATTTTTGTAGCTCATTACATGTACATGTTTGATCAATAATAAAATATTTAAACTATTTGAAAAGATGTACAGAGTAAAACATTTTAGAAATGAACAGTGGGAATTACTGTGGAAATGATGACTGGACAAACATATTGAAAATCTGAAGAGTTATTTATGATTTCTTTTATAACCTAAATTTGTCTTAAGAACCAGTTTTAGCAATGCTAGAACAATCTTTATCTTTAACATGTTAGGATAAATATTGCTGAACAAGAAACATTTAATCTTCTACGTACTATAATTATTTTTCATGCTATACTGCTATATGGATCATTAATTTAAACAGGGAATTTGTTAGATCATCATTATGATTTAGTGTTTTTAAAATATCAAAGGATTGCATATTGACATTAATCAGCATGTCAGAATGAATAATAGCACTATGTTTTCAATTACCTGATGATACTGGAATGTTGAACACAAATATACACATTCTAATTACGGTGAAAAGTGACAGTGTCTCTAGATCAATTTAATAGTGGTTCCTAAAGGAACAGAAGAGATTTTATCAATCCAGGAATTTATTATTAAAATAAGTGAAAGGGAATGGCAGTTACTTAGTAATAGACTATATATTTTTCCTGCATAAGATTTCAGTTAGCATTCCTAATGCAAAGGACAGGATACAAAGAATCTATGTATGAATTTTTAAAGAAATACTGCCCCCATAACTGATTCTACAAAATATGTTAGCTTATGTATTTTTAATATTGTTGCTTCCCAGGTGTGAAATATAATGAACATTTAATTAAACTATGAAATGAGATCATATCCAAGACATTTATCTACTGTAAATATAACATTACCTGTAATTATACATTCATGGTTGGGGCCTTTACCTCAATCTTCGTACATTTAGGGTTCCTTTAGCAAGAGATCCATGCAGATATAATTCTGTTCATCACTTTTGTATGAAACAGTCTTTATGGTTAGTTTATATGTATGTTTGGGTGCATTCCCAAAAGCCATGATGTGGACCATCAGAAGCTCTGACAAACTAAGAAGAGTACTAATATAAATTGTCATGGTCTCAATTCCCCGCAACATTTTACACTACATCTATAAACTGTGAATATATGCACAGGTCTCTTCATTTTATGTTACAATAAATGTATTATAGAATGTGCAGTTGGCATTACTGTTGTCATAATTACTTGCTTAGTGACCAAATGGGCTAGAATGAAGGGAAAAAATAAAACAGGTAGTGTCAAACTCAAAGTCTGGGGGCAGATCCAGCCTGTGCGGTACTTAGTTCTGGCCCAAAGGGTCACCCTGGAAACAGCAACGGACTGGCCCGTAGTGTCTCTGCCAGAGAAAACGGAGCTCTGTTTTTGCTGGCAGAGAGTTGCTGGAGACCATCACAGCCAAAAATGGAGGTCAGGAGCCCATTTTCGCTAGCAGAGCACTTGGGCCACTACAGGTGCCCCGACATGAGTGACATCAAGCTGGCCATGCCCACACCAGCCATGCCCCTGAGGTCAAATACAACCCTGATGCAGTCCTCAATAAAATTGAGTTTGACACTCTCAAACTAAAATGTAAGTAGGTACATAAGTAGGCAGGGATGGAGGGAGGGGGAGGAAGGATGGATGGATGGATGGATGGAAGGAAGGAAGGAAGGAAGGAAGGAAGGAAGGAAGGAAGGAAGGAAAGAGCTGACCTTTGGTAATAAAACTTCCAAAAGACAAACCACACTTCATTAATCACCACTTATTAGTGTTCATGTTTATAGTGTTGTATTTATTGTTTGATCGGTTGTTATGAAAGAAATAGCAAAAGTCTCATCCATCATAAGATGTTGGAAATATAAGAGTGGAAAGAATGCTTGCCTATCCATCATCAAAGGAAAAAAAAACATGAATATCAGAGATTAAGTCAAAATAAGCAGTCAAAACTTTGCTTTCGCTATTTATAAATAATTCAGAAGATGTCTGCTATCATTATTTCCTTTTTTGAATAACATAATTTAAAAGTTACAAGAAGAGTTCAGAAATATTTGGAAATCCCAAGGTACCCAGTAATAATCATTATTACCAAAAGTTATTGCCAGTGTTATACTTTTTTTTCAATCAGTAACATTTTAGAGGTACCACTAAACTTCATTTTTTGTTGTATTAAAACATCAGGAAAACTTTTGGAAGCAAGTGTTTAGTTTGTTTTTCTCACAGTCATTTCTGCATTAAATCTAAAAGCCAAATAATGCTGTGGCTGGTAATTAACATATTTTTATTCATTCATTTCAAATATAGTACTGGAACTATAGACTTAATTTATCAGAATATGTAAGAATAAAAGGAAATGTAAAGTCATAAAAATAGCATGGAGAAACAGTTATATATTTCTAGAATCATGATGAAAATAGCTCACAGAATTGTAGATTTAAGTGAAAAATATGACAAATAATATTATTGAACAATGCTGTTACAATGTTTTATATTTAATCATAGATCTAGTTGAAAGGTATATAAACTCTGTGACTCCCAAAAAAATAATGGTTATAAATCAATGCCAAAACAAACAGTACTTCTGTTAAAGAATTTACTTATAGTGTATTGAACCATGAAAATCTTTTTTTAGTATTTTTGCTCTGCCACCTATTCTTAAAACTGACAGGGAATCATATTTTCAGGAAAATCTTTTCATTTTTCCAATTAGTTTGGTTTTACATTTAAATAAATCATGGCCTAGGCTAATGGGGAGTTCAGATCCTCAAAAAAGTTTTTCAAACTTCCACAGCAGAAACTTCTCTAACAACAATAATTGTTCAAATTGCTTAGACATTATACTGTTCAGACTCATGAAAACTCTGAAATAGACCCACTCATAGGTAAAGGATTTGCAACAGCTATGTCCAATTTTGGCAGATTAATCACAACTAAACTGTCCAATTGAACATCACCCAGAGAAGCCTGTTAAAGCAATGAGTGATTTGGTAAAATGTGTAATAAAACGAAATGCAGATAAATTCAGACAAACCTTCAGATGTGGAGAGATGTAGAAATGATACAGTCTTAAAACACCTTTGTAACTATCAATCAAAAGATGTACTGCATCATGATCCTGGCACAAAAAAGCAGCCCTCAAGTCAGAAGAATTATTCTACAACTCTAGTCATTCTACAATATATTTCTAAATGTGATGATGATGATGATGATGATGATGATGATGATGATGATGATGTCTACCCTATCAGAAAAAGACTTGTGTGTCATGTTACACTCACTGGTGTCTATCACACCCTCACAAGTTAGATATTCCTATTTATGGAAAGCGTCATCTTTGTATCATAACATTAGTATTGAATTATTGTTTGGGTTTTGACATAATTAGAAGGAAAAGAAGTGATGTGGCATTCTGTTTAATATGCTGTATGATCCAACATAAGCTTAAAGGGGCATTTGTTTAGAGAAATCAACTAGTCCATATTTTAGAGCCAACCAGAGAGAAGGCTTGTGGCCAATATTAAAAAATATGTATACTATAAATAATAATAGTTATAAATCAGTGCCAAAAGAGACAGTACTTCTATTAAAGGTTGGGAACACTATTGGGAACACTTATAAATTGATTTTCAAATAAGATTTGAAAAGATTGAATCTATTCTCTTTCATAATTCATATATATGTACTTTTTGTTACCATTTATAATAAAAAAGCACACATGGATATAAAGGTCTACATTGGCTTTCAGATCTGTAAAATTAAATTACTGCATCAGAATGTGGGTAAAATTAAATTACTGCATCAGGATGTGCTCCTCATTCAATGTGTATAATATTTATGCAATAGAAACATGGAAAGTCAGCCTTGAATTATTTATTGTGATATGCTTATTTTTATTCCAGAACCTGTTGGAACCATTTACAACAATAACAAAGATGTAACCTTAATCTCCATGATTTCTTTTCTATATTCACCATAGCATAGTTATTTCCTGTATTTAAAAATGATGAGGTATTGCCGTTTTTTGTTTCAAAGAGAAGAAATGAGCAAAGATTGAGGAAGGTGCTGTAGGACATTAGCATAATACTACATACACAACTTACTCATTCTAAAAGCAAGGGGGAAGGAAACTGCTTTAACTCATTGGCATAATGAAAAGAATTAACTATCTGATAAAAGCTCTGGAGAAACTGACAAAATAAAATATTCTAAAAGTTTTTTAGTACTGAAAATTCTTATGCATCCTTGAAAGACTGTTTTGAATCTGAAGAATGAATGCAATGGAGAATTTCAAGCAGGAGAATTTCATTGTTAGTGTAGTAACACAGCTGTACAAAGTCTAGAAAAAGCTGCTTCACAATGGGTGGGTGTACATATAAAGAATTATTATTTCATCTTTACAAGCTTCATACAGCCGCTTTGAAAGTTGCCCAGGGCTGTCTCAGCATGAACAAAGGGATGCTTTGCACAGCCTTAGAAGTTCCAAAATAACTGTACAAGAGGGAGGTCACTTTTACAATTTGATCTTATTCCATTGTTGCTTCTCCATAGTCAAAGACCAAGATTTGGCATTTAATTTGTTTTACTTGAGCTTCTGTTAAAAAAAACACCAAACATCTGTTCCCCCGAATGAGAATATTCTTTTTATACATATATGTACTTTAAGATACATAAAAATGAAAGACTAAAAAGGAAAACAAAAACAAAAGAAAAGAAAACATAGAAATAAAACAGAAATATAATGAAAGTAACTTGATACAAATTTTAAGCATATCATCAAACCTTGATAACGCAGCACTATATTGATCAGACTTTCCATTATACTGATGGACAACCTGTTTATAGATGGAAAGTGAATACAGATTGTTATCATGGGGCTGTGCTGTCTTCCCGGCATTGAAGAGTAATGTTTTTATCAAATGATTATCAACCATTTATAACTGTAAGTGTGAAGGTTAGATTATCAATGGTAACAATGTCTAATTAGGGGCCTCAAATATCTATTAATATTGGGCATCAATACTAGAAAAAATGTTTTGTTTCAAAAAGCGTCCTTATAGCAATAGCACTTAGACTTATATATTGCTTCATAGTGCTTTACAACACTCTCCAAGTGGTTTATAAATTTAGCATATTGCCTCCAACAGTCTGGGTCCTCATTTTACCAACCTGAGAAGGATGGAAGGCAGTCAATCTTGAGCCAGTCAGGATTGAACTCTTGGCAGTTAATAGAATTAGCTTGCAATATTGCATTTTAACCACTGCAGCTCTTTACAAAAGTATAATGGCACTGGAGCAAAAACATTAATGTATGTTGACTATGGAGATTCTGTCATCCAAATCATGGTTGTCTCAAAGGTGCTTTTTGAAAAGACAACTGGGCTTTCTTTGTTTTTCCTTGAAGACATTTTTGCTCCTCATCCAAGAACTGAAAAAGCTTCTTAAGGCCCTGTCACACTGCCCAACGGAAGCAAAACGTTTGTAAAAAGGACACAGCGGACGAGAAAAATGTTCCATCCATTGTTATCCGCTCTCAAAAGGGGCAAAAATTTGTATAACCAGAGCGGATAACACGGAAAGGAATGGATGGGGGGAGGATGCAGAGCGGATGGAAAGCGGATGCAGAATGGAAGCCTAGCAGATGGAAGCGGATGGGAGCGGATAGGTCCCCTCTGTGAACGTTTTTATGCTTTGTTTGCGAGCTGCATCCACTTTCATCCTTTCTCCGTCCATGCTACTAACGCTGCGCATCCGTTCCGCGTCCGTTCCACTTCCTTCCTGCGTCTGTTTACCGCTGGAGCGGATTTGAGTTGTGCGGATGCGCAGCGGATGCCTAGTGGATATAGCGGATGCGTAACGGATGACAACGAATGCAGAACGGATGTCCCCCGTATGCCTAGCGGATGCAGAATGGATGCGTTTGATACATTTTCCGCTCAAAAGTTTTGAGCAGCTCAAAACTTTTTGAGTGGATGAAATGTCAATAGATGGATGCTGGACGGATAGAGAGGAAGAAAAACGGAGGCAGTGAGTACAGAATGGAAGCATCGCATTAACCAACGGATGGCAAGTGTTTTTCTCCGTTTTACATCCTCTTTCCATCCGTTGGTGCAGTGTGACAGGGGCTTAAAATGGAAAGCGAAATGTTTCCAAGGAAAAACAAAGAAAGTCCAGTTGCCTTCTGAAAAAGCATCTTTGGGACATTAATGTATATTCTCTAATACACAACCTATACCTTTCAAAACTAATAGCTTTACCTGTTTTCATAAATTTAATGGTGCCATTGTTTGAAGACATAAAAGTTAATATAAAATATTATGTGATTAGTTGTAATTTTTGAAAGACTATGTAATTTAAATTTGGTCATTTATTTTTTATAAATAATCTCCCAAATAATAATAACAAGTAAAATATTTTTTAAAAAGCTTGGAAAGCTAAAAATCAACTTTCTGCTGAGATTTCAAGGCATATTGATATTACAAGGCATATTCATAATGAAGTATTTGGTCTTGTCTTGTTCCACAGGCAAGGTGGACAGTTTTTGTCTAAATGGGAAACTGAAACCATACTCATCAACTATGCAGAGATGGTATTCAGTAGGTTCTGACCAGTTCTGGAGAACCAGTAGTGGAAATTTTGAATAGTTCAGAGAACCGGCAAATACCACCTCTGACTGGAGATTTTACAGTATCCTTCTACTGCCATGCCCACCAAGCTACACCCACAGAACCAGTAGTAAAAAAAATTTGAATCCCACCACGGCAACTATGCTATCATTATCATTGTCATCAAAGGTTGTCCTTCCTCTAATTTAGCCATCTGGTGGTAAACTTCTCCAAAGCATCTGGTGCAAATACTTCTTCGTGCAATAATCTACCTATAAACAAAAATCTCGTAGAAAAAGAATTCAGACTTTTTTTAAATTACTATTAGTTATCAGATAAGTTTGTCTCAGTAACTCTAACCCTAACCCTCAGTAACTTTCATTTTGATTTCAACTGTCAGAAGAAAGAAATCTGGAAAAAAAAAATCATTATCATATTTGCCTTCTATTTGAAAGATCTCACTTGGCAAGAGAAATGCAGAAATTTCACAAGAGCAGCAGAGAAGCCTATATCTAAGTGGCAGTGGAAGCCAGCTTCAAAAAACTTCTATTTCAAGTATCCACTCAGGTAGCAGTGAAAGGAAATGGCATATTTTTTCTCTGAATGCTGCTATAAGCTTATCTTGCTCATCATTATAAGAAATGTTTAGAAATTGGAAATTATCTCAGTGATAATTGAATAAGTGGATTACTTTATTTTGAGTGTTTTCTTTCAAAAGGTTTTCCACATCTGTAGCCAGCATTTGCCACAATATTCAAGCAAAGTATTTCTTATTTTATGTGAAATAATCTTCAGAACCTTCAGCTCTGCCATGTTTTTATCTAAAGCTTTACATCAAGTTCTACATTTCAGATTCAAATTGTGCACAAACTTTTATCTGCATTCATTCATTCTAGAACTTTGTAAATAATGTGAAAGAACTTTCAGTACAATCAGAAGCCCAACTGAACTTTCTTGTTTTTCTTTTTGAGATTGGAACCAGCTCTAGCCTAGCTGGAAGTGTTGACTTATCAGAAGGGTGAATAGAAACTTTGTTTTTTCCTACCATCTCTGTTTTGGACCAAAGATATAAGACCCATCAGCCAACAGTTTAGATAGGAAAAACAAGTCATGATTTATGTTCCCCATTAAAGAATAAAGCCATCTAGAAATAAGGAGATTACCATTTAATCCAGAATTCTAACTCCTAAAGTCAGCATCATACCATGTCAAAGAGAAATCATAAATCATTTTCAGTTATTCATTACTAACTGCTCAGATTAATCAAGTCATTAAATTAGCATTTCATAAATTTTAAATTTCTTTCAAAGCTCAATTATTGTACTATTTTATTTTGTAATTATTTTTTTCTGAGATTAAGTATAGACAATCAATTATTTTTGATATGCTATGCTGTTATGTACGGTATGTTTAATGTATAAAGATAGGATTAATCAAATTATCCTGGAGGAATATTTTAATAGATCAGTTCTGTAGCTCACTTGTAGTTCACTTGGGAACAGAAAGAACTCAACTAACCATTTATTGAACATGCCTCCCTTTGATTTAGCCGTCTCAAGATGGCAAAATAATACAAATTTATGTCATGTAACTTTCTGCTTCTAATTATTATGTACATAAGGCTCAAATAATCTATTCATACTTTTCACTTGGAACTTTGTAAGGTTTATTGGGAAGGTCAATAAGATACTTTAACTGAGAATTACTAGCAGTTTTTAACTTTTCATGATCAAAAACTTTAGGATAATATTCTTAAATAATGGTAATCACAGAACTAGCAACTGTATTTGTGTTCTGAATTCAGTCTTAAAAACAAAAATCATTAATTCTCTCATTTTACTTCTAAAATCTTCCAGTATTGTTGGAAAAATGTGTTGATATATTAAACTCACTGTTTTAATGACAACATGAAACTCTTATTTTTATTTTTATTACTAGGGACCATACCTGAATGAAGCAGAGCTGATATTTTTATGTTCTTCAGTGGAATTCAGTCACTTAATGAATACTCTCCATATGCTTCTTTGACTAAAAAGGTTGGCATTTATTGCAAATATATACCCTTTCAAAGCAGGGGAATAAAAATTTTACATTTAAAATATAATAATAAATACTTACCAGGAAACCTGCTATGTAAGTTAGCATCACAGTTATATCCATTGAATTGTGCAGTCACTGACAGCAATTTTACAGACAGCAAAAGCAGGGGCCATATTTGTTCCATTGCAAACCTAGGAAAATATTAGGTAGATCATATTTGAAATAGAAGGCTTCAGAATAGGATGCTATACTTGGTCTGATTTTAGAATAGAAGTCTGTAGTATAGGTAAAATAGTTCTTACAGAATGTGAATTTCTGCTTGTAATTAACTAAGAAAAATCTATTTTCATTCTGCTTGCATACTATTCAAAATATTTTATTTTATAATTTCTTTTGTTTCAAAATAAAAAAAATATTTTAGATTCCTTTCTCTCTTACTGTGTACTTACTTCTATGTAGTGTTGTGGACAAAATGTTTGGACTATTCTTTTTTCTTCAGGTTTATAACAAAGGATGAATGAATTGTTGTCAGAAGTGACACTTAATTTAATTGTTATCTGTTGTTTCTAAATATCACTGTTCAGGTCAGTTAGAATAAATAGTAACAGGAAAGGCTACCAGTAAAAAGCTAGAACTGTTTAATGTTTTGTTTAATAATGATCATGAGTAATATGTTTGTTTGGAAAATGCCCAAGCAAAATAAAGTAGATTATAGGTATAAGTATAGGATTAGGTAGGCTTTCTGTTTTATCAGATAACCTGATTCAAATAAAAAATGTAGAACATATGAAAACACCCTATATTTTTATGTCTTCTGGATCAAATTATAAAGTTCTATGTTCATTTTTACCTGTTTTTATCTTCACCTATCAAATAATGAGAATCTACTTAGTGTCATGGTTAAGGCACCAAGCTAGAAGCCAGGAAAACGTAGATATAGTCCCTCTTAAGTCAGGAAGGCACTTGGATGACTATGTGCCAGCCACTTTCACTTAGTTCTAGAAAAAGGCAATGGCAAACCACTTCTGAAAATCTTGTCAAGAAAACTGCAGGGACTTGTCCAGGCAATCAACAAGAATAAATACTGATTCAGGGACACAATAATAAAAATCAAATAATTGTAGATCAGAACTATGATGATATACTGTTCATATAGATTTTACTTTTTAATGAGACAGTCCAAACAATTCATTAAATAAAAATCTTACATTTGGTATGAGTACATTCCTCCTAATATTTGTTAGTTTTCATTTCACTGAAAAGAAATATCCAATATAATCTATTGTATCAATGAATAGTTAGAAAATATACCAGAACAATAACATGTAATTTGATATTTATCCAAACTCTTAAATTATATTGTATTCAAACATCCCCCTAAAAAACAAAATTACTGTTTATGTTTACTCTAAAATATGCCTCAATCTCCCTGAGTGTTTCTACTATAAGAAATGGAAAATTTGTTCATTCATTTTTTTCCCAGAAATTCTCATGAGTCTTCTCTAAGCACATCTAAGTCTCAACCCAAAATTGAAACATTATTCATATGATGAAAATAAAAATCTGTAAATAATATGTATATTTTATATTCAAATTAGTATTTACATTTATTAACTTTATAATATATAGCATTTCAACATTACATTTATATTTATTAAGTCTGAATGCTACAGCCATAGATAATCATTCCCAGTTGCAATTCTGAAATTAATAATATTACCATTTCCATAATACTGAAAAAAATGCCTTAAATTTTTAATATTTTTACATTTGTCAAACTGGGGTTAAGACATATTTTATGAGACATGTTTTCTTACCAATCCTTTCTAAGGTCTGTTTGCTTGTTTATTTATGTGTAACTAGTCCCATTTGGTAGGAAACATTTTGGTCAATGTAAATAAAAAAAGATTGAAAAGTTAGTAGTTAGGAGAAATAAGATATTTAACTCTTCAATATATATTATATTGTCAGTATTAAAAGTAATACAAAGTAAATAATTTATTATATAAGATATTATTTCTATTTATTAAAAAATCCATAAGTTTTATCATAGTACTACCAAAACCTTATAAGTGTCTTTCAAGTATTACCATCACCAATAACACAAAACAGCCACAAATATTTTGTTTGAACCATTAAAATCATTCCATTGTTCCATTCAGACAGAATTTTTAAAATACTATTTGTGTATTATTTACATATATTTATTAAAATCACATCAGTATTAGAGCAGTAGAAACTAATAACACTCTACTGAATACTCATAATAAATACAAGTATATTTAGTTGGTGCTACTCCCACTCAGGTGTGTTTAGGATTTCTATTCTCATTTCTTCACAGTTTTGCTTTGACCTTTTCCAGAGGTGTATATTTTGGGAATATTTCTTCAATTACTAATAAGCACATAATATACTGGTTCAGCTGCATGCGTGGACTCTGACAAGGAGCAAATGTCATTGTACTCACAGCTGCCATAGTTAATTAACATTGTTAAATGCTCTGCATATTTCATACTAATCAAACCACTTTGCTAAATTGGAAGCAGCCTGAAGACTTTGTATAGTTTCCTTTGGGGATAACCCATAGATCAACATCAAATGCATTCAGATGGCTTTTTGTATGATTGATACAATTTTTGGGATTAGAGTGTTGTGGAAGAAAAGCTGTTGCTGTTGTCTATCTGTCAAATAGTAAATACCAGACTGGAAAAATAAATACTATTCAGAGAACATACAAAGATTCATAGGATCAACATTCACCAATTGTAAATGTTTCTATAGATCAAAGTAATTGTCATGGTGCCTTTAATTATTCTGTATATGTTTGAGGAAGTAAACAAGAATATGAATATCTGTCTTTTATTAGCAGCTAAAAGTTTAGCAACAATATCAATTCTGATTCATTTTACTATTAAATTATGGATATTGTTTTGTTGATATTGCATTGCCTTTCTTCTCTGAGTTATAACAACTGAAATTCCAAAAATAGGTGGAATAAATAATATAAATAGTGAAGTTATTCTGTCTGGATTTGAATGTAAAGGCTTTATCCCATTACTGCTTTGAAAACAAGCATGATCTCAGTATTGGGAATATAAAAACTTAACTTCATTCATTTAAAATCTAGTTGTAGCATTTCATAGCCAAATTTAATCCCCAAAAGGTATGTGTACCTTTGACATGACATCTGATATTTCATAAAGTGTACAAAAACATTTTTTAGTCTTCATTACTAAAAAGCCAAATTTTATGGTTATACTTTTTAAAAAAAGTTTATTTTTATATAATTTATTTATTTCAAATCTTGATCAGTATTTATTTTGGATTTAAAAGATACTTTGATCCTGGAAGCAGTTGTTGAAACATGCTTTGCCCTCTTCAAAAGAAGTGCTTAATTTAGTGCCATCATTCTGTATAAATAATATGAATATGGCAAAATCTGTATGTATACTTTATTTATTGAGAAAAAATAAAATCTTCCTAGAATACAGTAAAGTTTATTTCAAATTTATCTTTCTGTCACTTAAAATGTCCTTTAAAAATATCAGAAACACAATGATAATTAGTTTATTATTCTTCCAATTGCTGTATTAATATCCATCAGTGACAGTAGAATCTTGATTTAAAATCTCACATTATAAGGTTCCTTCTTCACACTTCTAATTTGGGTACATGTTAGACTGATAGCATAGCACATACAGACGTCTGTTCTCCCTGATTCACAGAGTTTTGTTTAGATATTCATCATCATCTCAAAATGACTTCCACAATAACACCCTTCTCTGAACAAAAAAGATCTGCTACCCAACTAGATTTCAGAAGCAACAACTGAAAAGAAAAACAAAAATTTCAGTCCATTGGAACTTTGACAGAAATGTATTTCACAATGCCCATTATAATTTCCAACATTGGGGGAAAAAGTTCAGAAACAATCTTTGATGTTTGTTTTTAAAAATGAGGTAATATTTTAAGTGGCTTCTATAAAAAGTCACTTACCCAAATCCTGTGTACCTGCTGAGTTAGCAATACTCCATGTATCCTGTTCTGCTACATGTAATCAAGTGTTAAACATCACAGCTTAACAGAATGTTTGCAGAAAAATTCACCAGTTCCTCAGAAAAGAAAAGAGGTACCCATTATGATTTTTATTATTATTAACTATTTATTTATTATTTAGGTAAATCTGAATGTTAGATTGAAAGCTCTGTCAAGTCTGAAAAAAATTAAGTATCTTCATGCTCTGACTGAAAATTGAGTAGGTTCTTTATGATAGCTTTTTTTCTGCTTTGTATCCCACCCATCCTCCCTTCTTTTTTCTGATGCTTTTGATCTCCATTTTCCAAGGTAGAAATATTTCAATAGGTCCGTGTGGGGTAAGCAATCAATCTGGAGATATTTTTCTGTCATTGGCACATTGAAAGAAAGTCTTATCTGTAGGGAAAAAAAGATAAAAAGAGGAAAGAAATGAGCACAGAGATAATATCGGTCACTAGCTCGCAAGGTTATCACTATACTGTTGTGCTTTGTGGGAAATTTCTAACTTCTTTTCAGTGGTGTTCATGGTCTACAACAGAGTGGGAAGGAATGAAAATGCATTCTGTACTGAGATCAGATGAGATACAGGGCAGAATTTTTACTGTAAATGTCATTGAAGTAATATTTACTATTTATTATAAACCAGGACAGATTTAATATGATTTGTTCTTGTAGATAATTTATATTTCCAAAATAAACCAACTTTAAGACATTGTCTTTTTACATGTTTCCAAATTTTTATTATTATAAATTTAGCAATGCATTGCTTAGATTCGTTTTACAAAAATAGCTTATTTTATTTGTACACAATTTTATGCAGATTTTTAATTCACTTTTGTGAATATAAATAAGAAGGGAAAAAAATCTGTATTTGAAAATACAATATCATGATAGAAAATTAAACTGAATTTTTCAGTAGGCATTGACAGAAAGCAATTAACAGACAGAATAGGTTGTTTCTGCCTTAGAAAGTTTTAAAGATTGATTTTATCCCTGAACCCTCAGAAACTTTCTTCAAAATAATACCTCATACCAAATAAAACAAAAGTGGTCCTCTAGCCAATAGTTATTATACAATTCTATGAAATAAAATAAATGATAAGCTAATTTTTATGTACAAAAATAGACCTGTAGAAAAGGCATTTTAATTTGGGGTAGTTAAATATCCAGCCTGGTTTGGAATGTTAGTCCAGAAGGAATTATTACATAGCCATGCATTCACAGTTACTGAGCTGAACTCAAAATTCTTTACATTTTTTATAGTGTTAACAATATTTTACAGTCACTATTGAAAAGTTTAATTCTTTTTATTTAAGTCTTAATTTTAATTCTGATTATTTCTGTTCACTTCTTGGCACATTTATTTAATGTAAATTTATAAACATTTTATTTTTAAAAGAATAATTGCTACTTCTTGATCAATAAAAATGTACAAAACTATTTATAAATGCCAATAAATGCCAATTTAGGTAGATTCTACCTAAATGCCTGTATTCTGTGCAGTCTTCTTTTTATAGATCTTGCACAGGGAGAAGAAAAATGAATGAGAAGGAGAAAAATATCTCAGCCATTCATTTTTATAGTTAGAGCCAAGAAAAATAAAAATTCTGTTTGGGAAAATGATTGTTCCTTAATAAAAAACAATAATCTTCTTATCTTACAATTTCAGTAACTGAGTATTTTTTGCAATTGTTCAGGCAATTAGGTGTATATAATATTATTCCTACTCGCTGAGAGTTCAAAATCCTTTTTTGATTCCAGCCAAAGATCAGACTGTACAATTAGTAAAAACATGGCCTTCTTTTCCTTCTCCTTTTTTTCCAGCTTACACTTCACACAAGGTGATGCCTGATTAAACGACCTACTGCCAATGGAAAAAGCATAGAATAGAAACCCACCAATTAATAGATACATCTTGTATGTTAAAAGCAAGCTAAATTAAATTTCATAATCCTCTTAAAAATTTTAAAAAATTAATTTGGATTTCACAACTCTAATCATATGGGTTCCACTAGAGAAATTATGATGGGTGGCCATGAGTTCTTTATTGACAAAAGTCTGTTATTTAACTTGCATACAAGTCACTAAATATCTTTGTTACCAAAATCCTGAATTCCAAATGTAGTTATTAGAGAAGTTCCATCACTTTAAGCCATTCTGTGAATAGAATAGAATAGAATAGAATAGAATAGAATAGAATAGAATGGAATGGAATGGAATGGAATGGAATGGAATGGAATGGAATAGAATAGAATAGAATAGAATAGAATAGAATAGAATAGAATAGAATAGAATAGAATTCTTTATTGGCCAAGTGTGATTGAACACACAAGGAAATGCTCTCATTATACATAAAAGAAAAGATATATTTAAAGAAAAGATACATCACTTTTAGCCATTCTGAGCAATACATATTTCCCTGCATACTTCTCTTTTTTCATATTTAAACAGCAGCAGAGATTCATTATTTGGAATGTTTAATTTATAATTTTTTCATAGGAATAGGAAGCATGTATGCTTTGTTCATAGGGACTGAATCAAAAGAAGG
The DNA here is from genome assembly GCA_015471245.1 of Laticauda colubrina. NCBI lineage: Eukaryota > Metazoa > Chordata > Lepidosauria > Squamata > Elapidae > Laticauda > Laticauda colubrina. The sequence continues at coordinate 35,984,136 of BLBF01000006.1, read as the reverse complement.
AAAATGTTGTTTTAATTTTATAGTTTGCTAGATGAGACTGATCTTTTTGAAAAATGTAGTATGATTACTATGATACAGAAGACAAAATAGATTGGATTTCTGGGGCAAGCTTTTAAGTTATCAAGATGATAAGCTGCTGTGACATGATGGCTTGTACTTCACAAAAACTGATAAAATTTATTTAATCAAAATATGGTACAATTCAGAAAATTTTAAACTATATGTGGTGGATTATAAAAATTAAAATTCTGCAGTAATGGCCACACATGGCCATTTAAGAAATACCTACAGTTCCTATAGACTGTGATCTATAAAAAATGAAGTGCTGCTGAAATAAGGCCTTTTAAACAATTAAAAATGGTAGAAATAAAATGGCTTACAATATTGCCCATCTTCACCATTTATATACAATTAGTAAAGAAGTACAGGAAATAAATATTAAATTCTTAGGGTAGGTGATCAGGTATGATTTAATAGGTATTACAAAGAACTGAGAGATATCTCACACTAAAGGAATATAGCAATTCAAAAATTGTTTAAAAGGAACAAAATAGTTAAAAGCAAACAGAAATTGCACTAGATATTAAGTATATCCAAATGGATAAACTTAGTAGTACTGTACAAAGCAACTAGGATAAAATAATGGAGAAAAAAAACAATGGCAATGATGCTGAATACCTATTAGCACACTCCCAACCAAAAAAGGATGAAGGATATCTTACAAAAGCAAATTTCAGGTGTTTTGTTCAGAAAACACACGAGGTAGACCAGGTTCCAACAACAAATACTTTATTCTTTAACTAGTCAGTAAATAGGAACACTTGGCTGAAACCGAGGCCAGCCTTTTATACAGGCTGGCTTGCCTGCTTGTAGCCAATGGCAGTTGCTTAAATTTGCCGCCTTTCAGCAGCTCTTTGGATTGGTTCCTAGTGAACCAATCCAATGCTTAGTTTATTTGACCAATCAGGTTTGCAGATTTGGAGTCACCCACTTTACATATAGAACATCAGGTATTTCAAATGTCATGAAATCCTAATGAATTGTCAAACATCTGCTGTAAGACAAAATCTGTCAAGCATGGTCTTTCCAGGAAATTCCTTTCTTGCATTACTAAAAATATTGTCCTAAACAGAATAAAGGAAAGTAAAAGAGAATCAACAATCCTAAATGGTACTAATTACATAGAAAAATATGGTTAAAAAATAGAAATAGATGAAACATTTGTGAAATGTATATTTTAGTAACCTGAGAGAAATAATAAGTAGATTTTCATGATAGAAACCTAACTGGGAAAAACGATCAAGATGGACTGACATTTAAAATGTCAATTGAAAATATTTTCCTTGAAGGCAGTAGAAGATGCTACTATGGCTACAAAGCTTAGTAAAAATCTGAAATACAAAAAGGATAAACATAAGAGATTTGGACCACAAAAGAAGAGGATAGACAGATAGTATGTAATGCTAAGACTTGTTTCTTAGCTGTCTCAAGCTTCCCCCATTCCTAAGGCAAAGCCTACAGTTCTTAAAAGAACCCATTTTGAATTTTGTATCTCATTCTAGGTACCATTTATGAATCATTGAGACAAATTAGAAAAGATTCAAAAAAGGCAATATATTTGAATTGGGACTGGAAATTAATTAAATCTGCAAAATAATGGATTATAGGAAGCCTGATTCCTAATAATAACAGTAGCTTACTTCATAGAAATGTGTTCCCTTCATTGGATATATTCAAGTGAATCTTAACAAATCTTGGGATCCTTTAATTGGGTTCTTCTACTGAACAAGATTAGATTCAGTGCCCCAAATAGACTTCCCAAGTATATGATTCAAAGATAATTAATAGTGGCAGCACTCAGCAGCCTGTTTTGGTGCAATTAAATTTCAGTTGAACATTAATGCAGCGCTATGCTGAATATGTGTGAATATTCCTTCCGAAGGGGTAGAATACAATTTCTCATTGATAATTTCAGCCTTTTTTTTAGCGAGGTATTTATCATAGTGTATAGGATATAATACAAAAGACGATCATAAAGATACAAATAATAAAATTAGCAAATTAACACCATCATCAGACACACAGCACAGAAGCAAATGTTTGTCTTTTACTAAAGCCCATAAATAAATAAGATATGTTTGTGATTGTCAAATGATAAACATTTTGTACTACTTAGATCTTGTGAGATAAATATTTTACTTTAAAAAGAATGATATTTATTCATTAGCACTAGCAGAATATTGGGTTTTAACATGTCAAGAGAAACAGAAATCAAGTTCCTATTCCTTTTATTTCTTTAGATACATAAAACAGCATCAGCTATTCCATTCCCAAGGAATGTTAACTTCGTAAACTGTTTATATTTTTATTGCAGTATGGTCTTCACTTGTAAAGAAAGTATTTTGCTATGTAATCAGCAGAGAGTTCTTTGGGCTCTTTCATGGCAACTGTAAACAGATATTGTAAGCAGAACTAATAAAACTGCATATAACTGCCTCATATAGCACAAGAGTAAAAAGCAAAAGACAGACTTAGCTATATTTGAAATATGTCTGTTACAAAGTCTTCTGCTTATTACCAACAGACATTTCCTTTGTTTTCAGTCTATGTGGGACTCTGAATGCTTACATCTGCACTTTGTTTGATATCAGTAATTCTAATACATAATTCTAACTTTCCAGATAATTTTATAAGACTTCATTTCTTTTTTCTTTCTTCCCTTAACAATTCGAATTTGTTCATATTTTCATATCATAGAAAATGTCCAAATTTGAACATAGTATAAACAAATAAATAAAAACCTAATATTCAGAACATTTTGCTAAAGTAAACAGAAAGGAGATAAAGTAATATTCTTAATCCAATAAAAGACTGAAAATTTTGCACTCTGTTAGCTAATGCTAAACAGCCGCAGTCATTGAACTGATTAAAGTTTCAGAAAGCATAAAATGTAACACAGTAATAAGGTCCATCCTTGCACACATAATTTCCTGTTCATTGAAAAAAAATGTGGCTTGATAAGCCATTATTCAAAAGAGCAACAGACTCTCAGGTAATGACATGATAGAAAGGACAGAGCTTCAGCTAAATAAATCAATTTAATTGGAATTAATGTTATTGTTTAAAAAATGGATACTAATTTATTATTTCCTATATCATTTTTATTCCTGTTTAAAGTTTTATGACATGGGAGATGCAGGGTGAAAAGGAGGCGGGGCTTTTCTGGTATCTCCTTTGTCTCTTTTTATCTTTCTATTGTAAAAAGGAGCAGATTACTTTGACCAGGGTTCTGAATTACTTGATTACAAAAGGTTTTTAAACAGTATATTAAAGATTACATGGTACAAGTATTCCTTGATTTACAATGGTAATTGGGATTGGAATTTCAATTGGCAATTGATCAGTCACAAAGTAATCCCAGCATTTCCCATTGTCATCATTCAGGGAGGATTGGGGGTCATAAAGCAAGGTCCTCCTCACAACCTCTTGCCAGCTTCAGTCAGAAGAGAAGCTTACAGGAAGATGCAAGTCACAGATGCAGTGAAGCAACCTGGCAGGCAATAGATGCCTGATGCCAAGTGCATGAGGGTGCATGGGTGGCCAGCATGAATGCAGCAGGGCCCAGAGGTGGCTGCTGTCAGGTAGAGGAGAGTGCACAACAGTGGTGGGATTAAAAAAAATTACTACCATTCTGTGGGCATGTGGTGGTCATGTGACTGGGTGGGCATGGCTTAGTGGTCATGTGACTGGGTGGGCATGACTCAATGACTCTCATGTCAAGGGGTGTCTCTCCTCCCAGCCATTCCTTGTGACACCCAGCCTCAACATGTCTATAGTTCTGTAAAAATGTAGGTCACCTTATTTTGAATTTATTATCTACATACTATAGATGTACTTTCATGGACCACTGAAAGGAGGAAATAGCTCAAATGCTTTGCCTAGAGTGTGATAGGCAACAGGCTTTTTAGGGGCTGCCAGAAAGAGGAGGGACAATGTATTTTCCAAAGCACCAGAAGGCAAACAAGAAGCAATGGATGGAGACTGAACACAGAGAGAAGCAACCTAAAACTATGGAGAAACTTAACCAGTTGGCCTGCTTGTCTCCAGAAGTTCTGGGTGCTCAATCACTGGAAATTTTTTTTAAAAGACAGCCAGTTTTCTGAAATTGTATAGGATTTCCCTCCCCCCCCCCCCCAGGTCCCTTCTAAGCATTATTCTGTTATTCTGACGCCTTTCCCAGCACCTGTACTCAGAGTTTGGCATCCTCTGTTTTCTTGCCTGAGCAGGAGGTTGGACTAGAAGACCTCCATAGTCCCTTTCAACTTTGTTAAAAACACATGTATTTATGCTCTGGACTATAGTCATTGAATGCATGTAAACCCTGAAAAATACCTAGACAAAAGAAAGGCAGTAAAATCTTTCTAGGTGTCTGGACAGTGTAAAATATTAATATATGATAAATAATGAAACAATTAAAAATAATAGTACAGATTTTTTCTCTCTCTATCTCCCTTCCTTCTTATTTCTTTTTCTTTCTTTCTTCCTATTTCTTTTTTTTATTATTTCTTTTTGTTTCTTTCTCTTTCTTTTTTCTCTTTATTTCTTTCTCTTCCTTCTTTTTTCTTGCTCTTTCTTGCTCTTTCTTGTTCTCTCTCTCTCTCTCTCTCTCTCACACACACACACACACACACACACTACATACACTCTCTCCCTTCCTATTCCTTTTTCTTTCTTTCTCTTTGTTTCCTCTTTCTTTCTTGTCTCATTCTTTCTGTTTCACAGATATACACACCCCACTGTCTCTCATGACACACATATATAAGCAGATGCCAGATGGTCACCTATCATGAATTATAATACATAAATTGAATAAATAAAGAAATTATATCTTGTAGATCCTGTATTGCAGAGTTCCCCAATGTTTCCAGCTTTGAAGACCAGTGGGAGGGTTGTGGAGAGTGGATGGTTCTACATGAGTGACTAGCTTCCACAGTTTCATTTTTGTTAGTGGCATGTATGTGTGCCTGCTACTCACACAAATGGAATGTGCATGTATGTGGTCACCAGCCATTTCTGTGGCCTGGTTGCAATTCCAACATGGTGCACTAAGGTCTACAGTTTGGAGACCCATGCTGTATTGAGTAGATCACAAGGATACAAACTGCATATTCTATGTAAATATTTTTTTTGTGAATTGGAAAAATGATAACAGTATTTTCATAAAGCAAATCTTAAATGTATTGTATATATTTTTCATCCTAATTTTTTATTTAACTAAAGAAATTTATCTAAGCCACAACCTCATTCCTTTCCTTGAACATAATTAAGAAACTATTAAAACAGGATAACCCATCATTTAACTAGATCCCACTCCCTCACTAAATTATCCAATTTTCTACATTATTGTCTAAAATACAACATAATCCTTTAACAATTATTTACATTTTCTTGAACTCTGATTGGAAAAAACCCAAAAAACAAAAGAAAAAGAAAATAAAACTCACTTGTCCTAGTTTTTAAAAATTGTTCTGAAGCTGAGCAAACTTTTTTGTTTTTCATTCAGGCATATTTTAAACTGTTTCAAAAGTTGTTTCTTTTGTCCTCTTCTGAAACTTAATGATTTTTCAAATCTTGAGATAATGATGGCCTTTCAATATTAAAAAGCCATATTAAAATTATCCCTGTTGTCTAACATCTGTATCCTTAATCCTAAAATTGCTCATACATTGCTGCTTTTTCTTTTGGCCAAGAAACAAACAGCTCATTAGCTATTTTGAAGCATAGACAGATTCTCCCATTGAGATTATTCCCAGCACACTTGCAGGTGCTGAACAACAACTCTCTGAGAAAAAAAGAGACAGAGAAATACAGAGAAGATATTGTTCTCTAAAAGATTTTCTGGTTTCACATTTTCTGAAATATACTGTTAAACTGCTGAAAGAGCTTCACTCTCTTGATTTGGCAGTCAGGAGGAATTGTAATGGACTAGTGATCAGACCAAAAGCAACAAGCATTTTATATTATATTGTAAAGGAGGATGTTGACATTTTTAAACATTGCATTGAGAGAAATTCTAGGATGTTTTTTTCCCCAACAAACTGAATGTTGGATTTCTCTCCCCACCCTCTTTCTTTAACAGTTACCCTCAAAAATGTTTCTTTAAAGCTTCATTAAAGGATGCCAGTAGGCAGCAGAACAGTGGCAAACTAAATTTTCATCATTGTAGCTACTCAAATTTGCCGTTTCTCTTTTTACTTAACAAACTCAAGCCTAAACAAATAGGTAATCAAAATTAGCATGTGTATATTAGCTCAGTAGGCAGCAGTAAAAAACTAAACTTGACTATCTTGTTCAAAAATTAATGGTGGAAAAGGTATGTTGTCACTGAATTGTATGGGTAGATTTTTCAACCAGATCTACTGTAGATAGTTTATTGCAAGGACTTAACATGGGAATCTGCCTTTGTTTGATAATGATTATTTTTATGCAAAACACAAATACATTATCTCAAGAAAGCTTCTTATGTCTGTGAAACATTCTATGCAATTTTAAAAGTGATGCATGCTGTTTTGAATGGAGCTTATCCCCAAGCATTTATTGGAATGCAAGCTTAATTACAACTGTAGTGGGATTTCACTTTAGTCTGTGCTCAATCATAACAAATTGAAAAGCATGGAGTGGGTTCCAGAAAAGGAAAGCTATGTACTGTCTGAAACTAAGAAATACTACTAAAATAATTAAATATTTGCTTACACAAAAAAATAATATATCTGAAGCAGACATTAAAGTCTTTACTATTCTGAAATATTTTCAAATAGCACAGCTGATATTGTGTACATGTGTGTGCAATGGGCACCATAAGAGTGAAGGTTATCATCATCTGATGTAAACCACAGCAGGTGATCAATCTCTATGTGGATTTATATCCTTAATTTGAAAGTAATTTAAAGCCCCTGTCACACTGCACCAACGGATGCAAAGAGGATGTAAAACGGACAAAAAAGCTTGCCATCCGTTGGAAAACGCGATGTACTCACTGCCTCCGTTTTGCTTCCTCTCTATCCATCCAGCATCCGTTTATTGACGTTTCATCCGCTCAGAAAGTTTTGAGCTGCTCAAAACTTTTGCGCGGAAAATGTATCCAATTCGTCCATTCTGCATCCGCTACGCATCCGTTCTGCATCCATTACGCATCCCTATATCCACTAGGCATCTGTTCTGCATCTGCGCAACTCGCATCCGTTTGGACGCAGGGAAGCGGAACGGATGCAGAACGGATACCTAGCGGATGCAGCACGGATGCAGCACAGATGCAGCATGGAAACAAAGCATTTAAAACGGAAAAAACATTCGCAAAGGGGACCTATCTCGGATATTAAGGATGCCTAGAGGATGCCTAGAGGATGCCTAGAGGATGCCTAGAGGATGCAAAGGGACACCTATACTGCCTATAAAAAGGGGGAGCAACTCACCTGCATCTCACTTTCAGACCAGCAGCCTAGCTGTGCAGACCTCTGCAGCCTTCATCTGACTCTTGCTCTTCCACAGCATTCAGTCATGTCCACCGTGGATTGTAACACAGTCCTTTTGGCAGCCACCATCCTACTGCAACATGCAAAGCCATCTACAGGCTCTGTGAACTCTACTATGGGAAGAAAAAGAGGCAGCCAAGAAGCGTCTGGGTCCGAAGATGGATCAGGAGAAGAGCAGAGGACGGACTGTACAACAAGCTGATGGTGGAGCTCAGGAACGAAGACACTCGGGCATTCCAGAACTTCATGAGGATGCCTCCAGCCATGTTTGACGAAGTTGTTCAGCGCCTGACACCCAGGTTGACCAAGGCAAACACCACCTTCCGGCCGAGCCTGAAACCTGGGCTCAAGGTGGCACTCACTCTGAGCCACCTGGCCTCAGGGACCACCTACAGGAGCATGCAGTACAGCTGGAGGGTACCACACAACACCATCAGCATTGTGGTCAGAGAAGTGGTGCAGGCCATCATGAAAGAATACAAGGAGGAGCTCCTCCAGTGCCCCTCCACTGAAGAAGGATGGAAGAAAGTTGCAGAGCAGTGGTATCAGAGGTGGAACTTACCCCACACTGTTGGAGCCATCGATGGCAAGCACGTGGCCTGCAAACCACCACCCAAGTCAGGGTCCACTTATTTCAACTACAAGGGCTTCTTCAGCATCGTCCTCTTCACCATGGTTGATGCTGACTACAAGTTCATGTACATCGATGCTTCAGGCAGCGGCTTATGTTCAGATGCCCAGGTATACAACGCCAGTCACCTCAAGGAGGAGCTAGAAGTCAACCTCATCATGGGCTTCCCAGATCTAGACCTCCTGCCCAACGACACCCGCAAGATGTGCCCTACTTCATCATGGGGAATGACGCCTTCTCCCTCAGAACCTACCTCATGAAGCCCTACACTTCCAGACTCCTTACCCGTGAAGAGATGATCTTCAACTACAGGCTGTCCAGGGCAAGGCAGGTGGTGGAGAATGCCTTTGGCATCCTGACCAACAGGTTCCAGGTACTTCTCACCACCATGCAGCATCGCCCAGAGACCGTGAGGAGGATCGTGGAAGCTTGCTGCATCCTGCACAATCTCATGCGCACCCGCTACTCAGTCTTGCAGAACAGGCTCGTGGACCTCCAGCAAGGCAATGGGGACATGGAGCCTCGAGAATGGAGGCAAGGGCCGAAACCTGATAGACACTGAGGATGTGCAGGGCCCCAACAGAGCCTCACGTGAAGGAAAGAAACAGCGCAACCTCCTGAGACACTGGTGCAACTCCCCAGCTGGAGCAGTGGAGTGGCAAGACAGGATGATAGATGATTAATGGATGCTTCCTTCATCCTGTCTCATCACATGGATGAGATTGGGCCATGTATGTTGGGTGGGCCTACAATGAACAGGGCATTTAATAAAGAGTTGTGTTTATGTTCAAATGTGTGGATCAATGCTTACTAATGAAGGGCCAAAGGTGTGGCACCTGGGAGGGTCGACCATACAGTCCCACGATGCTTGCACTGGAGGTTTATCTATCCCACAGCTATCTTAACCCATCCCAAAGGTATCCCTGCCCACCCCACTGCTATCTTAACCCATCCCACAAGCATGCAAAGGCTTAAACCAATTCTAAAAGTTTCCACCAATACTTTATTGCAAAAACAGAAATGAAGCAAGTGTGTGAATCAAAGATAAACTTTATTGAACAACAAGCTGTAAAAAAAAAATGACCCAAGTCAAGTGTCCAAATAAAGTCCACAGGTAGCCAGCTACCCAGTCTCTGGCACTCTTATTGGTCACTCGGAGGTGTGCCCAGTCTCAGGGATGAAGGGTCCAGGTGCTGTGAAGGTGGGTGGTGCTGGAGTGCTGGTCTGTATCGTCATTGGGGTGCCTGGCCCCGAGAGGCCAACAGGGGATGGTGTGTTGAGGAAGCTCTCAGACAGCTGGCTCAGACCCACAATGCTGAGAGGTCCTTCCTCCATGCCATGGGGTGTCAGCCCAGTACTGATGAGAGATGTACTGAGGCTGGGCTTGGCTTTGGGGTGGAAGAAGGAGTAGTGTAGTGGGGCTGTCTGGTCTGCAGCTGGGTGAGGACTGGCGTGGGTGGCATCGCTGTCATCGGTGGCATCATTGTCATGGGTGGCATCGGTGGCATCAGTGGAACCGGTGGCAACGATGTCATCCGATGACTCTGTGCCTGGACTGGGAAGGGCTGCTGGCTGTGCTGCTGGACCTCCTGGTAGCCGTAGCCCTGGTAGGTAAGGGGCTGTGGGAAGCCTTGGAATGGGAGGGACATCACCTGAGGTGGAGGAGCAGACCTGGACTGGGTGGGAGCAGGTTCCTCTGGATCTGGAGGGTTGTGAAGCAGATCGGTGATCTGGTCCTTCACCACCTGGTACTGGGGTTCCTCCATGTTCTTGAGGGTCTGGTTGACATAGGTGAGGAAGGGCTTGTGGTTGGAGGATGAGGGAGTCGGTACTGACCAGCTGAGAGAAGAGATCTATACTGGTGCCAGTGGTGTCCCTGATCTCCAGCAGGACAGTGTGGCTCTGCCCCTCCTGCTGTCTGGCTCTCTGCCTTTCTGCAGAGGCAGAGTTGGGGGGATGGATGCGGCTACGACTGTGGTGGACTCGATGTCTCCTTTCTCCCACCGCACCAGGGAGTCCTCCACACACTCCACCATTACAACACCTGTCCACGGGTTCTCTGCTATGGCACGCTCCACAGAAACCTGCCTGGAGACAGGGATTGACTCTCGGTCAGAAGAGGACTGGCTCTCAGCAGGCTGCCGGAGAGAGAGGGTAGACAGAGGGGTTCCTGGTGCTCCTTGGTGGCGGATCTCACCCTCCAGGAAGCTGCACCTGGCCATGACGTAGGTCTCTCTGTCCGTCAGCTTAACCGTGGCCTGGCCAGATTTCTTCAGGTGCAGCTTCCCGTTCCAGATGTGCATGTGCTTCCACCAGCCGAGGAGCACCTCCGAAGTGTAACCCATACTCTCCGCCCTCTCTCTCCAAGCAGCCTGCTTCCTTTTGGTGTCCCTGTACAGCTGGTGTCCCTTCCACCACAGATAGTCATTCTCTCTCAGCCACTCCAGGCCCTCATCCTTGTGTTCCTCCTCAATGAAGTATTGCCTCCTCTCCCGTCCCCTCATACGCCTCTTCCTCCCTTTGGCAGGACCAGATGGGCCCTCATCAGAGGGGCTCCCAGGTGGTAGGGGCTGCTCCTCCACACCACCAGCAGCAGCAGCACCAGCAGGATCATCATCATCATCATCATCATCATCATCATCATCATCACTAGCAGGATCATAATCATCATCATCATCATCATCATCATCATCAGGAGCAGCAGCAGCAGCAGGATCAGCAGGACCAGGATCAATAGCAGCAGAGTAGCACCAGGAGCTCCAGCAGCAGCAGCAGCAGCAGCACCAGCACCAGCACCAGCAGGACCAGGAGCACGAGCAGGACCAGGAGCATGAGCAGGACGAGCAGGATGAGCAAGACCAGGAGCACGAGCAGGACGAGCAGTACAAGCAAGTCCAGGAGCATGAGCAGGACCAGCAGGACCAGCAGGACCAGCAGGACCAGGAGCAGCTTCAGCAGAGTACACAGCAGCAGAAGCACCACCACCAGGAGCAGCTTCAGCAGAAGCTCCAGCACCAGAAGAGCGAGCCCGAGCAGCAGAAGCCCCAGCAGAAGCAGAGTCAGGGACAGGGGGCGGGAGGGTGACCCTGTCCCTCTTGCCAGGGATGGCAGCAGGTTGCTGAGACTTTCGCTTCTTCCCCATGGTTGTGGGATTGCTGGCTGGCAGGAAGGCTGGCACCGAGGCTGGCAGGAAGCGTGGCACCAAGGCTAGCAGGAAGCCTGGCAGGAAGGCAGGCAGGCAGGCAGGCAGGCAGGCACCAAGGCTGTCAGGCAGACTGGCTGGCAGGGAGGCTGGCTGGCAGGGAGGCTGGAAGGCAGGCTGGCAGCAAGGCTGGCAGGCAGGCAGAGAGAAAGGCTGGCAGGGAGGCTGGCCAGGAGGCTTGCAGGCAGGCTGGCAGCAAGGCTTGTAGGCAGGCATGCAGGCAAGCATGCAGGCAGGGCAGGTAAGGACTCGATTTATCCTGCAGCAGATCTTTCCTCCGAATGCTGGCGACGTGTGAGCTGCTTCCCTTTATATCCGCGTGGCTTACGCAATGCATCCCCCCCCGCATGCGCAATTAATGCCAGGCATCAGTTAGGCTTCCGCTGTGCATCCGCTTCATCCGCTGTGCATCCGCTGTGCATCTGCTCTTTCCGTTCCGCATCCGCTTTGCTGAGGCCCCCCCGAAGCCTAGCGGATGTGCCATCCGCTCCCATCCACTTCCATCCACTGGGCTTCAGTTCCACATCCGCTTTCCATCCGCTCTGCGTCCTCCCCACGTCCATGTTATCCGCTCCGGTTATGCAAATTTTTGCCCCTTTTGAGAGCGGATAACAACGGATGGAACATTTTGCTCGTCCGTTGTGTCCGTTTTGCATCCGTTGGGCAGTGTGACAGGGCCTTAACATGAAGCTAGTCCATGTGAGTAAAAGAAATGTATGTCATGCAGTTTAGTGTCTGGTCTCTGGCAAGTCTCTCAGGAGCAACTTCAAATGGAAACAAGTTTCAAACATCAAATTTTACTAATGGAATGTTTTGTTGCTTAAACTTAAGTTAAATTTAATAGCGAGGGATCATCATCAGTATAGTCCTTTGGGAACTATCTTGGCAATCATTTCCGAAATGAATCATGCATACATAGAAATCCAGATAATAACATGAAGTGTTCGCTCCAAAATGTGAAGTGGATTTTTTTCCCTGTCCTTTTGCTAGGACTTGATCAATTTATTGTTAATTCTGCAGTATTTAAAGCATGCATCAGAAAGCATCTTTTGGTCTGTTCATAAAAGTTGAGATTCGCATTACATTTGTGTAAATGCCCTACATTGTGGGGTTATACCTGTTGTTCTAATGGTGAATACTTATTTCTTTCCACTTTTTCCTGAAATGTGGTTGGGTATATGTAGCTTAGTGTAATTTTTTTAAAAAATGCCTTTTTTTTTACAACCAGCTATTACAACATGCTAGCTTCCCGATCTTGAGCTGGCAGAGAAAAAAACTGTATGACCTAAAAGGCTGATCCCTCTTCTGTCTGTTATGAGGCAGTGGTGCTCTCCTTACATCATTCACAAATTAAAGGCCTGTCCCATTGGCCGATGGACGCAAAACGTATGCATAAAGGACACAGCGGATGAGCAAAATTTCAGGGGTGGCTCCATCCGTTGTCATCCGCTCCAAAAAGTGGTGAAAATTTGCATAAACAGAACAGAAAAGAATGGAAAATGGACGTGGGTAGTATGTAACGGGGATGTTAAACGGATGTTCATGGGAAGCCTAGCGGATGTATATCGGATGCAAACCGTTCACTGCGCATCCTTTCTATTTCCGTGCTACTAATGCTGTGTAGACGTTCCATGTACCTTTTGTTTCCTCCCTCTTTCCATTTTCAGCTGCGTGTGAGTTGCAAAGATGCCCAGAGGATGCAGAGAGGATACAGCAGACGTTTAACGGCTGATAAACGGACATAGAACGTTTGTTGCTCAGATGTCATGGATTTACATCATATGCAGCGGAAAGTTCATCCGTTCACAAAGTTTTGTGCAGCTCAAAACTTCTTGGGCGGATGAAATCTCAGTGGATGGATGCTGGAGGGATAAAGCGTATGAAACACATATGCAGTGAGTACACAACGGATGCATCGCATTTTCCAACGGATGGCAAGCTTTTTTTAACGTTTTACATCCTCTTTGCATCCATTGGTGCAGTGGGACATGGGCTTCAGGAAAGCAGCAGAGATCTCCAATATGTCACCTGTCAGCTGGACTAAATATGTTTATGTCTCTAGAACAAAACATGCCAAGCCTGTTTCTAAAAGTATGGAAAGACAGGGAACTATAGATAACAAGAAAACTCCATCATCTGCTAATGCTGCAAGAGAATAATTGTGTTTGCAGCAAATCCATTTCTGTTCTTAGAACTGGCAACATCCAGATATAGCCTGTGGCTAGAATGGAAGGAAAACAGAGTTCAATACAAAGTAATTGTTTATTGCTCTGACCAAACTCTGGCTAAACCTAAACCTAACACCTAAAGCAATCAAATTACTTTGAAAATACAACATAAATGTATTAAGCATGCAAACTTCTACAGTGCACATCAAACTTCCAGCAAGCATTGGCAGTAAAAGCAGAAACACAGATTATATATTGTGATCTATTACATTGCAAAAATAAGACAAAGAAAAAGATAGACACAATGTAAATTACAGCATGACTTTAGAATGCTTTTGATGAATTCATCTTTGTTACCTTATTATTATTATTTATCCTTTCCTACTAGGAATGTTGGCCATAATATCTTTGAGATATGTCAGTTGATGTTTGTCAAGTTTATAAACAATTTATAATATAAAAATTCTGGTTCACTGTTATCTACCTGATTTTTCCTCCTATTTCCACTCATGTTCAATTCAGCTTGCTAAGAATATGTTCTTACAAAGGTATTTTCAGCAAGTCGTATCTAGAGAAGGCATCTAATAGATTTGGTAGTGAATGCAGTTCAGCTGTGTGCAGAGTCATGCAAAACCTGCTGTTAGAAGAAGCAATAGAACCTACAATGCAGAATTCGGCTGTCTTTTTTGGATTAAATCAACTTTCAGGACTAGTGCACTCTCAAGACAGCATTTAACTCAGTGCACATTTAAAACAGCAGTCCTAGCACTCTTCCAAAAGAATAAGTCAGTATACATAAGGAGACTAACTAAAAACCTGAGAAGTGCTTTGGAAAATACTGGTCAAACATTACTCAGACAATGCCTTTGCAGAAACCAGGTAACTAATCTCTCCTGCAACCCAAGCCAATGTTATCATGAAATGCAGTGCCCAATGACCAGAAGGGAGGGACCCTGCCTAGAGCAACCAATAGAAGCTGGGAAGATCAGAATCACCAACTGGGCCATCTGCTACTTCTTCAATGAGGCATACTAGTTCATGTCAATGGCAAAAAATGTATTGGGAAAACAGGGAAAACACTTCATTGAAACTGAGATATCTAAAGATAATTGTAACCTATTTTCAGTCATAAACCGAAGTATCTTTATTCTTTACTACAGTTGTTCCATTCAAAAACAAGGAATATGTACTTTTCACTTTCAGAAACCAGGCAAATTTCACTATATAGTATCTGTAGCTTATTTCATTTTCATGAAAGCTATTGCTAGTTGGAATAATTTAGAACTACAAGCAGGAATGAGCATGTTGATTCTACTCATTTTGCATGATTTCTGTCTACTATGCATAAATTTTAGTCCTGTAGCAAGCAATAACTGAGAGAGTTGGAATTATATCTTGTTGTATCTGCAAAGATGACACTTTCAGTTGGCAGAAGTGCTGTCTTTGTGTCTGTTACATGGCTTTTCTTCAATCCTCTTTTAAGCAATATGAGAAAAAAGCAAAACCTCTCTTGTCTGAATTTTGCATACTGCAGAGAAGTACTCCAGGCTGCCCAGCAAAGCAAAGAAGAGAAATCATTGCAAAGGGAGCATTTTATTTAATTGTGTTTCATTTTGTTTACCAGTGGAAGTATTCCAGCATTCAGCTGGAACTGGCAGTATCAGAAAGCAGAAAGCCCTTTTCAGCTGAAGCTGGCTTGGCTGTTTCACAAAGAGAAATCCCTTCATGGAAATAGACAGAACTGTCTTTTTCAGACAATTGAGATAAAGAATCTACTCTGTCCTTGGAAGTTTTGGCATTCTATTCCATCCATAAACATAAAATTTAAAGATATCATATGTATAACCAATATTTTACATTTCAAATCGTATGTTTCTTTATTTATTTTTTGGAAATCAAATTCAGAGGCTACTCAAGTTTGTAGCTATACAAAATATGATGCAATGAAGTGCAATGCAGTGCAGTGCAATACAATGTAATGCAATGCAATACAATGAAAATACAATGCAATATAAAACAGAAGAGGTTATAATGTGGAGACAGATAGACAGACAAACAGACAGACAGACATACATTGATAACTTCTCACAATAGTCATATTTCCTATCATCGCTCATGGGGAGAAAAAGTAGGACTTCAAAGCCTATTTAAATAATGACTGTGTCTGGAATTACTCAAATCTCCAGAGATAAACTATTCCATAGGGCAAGCTTTACCACCACTCTGGTTAGGTCCTAGGTCCTTCATATTTGTGCCATATCTCTCATCGGACGTTGGCAATCATGTTGGCAATCCTATTTTTATCAACAGCCACACGAAAAAGTGCTGCTGAGTTTTGTCCAATCCCTTAGATTTTGAAGCCATAATGTTCTTCTTCTTCCTTGACCTCATTTGCCTCCAATCTTTCTTTAGAAGATTAAGTGAAGTATGCCATATTTTTCTGGGTGTCAAATGACACGTCCAAAATATTCTAACTTTTACTTTTTTATGGATTATTTTTTTTGTTCACTTTTATTTGGATTATTTCCCTTGGCTTTCCCAGGCAGTTTATCACCTCCTCATTTCATTCATAATTTATGCACAAATTGACCAGGTTTTCCCACATGTGAGTCCATGTGAATTCATAAGTTGCATACAAGTTAGTGAAGTGTTACTCCATTCAGAATTGAAGATAGAAAGTTTTTTACTGAGAGGTTTCAAAACACAGAGCTATTCAGTCTTAGTAGGTTGGAGCTTCAATTTGTTCTAATCCAGATCTCAAAGCCTTCAGGTACTGAGACAAGACCTCAATGGTTTGTTGCCCCAGAGCTGAGATGAAAAATTGGATTTTCTCATCATATTAAAAATATCTGACCCAATTCCAGGGATTATACTAGCCCCTGGCTTCATATAGATGTTAAGTAGGAAAAATTGCAGTGTTGAGTCCTATGACACTCCAATATCAAGGACTTTAGGCTCAAATTCTTTCCTCCCTCAAGACTGAGGGAGCCAAAAAGCCAAAAAGAAGAAAAACACTAGAACACCATTCACCATCACTAGAACACCATTCACACCATTCTTCTCCAATCCCAATCCAGGAGAATATAATCAATAATATTGAAAGCCACTGAGAAGTCAAGCAGAATAAGGGCAATTGCACTACCACTATTCAGTTCCTACAGATAATCGTCAACTATGATGAATGCCATCTCTGTATAATGAATGAAATACGGTAAATGAAACCCAAATAAAAGTCTTCCAGATAATCTTTATCCAGATCTTTAAGGTCCAATAAAACTACAGATGACAAATTTTTATGTTATATGCAATGTTCCATTTCAATATTTTTCAGAGAATATCAGATTACAGGACAATTTTTTCCTGAAACCAAACTGCTTGTTCGAAAGCAGGTTGTTTGTTTCTAAGTGGAGGATGATAGATTGGTTTATAATTGATTCCATGACTGTACAGATGACACAACACAGTGAGACTGGTCTGTAATTTTCTACTAAACTAGGGTCTCTCCTTTTAAAAACAGGTATGACCGTGGCTAATTACCATAAGTTGGGCAAGGAGCTGGCTGTAATACATATCTCATAGATTGTGCACAGAGGCTCAGTTAGGGCAGTGGCAAGCTTTTTCAAGAAGGTATATAATCCATCAGGGCAGATAGATAAAACTATAGGTTACATCGTGCCATTTCAATATTATCTACTGTGAAATCAATATATAGTAAATCATTAGAATTTGTTATGGTATGACAAGGAAATGGGGGTCAACAATGACTGAGCTAAAGAACATATTGAAGAGGTTGGTTTTGAGTGATTTATTGTTACAGTCTTCCCTGTTGGGCCCTTTTAGGGGTTTTAGAATCTTTAAGTTTGGCATTTACAAAATTATAGAAGGCTCAGGAGGAGTTCGAGTTTAACAGCTCTTCTTCCTGTTTGCAATGGTGATTGGTATATTTGGCCTTTATCTGGCAGCATAAGGCTTTGTATCAGTTTTTATAGTTAGCTATGTAGCCAGTTTTGTTTCTCGCCAAAGAGAATTTTTCTTGGATTATAACTTTCTTATCGTTATGGGTATTTATTTATTTTTTGCTTTAGGGGCTGTTTATGGTATGTATAGGTTAATGATTCTATTGACTTCAAGAAAAAAAGTGTTATAATGGTCTTTTGGAACTTGTGTGTCAGGATTCCAGCAGTTACCCCACTGTGTTGCATCACCTGTATAGCCATGGAATCAATTATAAACCAATCCAACATCCTCCACTTAGAAACAAATAACCTGCTTTTTAACAAGCAGTTTGGCTTTAGGAAAAAAATGGTCCTGTCATCTGCACCTTCTACACTGTAGAAACATTTGAACCAAACATCTTATCCAGGATAAAGCAATAGATACAATTTACATAGACTTCTGCAAAGCCTTTGATTCAGTGGTGCATGACAAACTACTATTAAAACTAACTTATTATGGCATCTCTGGATCCCTGTACAAATGGATAACCGTATTCCTGCCAAACAGGAAAAAATAGTTAAAATAGGGAGGTCCCTATCAAATCTGGCACAAGTTAACACCAGTGTTCCCCAAGATAATGTTTTAGAATCCACACTCTTTCTGCTTTATATCAACGATCTATGTGACCATATTAAAAGCAGTTGCATCTTCTTCACTGACAATGTAAAATTATTTAACACCACTGTCAATGCTGCTGCCCTACAAAGTGACCTTGACTATGTGTCAGAATGGTTGTGTAAATTGGCAACTCCAAATTTCAACTAATAAATTGTCCTACATATTGGCAACAAAAATCAGAACATCAAATACAAGTTGGTGGAAATCTCATAGACAACCCTCAATCTGTCAAGGATCTAGGAGTACTAATCTCAAACAATCTAAGTCTCAGAACTCACTGTAACAGCACTGCCAAAAAGGTATAAAGAGTTATTAACTAATTTTGTGAAGCTTCTTCTCCGGTAACATTGGATTGCTAACAAGGGCATACAAAACCTTTGCCAGACCAATTTTCAAATCCAGCTCATCCACCTGGAATGCACACTGAATATCAGACATGAACACGATTGAGCAGGTTCAGAGGTATTTCTTGAGAAGAGTACTCCACTCTTCCACTTACAATAGAATTCCCCTCCAGGCTTGAAATTTTGGCCTTGAAAAATCTGGAACTGCCTGCGGTCCAATCTAAGCATAGTACACAAAATTGTCTGCTACAATGTCTTGCCTGTCAATGACTTCTTTGGCTTCAACCACAACACAACACAGGCAAACAATCGACACAAACTCAAGGTAAACCACTCCAAACTCAACTGTAGAAAATATGACTTCAGCAACAGAGTGGTCAAGGCCGAGAATGCTCTACCTGACTCCATTATTACAACCTCAAACTCTTAAAGCTTCAATGTCTTCCATGGACCTCACTGCATTAAGAGGTCCTTAAAGGGGAGATGCATAAGCTCAACAGCTTGCCTACCACCCCTGTCTTTACTTCCTTTGTTCATGTTTATGTTCATAGACATACTTGTTATCTTGTGCATGTTTGACAAACAAATTAAATAAATAGACAAATAAATAAGAAATCTCTTGGGGTGTTTTTGCTGCAACAAACAGATGCCATTTTCTGTCCAGAAAATAGGATTAACAAAATCCATTGGATGGATGGATGGATGGATGGATGGGTTTTATTGTGGCAATAAAGAAAAATCTGATGTAATGAGATACTAATCTTGCTTTAGTCTTATTTTGAGAAGCCAATTTCAATTTTATTTCACATAAATAATCTTACTGTTCCAGAGAAATAAAAAAGATAAAGCAACAGTATAAAAGAGACAAATAGATAGATAGGCAGACAACAGATAGATTTGTTGTTCAGACAACTTGCCTATGTCCTTTTCATTAGTAAGAATATTGTCTCAAGGGCCATTATAATGCCAGTATAAGCCTACATTCAAAATTCTATCCTTTTACATATCAGATGAAAATTACAATTAATTATTAAATGTTTATATAATAATTTATAAATATAATGCACGAAAGCGAAAATGAGAATATGCCTAGGGTTTTTTCCTTTTTGTAATGCAGATAATGTGAGAGATATTAGCTTGCTAAAGCCCCTATCACACTGCACCAATGGATGCAAAGAGGATGTAAAACATTAAAAAAAAGCTTGCCATCTGTTGGAAAACAAGATGCATCCGTTGTGTACTCACTGCATACGTTTTTCATACTCTCTATCCGTCCAGCATCCATCTACTGAGATGTCATCCGCTCAAAAAGTTTTGAGCTGCACAAAACTTTTTGAGCAGATGAAGTATCCAACGCGTCCATTCTACATCCGTTACACATACGGGGAACATCTGTTATACATCCATCGTCATCCGTTACGCATCCGCTATATCCGCTAGGCATCCGCTGCGCATCCGCGCAACTCAAATCCACTCCAGCGGAAAACAGACACAGGGAGGAAGCGAAACGGATGCGGAACGGACATGCAGCGTTAGTAGCACGGATGTAGAAAGGATGAAAGCGGATGCAGCTTGGATATAAAGCATTAAAATGGAAAAACGTTCATATAGGGGATGTATCTCGGATATTTAGGATGTCTGGAGGATGCCTGGAGTATGCAGAAGGACACCTAGTGGAAAACCTATATTTCCTATAAAAAGGGGGAGGAACTCACCTGGATCTCACTTTCAGTCCAGCAGCCGTGGTGTGCAGACCTCTTCAGCCTTGCTCTTGCTCTTCCACAGCATCCATTCTTCTCCACCATGGATCATCGCATGCTCCTTTTAGTAGCCGCCATCATTCAATCCCAGAACCAAGCCCTCTTCAGGCTCTTTCACCTTTTCTATGGGAAGAAAAAGAGGCAGCCAAGAAGTGTCTGGGTCTGACGATGGATTGGGAGAAGAGCAGAGTTTGGACTCTATGAGAAGCTGATGGTGGAGTTGAGGAACGAAGACACTCGTGCATTCCAGAACTTCATGAGGATGCAGCCAGCCATGTTTGACAAAATTGTGGAGCATCTGAGACCCAGGTTGACCAATCAGAGCACCAACCTCCGGCCCAGCCTGGACCCTGGGCTGAAGGTGGCACTGACTCTGCGCCACCTGGCCTCTGGGACCACGTACAGAAACATGCAGTACGCCTGGAGGGTGCCACACAACACCATCAGCATTGTGGTCAGAGAAGTGGTGCAGGCCATCATCAAAGAATACCTGCAGGAGCTCCTCCAGTGTCCCTCCACTGAACAAGGCTGGAGGAAACTTGCAGAACAGTGGTATCAGAGGTGGAACTTCCCCCACACTGTTGGAGCCATAGATGGGAAGCACGTGGCCTGCAAAGCTCCAGTCAAGTCAGGGTCCATTTATTTCAACTACAAGGGCTTCTTCAGCATCATCCTCTTTGCCATGGTCGATGCTGACTACAAGTTATGTACATCGATGCTTCAGGCAATGGGTCAGCTTCAGATGCCTAGATATACAACACCAGTGACCTCAAGGAGGGGCTGGAACGCAACCTCATCATGGGCTTCCCAGATCCAGACCCCCTGCCAAACGACACACAAGATGTGCACTACTTCATCATGGGGGATGATGCCTTTTCCCTCAGAACCTACCTCATGAAGCCCTACACTTCAAGATGCCTCACCCGTGAAGAGAGGATCTTCAACTACAGGCTGTCCAGGGCAAGATGGCTGGTGGAGAATGCCTTTGGCATCCTGGCCAACAGGTTCCAGGAACTTCTCACCACCATGCAGAATCATCCACGGACCGTGAGGAGCATCGTGGAAGCTTGCTGCATCCTGCACAATCTCATGCGCACCCACTACCCTGTGTTGCAGAACAGGCTTGTGGACCGTCAACAAGGGAATGGGGACATGGAGCCTGGTGAATGGAGGCAAGGACAAAACCTGATAGACACTGTGAATGTACCAGGCCCCAACAGAGCTTCACGTGAAGGGAAGAAGCAGCGCAACCTCCTGAAACACTGATGCAACTCCCCAGCTGGAGCAGTGGAGTGGCAAGACAGGATGGTAGATGCTTAATGGATGCTTCCTTCAGCCTGTCTCATCACACTGATGAGATTGTGCCATGTATGTCAAGTGGCCTTACAATGAATAGGGCATTAATAAAGAGTTTTGTTTAAGTTGATCATAAAGGGCCATAGGTGTGGCGCCTGGGAGGGTGGACCATACAATCCCACTATGCTTGCACTAGAGGCTTATCTATCCCACAGCTATTACCCATCCCACAGGTATCCCTGCCCATCCCATAAGCATGAAAAGGCTTAACCATTTTCTAAAAGTTTCCACCAAGACTTTATTAAGTAAAAGAAATGAACCAAGTGTGTGAAGCAAAGAAAACCTTTAGTAAAAACAGTAAAGTGTAGGACTTTATTTAAAAAGCAAAAGGAACCAAAAAAAGTGTCCCAAGCAATGATAAAGTCAACCGGTAACAACCCAGTCTCTGGCAATGTTCTCAGTCACTCTGAGGCATGCCCATGGTCTCAGGTGTAAAGGGGACAAGGACTGTGGAGATGGCAGTGGCTGGAGTGCTGGTCTGAGGCGCCATTGGGGTGCCTGGCCCCGAGAGGACAACAGGAGATGGTGTGTTCAGGAAGCTCTCAGAAAGCTGGCTCAGTCCTATGAGGTTGAGATGCCCTTCATCCAGGACCTGGGATGTCAGGCACAGGACCGATGACAGATGCTGTGAGGCCGGGCTTGGCTGTAGGGTGGAGGAAGGAGGAGTGTAGTGGGGATATCTGGTGTGCAGCTGGGCAAAGTGAGGCATCTCTGGTGTGCGAGGAAACATCTGTGGCGTCGGTGGCATCTGTGGCGTCGGTGGCATCTGTGGCGTCGGTGGCATCAGTGGCATCGGTGGCATCGGTGGTATCTGTGGCGTCTGTGGCATCGGTGGCATCGGTGGCACCTGTGGCATCCGAGGAACCTGTGCCTGGACTGGGAAGGGCTGCCTGTGCTGCTGGAACTCCTGGTAGCCGTAGCCTTGGTAGGAGAGGGGCTGTTGAAAGCCTTGGAAGGGCTTTCCTGAGGCTGCGTGCCCCCCCATGCTCCATTTTTTCCTTCCTGGGCCCTAGGGAAGCCTGCTGGGAGCAAAAACACCCCCTTAGGAGGCTTCCCTGAGGCCCAGAAGTTACATAAATGGGGGGGGGGTGCTGCCAAAAAAAAGAAAAAACCATGTCCACCTAGAAAGAAAGAAAAAAACATGGCCACACCCACCTGGCCATGCCCACAGAGTCAGTTGTTACAAAATTTGAATCCTACCCCTGATGTCAAGGTCAAGACAACACCTTCAATCACTTGGTTGAAGAAAACAAACTTTTTGCCCTGCTTTTGGTGACATCTGAAATATGAGATCAGGCTTATCATGGTTATTCATTGACATGACAGAAACCAAACTCTATCAATCCACTCTTTTCACTATCTTCTGCACACAGATGTTAAGCAGAATACAATATCCTTTCTGGATTGCACATTACTTCAGATTTTGTGATAATGTTCTGTATTGAAACAACTATATCCAAAAAGTTATAAAATGTGAAAAATAATATTTAAAACATTCATGATAAAGTAAACTGTGTACAAAAATATATCTACTGTGGATAATCATTGTGAATTGATGAAGAAACTAGGTGGAATGGGCAACATTGAATGTAGGCATGAAATTTATTAATTCAGCAGTCAGTTACTTTCAACTTCATCTTAACTATTTATATTGTATCTAGCAAGTGTACCCGCAAGTTAATAATATAAAAGCCTTTATATAATATGCAGGCCTCCAATATTAAATTTTCTTTATGAGGCAATTTTTAGAGTAGCTGAAATTTTGTGAATCTCTAACATACAGAAAGCTTTATTTAAAAAATATATAATATCAAGGAAAACTTGAATCCATCTCCATTGTTCAATGAAAATACACATTCCTTAGAAGATAGAAAACAGAAATACAGAGAACAATACTTTTTTGATTTTATATCTCACCTCAGTAGCCTACAGTCTTGAATGAAACCTTGAATGGTCTAGCATCAAATAGAAATGAATTTAAATAGTCTGCCCTGCTTCCTACTATCCATCTGAATTCTGACTAACTTAAGTAAAAAGTTCCTGTCTTCCTCCATCACCTTTTACAATCAACCTTCCAAATTGGTATTTGTAACTTTTGAAAGCTAGTTTTATGAAGTTGTTCCAAGGTATACTGACTTGGTTTTATGGCCTGATCAAGGAGGTAGCTAAGATCACTTGCTGTTTTCTGCCAGAGATTTCCTCACCTAGTTTATTGCCATTTTAGATTCTAAATATTACTCCTCATTCAGCAGAAGACCAATCTAGTATTTGGCAGGCTCCTTTGGCACAGGATTTTAAAAATGCTATATATTCCATCTAAATGATCGATAATTAGCATAGCAATCTTCTTGGCTATACACCTGCTTCAGCAAATCTCCACAGGAAGAATTCTTATCTACTGAAAACAGCAGAAAATCATTGGCATAAGGAAATACTTCAGCAAACTACACATGACCCCTTTGCTTTTCAGCAGCCTGCTTCTCAGTAATACAAAGACTAGATTTTCAGCTCAGAATTGCTTGTGGATATTTCTGTCACCAATCATGCTATAAATTAGGTTCGCAATCCATTCAGAATTCAGATTCTTTGGTCAGTTTTCATCTCTCATCTCTTTCAAGGGTATATGAAATAATATATGCCCTTGTCCATTGTTCAACATATGCCACAGTGAGAGGGGAGTGAATGAAAAGTTGAAACTCTACAAATGGGTCCAAGAATCTTCTGACCTTGGCAAATTCTTTGACACCTGCTGAGCTTTCTGCCTGCAATCTAATCTCCTCCAAAAGCAAATAAAAATTGCATTGCTGAAGGGAATTGTTATGAGGCATGAGATAAAGTAATTTCAGGCAGAAACTGATTTAGCATCACCCTGAGATGGTTCAATTTCATCAGGTAGGAGAAATCTGCTCTTGGAAGCTTCCTTGCAATGCAACATTTCTATACAATTATCCTCACGTTCTGAAGCAGGCACAATCTGAATTGTAAAGTTGATCATGAAAC
>BLBF01000006.1:35942699-35959129 GCA_015471245.1 Laticauda colubrina | reverse complement strand
TTTAACAGGCAGCAGGTACAGATAAACAAGTATTTGGGAAAAGGAAATGATTATATTTAATATATTTTGTGCCAACTATATGGGCAGAGACATGAAAGTTGCAGTGTAAAATAAGACATAAGATGGTAGAAAAATCATTTTTCCCTTTGAAAATAAAGAAGCTAATTAGGACAATTTAACGTAACTTTCTGATGAGATGTATATAAAAACCAAATCCAAGTGTAGAAAGTTAGCACCCACTTCTTTCCTGGAAGAATGAAATATTATAGGAAATATTAAAAAGGCAGAATATTATACCTTCCTGGATGAGAAAAGGAGAAATATGCTCTTGGAAAGTGACCTCCACACTTGTTAATGGCCCCAGAAAAACAAAAGATATCTTATCTATAACACAAAAGATCTTCAGCTCCTGGATGATGGGATTAAGACATGGCTCTCAGGACATGATAGGTTTAGCCCTCTACCCATCTCACCACATGGCACCTGGGAAGAATATATCACCCAGAAAGATTCAACCAAGCTTGGGACTCAAAAAAACAACCACAAGGTTACCCCTGCATGGCCCCATGGGAGTCTGACAACCAACAGGATAAATTTCTTGCCACAGGAACAGGAAGCAAGTTCAAAGCCCAACAGAGGTTATAAAATATCTTTCCCTCTCTCACCCACTACTCTTTTTTGCCCAGGATCTCAAATCATGTGGTCCTGCTATCCACCATTAAGCCATCTTTCCAAGCAATCTCCATGTTTCCAGTGTCTTTCTTCCCACTTGGAACTGAACCCAGATGGACATTTCTTCCAACACAAGGATGAGAAGTTTTTTTTTTCCTTTGCTTTCATTTGCATCGGATCAATACTTCAGTTCTCCAGATTGGCTTGCTCTCGGCACAGTTTAGGATATTCATTCCTGTTTTATCTTTTTCTGGTTTAACTCCATTTCTTTTGACATTTTATGAAATTAGGAGCATTGAATACATGAGCACTCAGCCATCCTCTGCCAGCATTTCTTAGGTGACAGTATCCTGCAAATAGCCACTTCATTTGGCATGAATCTTTGCAAGAGGAAAATTTTGCCACATGTAGCTTGACACATGTTGATTCTTTGGCAAATCAGATAATTATCCTCTTATAAGCCAACGTGTGTGTGTGTGTGTGTGTGTGTGTGTTGAAGGCATGGAGAAGACTGGCATCTTTTATACAATGTTAATCAGTGATGGGATTCAAACAATTTTACTACTGGTTCTGTGGATGTGGCTTGGTAAGCATGGGAGGGGAAGGATGATGTAAAATCTCCATTCCTTCCCCACCCCACTAACCTGCTTTCCAGCTCTTTTTGTTGCAAGGCAACAAAAGAAGACTCAGCTGATCAGTTCAGATACAGGAGGCAGAGAATAGATAGAGATGGGGCCAATCAGAGGTGATATTTGCTGGTTCTCTGAACTACTCAAAATTTCCACTATCGGTTCTCCAGAACTGGTCAGAACCTGCTGAATACCACCTGTGATGTTAATTCCATAGATTCACACCTGAGAATGTATTGTACTTCTCTCCCTCAATTTTCATATACTTTTGAGGCAGACTAAGGGTATATAATCACAGAAATAATTGCTGAAATGTATTGTGAGCACGTTCAGTCATCTGTTCAGTATAAGATTTACAAGGAAAGATGAAACTACAATTTCCACAGAACATATTTTATTTACTTGTTGGTTAGTTGTTGTTTTATTTAATAAATAAGCTGTCTGGTTTCTCTTAAATGCTTCCATGGAATCAGAGCTCACTATTTTGGACTCTTGTCAAATAGTTTTTACTAATGAGATATATCCACACAAAATAGACATTTCTATCTTGATGGCAATGTACATCCTTTATTATTTATTATATTTTATTTAACTTTTCATGTCACAAGTATTAAAGTTTATAATGAAAAAAAAAACAAATTAAAGCTTCTTTGAGGAGAATATTTCCAACTGTGCTGAAGAGAGAAAAGCCAAAGTAAAACCACTATATCTATCCAGTAATTACCATACATCTTCCTTGCCAGGTTCTTCAGGAACAACCAACATAATGAAGTGACATTTTCATATGGGTAATATATAGAAATAGCTACTTTTCAAAATGGAAAATGAAAAAAACCCAAACCCACAGAACTCTCCAAGTTTCTGTCCCATGACAAAGAGATGGAGAAAGGAATCCTCTGTCACAAATTTGAGGAACTGATCAAATTATTATGGCATATATTTGTTACACATTTATTTTAAATGGGCTGTATTCATAGAAGTTGCTAATCCAAATTTCACTGACTAAAGCCAGTTGAGTTGATTCATTCAATTCTGGGTTTACTCAATGGACTAAAGGCTGAATTTTATGTCCAATTTAGTAAGCATAAATGTAGGCCTTTTACAAATCATATATCAAAGGCAGTACATTGGACATTGTCCTCTACCCAATTTCAGCCTTTTGGGAAGGAAACTACCCTTTCATGCTATACATCCAGAATCTTCTGTTTTCTGATTTTCATTGGCACTAATAGCATCATCTCATCTGAGCACTGAATTTATTTCACTCTAGGCAAATACTCCATTCCAATGTATCCATTCCCCTCTATATGACAGAATTCTTTCTGTTCTGTCAAAATTCATACCAAAATCAGACACATCAAATAAGAGACATTCAGATGATCCTCAGAGAAAAAGCAAACCTAGAAAAAATAAGGAAGAAAAGGAATAAAGGAATATGCTTAGTGCAAATAAGAGAAGAACTTGGAAAGGATAGAAACTTTAAAAGAATGTGTAGACTTTACAAGTTGTTGAAAGTTCACAAAAAATATGACTTAACTATAATACAGGATGCCAGAAGAAATAATAATAGAAGGATTGGAAAAAGTTCATCATATACCCTTATTGTGCCTAATACACAGTTGGTGCATTCAAATGTATCAGAAAATTTGTTGATAAAGAATGAATTTTGTTGGGAGAAATCCCCCAGAGTAAATTGTTTCCCTCTCTCAGTAAATGTATATAAACACATTATTGTTACATAGCAATTAATGCTTTATTCCTTCAATTATTTTTAAATGAACTAATTATAGAAGCATGTTAAGGCCCTATCACACTGCCCAACGGATGCAAAACGAACACAACAGACGAGAAAAATGTTCCATCGGTTGTTATCCACTCTCAAAAGGGGCAAAAATTTGCATAACTGGAGTGGATAACATGGACGGGGGGAGGACGCAGGGCGGATGGGAAGTGGATGCGGAACGGAAGCCCAGGGGATGGAAGTGGATGGGAGTGGATGGCACATCCGCTAGACTTCCGGGGGACCTCAGCAAAGCGGACACGGAACGGATACAGTGGATGCAGAATGGATGCACAGCGGATGAAGCGGATGCAGAGCAGAAGCCTAGCGGATGCACAGCGGAAGCCTAGCGGATGCCGAGCATTAATTGCGCATGCGGAGAGGATGCATTGCGTCAGCCCCGCAGATATAACGGAAGCAGCTCGGAAGCAGGTCACCATTCAGAGGAAAGACCTGCTTCCAGACACGTTGACTGCCTTGCCTGTCCTGCCTGCATGTCTCCCTGCATGTCTGCCTGCAAGCCTTGCTGCCAGCCTCCCTGCCAGCCTCCCTGCCAGCCTTGCTGTCTGCCTGCCTGCCAGCCTTGCTGCCAGCCTCCCTGCCAGCCTTGCTATCTGCCTGCCTGCCAGCCTTGTTGCCAGCCAGTCTGCCTGCCAGCCTTGGTGCCTGCCTGCCTGCAAGCCTTGGTTCATGCCTGCCTGCCAGCCTTGGTGCCTGCCTCCCTGCCAGCCTTCCTGCCAGCCTTCCTGCCAGCCTTGGTGCAAGCCTTCCTGCCAGCCTTGGTGCCTGCCTGCCTGCCAGCCTGCCTGCCAGCCTTGGTTCCTGCCAGCCGCCCTGCCAGCCAGCAACCCCACAACCATGCGGAAGCACAGCAAGCCTCAGACATCTGCTGCCAGCCCTTGCAAGAGGGGCAGGGCTACCATCCCGCCCCCTGGCCCTCACTCTGGTTCTGCTTCAGCTTCTGCAGCATGAGCTCGCTCTTCTGGGGCTGGGGCTTCTGCTGCTTCTGCTTCTGGAGGAGCTGATGACAAGCACTCCAGCACCAGCCAGATCCACAGCAGCTGCACCCTTCACCCCTGAGACTGAGCAACCAAGAGGAGTGCCAGAGACTCATTTTTGTCTTATAGCTTGTTGTTAATAAAGTCTATTTTTGATTCACACACTTGCTTCATTTCTTTTTTTTTAATAAAGTCTTGCTGGAAACTTTTAGAAATGATTTAAGTCTTTGCATGCTTGTGGAATGGGTTAAGATAGCTGTGGGATGGGTTGAGATAGCTGGGGGATGGGCAGGGATACCTTTGGGATGGGTAATAGCTGTGGGATAGATAAACCTCCAGTACAAGCATAGTGGGACTGTATGGTCCACCCTCCCAGATGCCACACCTATGGCCCTTTATTATCAATAACAATATAATCAATCATCCACACATGTCAACATAAACACAACTCTTTATTAAATCCCCTTTTCAGTGTAGGACCACTCAACATACATGGCCCAATCTCATCAGTGTGATGAGACAGGCTGAAGGAAGCATCCATTAAGCATCTATCATCCTGTCTTGCCACTCCACCGCTCCAGCTGGGGGGTTGCACCAGTGTTTCAGGAGGTTGCGCTGCTTCTTCCCTTCACATGAGGCTCTGTTGGGGCCTTGCACATCCTCAATGTCTATCAGGTTTCACCCTTGCCTCCATTCCCCAGGCTCCATGTCCCCATTGCCTTGCTGGAGGTCCACGAGCCTGTTCTGCAAGACTGCATAGCGGGTGTGCATGAGATTGTGCAGGATGCAGCAAGCTTACATGATCCTCCTGACGGTCTCTGGGCGATGCTGCATGGTGGTGAGAAGTACCTGGAACCTGTTGGCCAGGATGCCAAAGGCGTTCTCCACTACCCACCTTGCCCTGGACAGCCTGTAGTTGAAGATCCTCTCTTCACGGGTGAGGAGTCTGGAAGTGTAGGGCTTCATGAGGTAGGTTGTGAGGGAGAAGGCGTCATCCCCCATGATGAAGTAGGGCACATCTTGTGTGTCGTTGGGCAGAGGTTCTGGATCTGGGAAGCCAACGATGAGGTTGCCTTCCAGCTCCTCCTTGAGGTGACTGGCGTTGTATACCTGGGCATCTAAAAATGAGCCGCTGCCTGAAGCATCGATGTACATGGACTTGTAGTCAGCATCGACCATGGCGAAGAGGATGATGCTGAAGAGGCCCTTGGAGTTGAAATAAGTGGACCCTGACTTGGCTGGCGCTTTGCAGGCCACGTGCTTGCCATCGATGGCTCCAACGGTGTGTGGGAAGTTCCACCTCTGATACCACTGCTCTGCAACTTTCTTCCATCCTTCTTCAGTGGAGGGGCACTGGAGGAGCTCCTCCTTGTATTCTTCGATGATGGCCTGCACCACTTCTCTGACCACAATGCTGATGGTGTTGTGTGGCACCCTCCAGCCGTACTGCATGCTCCTGTAGGTGGTCCCTGAGGCCAGGTGGCGCAGAGTGAGTGCCACCTTGAGCCCAGGTTCCAGGCTGGGCCGGAAGTTGGTGCTCTGCTTGGTCAACCTGGGTGTCAGGCGCTGAACAACTTCGTCAAACATGGCTGGAGGCATCCTCATGAATTTCTGGAATGCCCGAGTGTCTTCGCTCCTGAGCTCCAACATCAGCTTGTTGTACAGTCCGTCCTCTGCTCTTCTGGCAGACCATCTTCGTACCCAGATGCTTCTTGGCCGCCCCTTTTTCTTCCCATAGTAGAGTTCACAGAGCCTGTAGATGGCTTCGCACTGTTGCAGAAGGATGGTGGCTGCCAAAAGGACAGTGTTACGATCCACGGTGGACATGACTGGATGCTGTGGAAGAGGAAGAGGCAGATGAAGGCTGCAGAGGTCTGCACCACAGGGCTGCTGTTCTGAAAGTGAGATCCATATGTATTACTCCCCTTTTTATAGGCAGTATAGGTGTCCCTTTGCATCCTCTAGGCATCCTCTAGGCATCCTCTTGGCATCCTGTAGACATCTTTAATATCCAAGATAGGTCCCCTCTGCGAACGTTTTTTCCGTTTTAAACGCTTTGTTTCCGTGCTGCATCCATTCTGCATCCGTTCTGCATCCGTTCCGCTTCCTCCCTGCGTCCGAGCGGATGCGAGTTGTGCAGATGCGCAGCGGATGCCTAGCGGTTATAGCGGATGCATAACGGATGCAGAACGGATACGTAGCGGATGCATAACGGACGAATTGGATACATTTTCTGCGCAAAAGTTTTGGGCAGCTCAAAACTTTCTGAGCGGGTGAAACGTCAATAGACGGATGCTGGACAGATAGAGAGGAAGCGAAACAGAGGCAGTGAGTACATTGCGTTAACCAACGGATGGCAAGCTTTTTTGTCCGTTTTACATCCTCTTTGCATCCGTTGGTGCAGTGTGACAGGGGCTTTAATTTCAAAGGCCAGAAATATTTAATGTGCCATTGTTATTTCAAAAATATATTTTTAATTCTGCTACTGTTTTTATGTGTTCAAGAAGCATGGACAGTTGTTTTCCTAACTGTGTGGAATATAGTTAGAGTTTGGCATAGCCAAACCAAAAGAGCACACTTTTTCTTAGAGTTGTCACATTGGTTTCTGGTAAGGAGATATTCAGAAGTATTTCAAAAATCTGAATCTACTTTGATATGTCACAGTGAAATATTGCAGAACTATTGCAATACTGCTACAGACAGAGATTAGCCAACCCAATTTCAATATGCATTTCTGGTTTGTCTGAATTAAATTTCATAGGCTCACATATTTGGAAATGGCGAGTGACATCACTGAATCCAAACCATTGTTAAATATCAGAACACAGTATATTTATTTATTTTATCTAATTTATTTATCAGAGTAAAATATCTACCAAAGAAGGCTAGACACCCTCTGCTTGAATGCATGCAGCAAAGTATCGTCTGACTCATTCTGCCTTTTTTGCACCACATCACATTTTATCTACTATTGAATTCATAACTGATTTTAGTCAAGCAGGAACAGAATCATAGTATATTATACACATATACTATCAGTGACATGTGATAAAAGAAAAAATACTAGTGTCTGAGCTAGCAGAACAATTGGCAATACTGTCGGTAACAATTGGTAACCAAGTTGTCCAGAAGTCTCCCAGAAATTGTGGCTGGAGCTTAGTTAATCAGCATGTCTTTATCAGCTGCTACCCTTTGGTGACTAATCTTACCATC
Source organism: Laticauda colubrina (assembly GCA_015471245.1). NCBI lineage: Eukaryota > Metazoa > Chordata > Lepidosauria > Squamata > Elapidae > Laticauda > Laticauda colubrina. The sequence goes on along the minus strand of BLBF01000006.1, from coordinate 35,951,837 downwards.
CATGCAGATTCACTTTGATCTAAAGCAACTTTTCAGACTACATTCCAGCCCAAAGAATGCTATTTACAGTATATTTCTTTCTCCATCCACCAAAGTACCTGCATCTATCCGCTGCTTTGTGAAGTATGATTTTGTATCATCTGTGCTTGCATGACACAGTCTTTAACACACTCTTTTCAAAACTGTAATAAATTTCTGTCCCAAACCAACATTTCTTCATCTACTTCATCTACTCATTCTCATTAACATCATGAACCACATAAATTCTTGTGGAAATGTTATCATGCAGTGGCATGTTAAAAGAGCAGGCGGGAGAAAGGGCAATTGGAAACACACACTCAAATTTCTAACAGTTTTGTCCAACTTAAGAAATACAAGTCCCCATTTTACTAGCTTCTGCCTTTTCTGAAAATGCATGACACGATAGCTCTTTTCATGCCAGACAAGTAGAATCTATTATTTAACTTGCAAATTCTCCCAAGAGTTTTTGCAGCAATATTTCTAGAAACTATTTTCCAATCTCCTGAGCTTTGTTTTATTTCTGAATAGTACTTATAAAGACTGAATGACTTCACTGAAGTAAGATTACAAGATCTTCCATCTGTTGACTAGTTCTAAATGTCTAAGGGCAGAATGAAGAAAGTATTAGGCAATATGTTTCTCATAGAAATGTATTAATAGCTCAACTCATATTCTCCTATCTTTAATAAGGCTATTGTTCAATAATTAATATATTCAAGTAGTTGTTTAAGATATTTTTATAAATTCTTAAAAAACACTTATTAAATCATTAATGTTTATGTATGTACTGAAGTATGCATGTGCCTGTAGATGTTTAGAATCAACGATGATCAGAAAATCAGGCTCTGAGAATGTTATTTCCTTTTCTTTCCTAAATGAAAGGGAATGCCTTTTCTGAATTGGGCATAATGCAAACAATATGGTTATAATGAAATACACAGCAAGTTTCATCACAACTATTGATATTCACATGCACATTTCTATAGATTTAGTCAACCCAAACAATGAATCAATCAAGAAATGTGGAAATCCCTCATTTATAAAACACTACATTTTCTAAATCATTTTTTTCTCATATGGTAAAAATACCTCAGTGAAAAGCTGGGTTAGATTTACACTATTAAATCACCAGTGATTATATCTGAAAATGATTTCTGTTTTTCTTATGACTTATAATTAGAAAATAATTGCAAATATGTGATTAAATGTGTATAAACAAATTATGTAATTAAAATAATCATGGAAATTATGTTAAGGCACACAGTAACAGAAATATTCACAGGAGATTAGTATTGTGTATCAGCATTTTTTACAGTGCCATCTATAATATGCATACTTCTTGTTTCAGTAAAACTCATTGGAGAATTTTTAACCAGTAAGAAACAGCTGAGTTGCCCAGAAAAAATGTTATGTGAAAATGGGAGAATTAATTTATTTATTTATAAAATTTATAGGGGACCTAAATCCCAACAACTCAGCATGTAATCTTTAATTACTAAAAGCATTGTGCAACTATCAATGTTATTACAGATTGGAAAACAATTGCCTTTGTAATTTAGTATCTCAAAGCTTCTGCAGATAGTTTGGGTTATTATTCATATTGTCTTTGGAGTGAACATAAGCAAAATGTCTTCAAGGAAAAACAAAAAAGTCCAGTTGCCTTTTGAAAAAAATACCTTTGGGATATATTGTCTTTCAACATAAAGTATTTCTGAACTAATAAATATCAATAACATTGATATTCCAAAAGAACTGTCTTTTTAATACTGTTTCCCTTCTAATTATGGAAGTTTCATCTATGTATTAGATGTGAAATAATCACTCATTCTCCTAGAAAAAAATAGGAATTCTAAATAGTTATCCAAAGTCAAGATTGAGCTGCAACCACATTTCAGTCAGTTAACTATACTTGCAATCCACTCTACATGGATCAAATGACCAATCTCCTCTAACACAATCTTCATTGTAATTCTTTTGCTATCTCTCCTACTACCAAAAAGTAATATTACTGTGATACATAAGATTGCTTAGATTCTCATACATAATATCCCATGCTTAGATGCACATCAAGCAATATCAGAGCCTTTTCCAGCATGTTAAAATGTGTGATTCATAACCACACAAATGAAATTTAATGCAGGATTCCCTCTCCCTCTGTTTTCTACAGTTGCTTAGGAAGCAAAGCCAGCCATTCAAGTAATAAAAAGTGCTGGGGTTGAAAAACAATTTACATGGACATAGGAATATTCTACAAAATAGGTCTGGCAAGATCACTTCTAGCATAATATGAGTTGAGAACAAATTATACCTCTTTTTTCTTTCTTATGATTCATTACAACATAAATAAACCATTTCCACTCTCTTTCTTTGCCTTTATGCTATATGAAATGTGTTTTTAAAATAATACCTACAAAAATAGCAATAGCAATAAAACTTAGATTTATATACCAATTCACCATGCTCTACAACTTTCTCTAAGTGGTTTACAGTGTTAGCATATTGTCACCAACAACCTGGGTCCTCATTTTACTGACCTCAGAAGGATGGAAAGCTGAGTCAGCCTTGAAGCAGAGTCAAACTGCTGAACTGCTTGCAATCAGCAGTTAGCAGAATTAGCCTGCAATACTGCATTCTAACCACTGCACTACCATGGATGTTAGGCAGACTGTTCTTCGAATGAACCTAGTTCAGCTATCCTTAAACTTTGATATCTTGCTTCCGGAACAATTGTATAACATGAAGTAAATGCCCAGTAGGAAAACTCTCAGCAGTGATAACAGCCTACTCATGTATCTGCCTATTTATTATAAAAATTTTCTCTAAGTTCAAAGCAATATAGATGTCTTCTTCTCTACCTTGTCTTCATATCAACCCAATGAAATGATTTCATGCTTCACTTCTTGCTTTTCTTTTTTGGCTTATTAGCTTATTTTCCATAAAATATAAAAATTATTTGAAACCTTCACTATTTTTGTAAACTTTAGAGCAAATGAAATACTAAAAAGGAATTGTTTAAATCTATATCAGACAAAAAGTACACAGATGTCCCTTTATTTATGAATAGGTTAAGTTCTGGCAGCTGTTTATAAGTCTGTCTTGCTAACAAATCCAAATAAGCATAAAATCATTATTGTGTTCAATTCTAGACATTCAAAATCACAACAGTATAAACCACACATCATGACTGCACAACTAAACAGAAACAGTATGGATGCAGGTTTGTGAATGGTATTGAAACAGAAAGTGGGAAAATACAGGAAAAGGTTAGCTTATTGCATGCCTTTTTGCAGCTTCTGAGACCTTCTATATTGGAGTTCTGAACTGGTTTGTTTGTAAAGGCGAATGTTTACAACTTGAAAGCTCAAAGTAGATTATTAAAAGTACATAGTTTGAATTGGATTTGCCAGAAGCAATTATTAACTTCCAACACATTAAAAATTGTTGAAATTGAATTATTTGCAATTTCATTCATTTGTTAACTAAAAATTGTTTTCTGAAAATGAGGTTATTCCAATTCCTGGGATCTAGACAAATATTAATCTTTCTTGTTCCTGGTTTTTCTCAGTCAGTAAATTTGCTTGCTTTTATTCCAAGTCTCTACTATTCAATTTGGTTGAATTCTTTTTCTTTCTTTATTCATGTTCTTACTTTCTCTGATTTTACTGCAGCATATACAATCTTTAATTAAACTGTACAAATTACTCTTTACTAAGTCCAGAAGTTTATAAAATAGTTTCTCTTATCAGTATCCTTCTCAAAATGAAGACTATTAAATGTTATTGTCTCTTCTTCCACAAAGACAAATATGCATGTAATTATTCATTCTTTTTATCAACTCTACTAGCCACAGAATAAATATAATTCAAATCTTTGTTTGCACTTGTTCAGCTTTCAGTTCAATTTTCTTTCATGTGTAACTTATCTGGAGTCTTCTATTGCTACATTGCTTATGAATGTTCTTTTAGCTTAAAATATGTTTAATACCTGCCCATAAGAAACATAAAAGAGTTCAAAGAATCCCTATAAGTTAGATACTTCCTGGTCTGATTTAGCATGTAAGTGAACTGAACATACAGTTGCAACCATTTTTCTTTATTTGTGTTAATGTTACAGACAAAGGCTAATTTAAAAACTCATAATATATTTCATAGCATTTTGTTCACTTTCTCTAAAAAGTATTATCACAAAATACTCCTTATTTTGAGCAACACTATTTGTATAATCAATTGTTGACTTCCAGGATCCTGTTTTCCATTCTTCCTGCATGACCTCAACAAGAAAGATTTATCTATCTGTACTCCCAGTTCTTTCACTTTACTATCAGAGGCTCATAATTTGTTAGCATCTCTTCTGACTGCATCAGTCATTCCTGCAGAGATCAGAATAACAGAATAACCTTGGAGGTTTTCTAGTCCAACTCCTTCTTATACAGGAGACCCTATATGATTCTGAACAAATGACTGTCCAAACTCCGCTTAAAAGGTCCAGTGATGGAATACCTACAACTCCTAAGGGAAAGCCATTCCTCTGATTGGTTGGAAATTTAAGACCACTTGTGGCTTCCAACTATATATATTATTTGCCTGGATATAACACTACATTTTTTTAACATACTAAATTTAACTGTTCAGCAAGCTTTTATCCTTGCTGAACAGTTAAATTTAATATATTAAAAAAAATAAGTGTGTGTCTCTGTGTGCAAGAATTTTTATCTACGTTGTTTCCTTTATTAATTAATATTAATACTGATTCTTTGAAAAGAATCTTCCTTGTACAATTTTCAGCTGCACTGCTATTAGCAGCATATCAGGTAGAAAGAGATAGAACGAATTTTTATATTCCATTTTTCTGGCAATTAAAAAAACTAAAAATACAACAGGCCAGAATTAGAATAGATTGATGCTGGTTTGAAACTGGATCTGTGGACAATGATAATTACAGTATGATTTCGGAGAAAACACTATTTATCCTAGTATGTTCTCTTCACAATTCCAACCAGTAAATAATTTTGTATTTTGAATACCAAAATCAAAGAAGTACTGAACTTCCATGAATTTTGAAGATGGGTCCCAAGAATGGATCTTCCCATCCATATTAACTTGATTTTTTCTTAAAGGAAAAAGTCAAGCATTATTAGGATTACCAAATTGAATCCAAGCCATTGGAAAGCACAAGACTGAAATCTAGAAAAATGAAGGAGTAGAAGTCTTATTTCTTGCAAAGAAAAATGAAAAAATGTTTGACTGTTGCTATGTATAACCTAAAGTCATGTTTCCAGATAGGAAGAGTCAATATTTTCTCCAGTTAGTTGATATTTAGAATAAGAGAAGGACTAGATTTGTGATAAACAGATAGTAGTTGTTGTTTTTTTTAATGTTGAAGTCATTCAGATATATTTCCTCTAGGATAAATAAAAAATATTATTTGCAATGTCATTTTCCCGAGATACCATGCCTCATTTCAGGAGGAAAAAAAACCTTCTCATATGGCTATAGGAGATTTTCCTACAAATTTTGCATTATTAATGAGAAACTTAGACAGGCAACAATTTCCCCCGACTGTTAAAACTGATGACCTAAGCTAAAGATGCATTCAGATGCATTAAGACTTCAGATGCATTAAGTATTGATAGAAGCATAAACCGACAATCTAAGTTTAGAGAAATTTTCTTTGAAGTGTCGTATAATGACAATTCACATGTTTATGCTTACATTGAGAAACATTGGTATTTAAGCTTTGAGAAAGAAAATTTAAAACATTGCATGGCAGAAGAAAAATCAGTGGATATGGGCATATTACTACTTTGGGGCATTTATGATGAATAAGGAAGAAATAAGATGTAATGTTAGCACTGTCTCTTATTTCAAATTGTTGATCTCTTGATTCAAAATGATGTCACTTAGAATGTTTAGAAAATGTTATTTCTTAGAAAGTCAGATGAAATATCTAGCATCCTAGTATCGTACCACCTTTTAATGTCAAAATATGTATTACATAATTGTAATTTAGCTGAGACAGGATTATAAGAACAAGCAATTGAAAACATTCTTTAAATGAAGCTCAAAGAAGGCATCTATTTATCATCTATCTATTTATCTATATATTCATCTACCAACCTATCTGTCCAGTCATCTATCTCTTTCCTTCTTTCCTTCTCATCAATTTATATGACTCCCCACTTGCCAAGAAATTCGGGGCAGTTTTCAGGTGTTATAACAAATCTATAAACCAGCAAAAAATATAATTCTGCCAGAGATAATAACTCACATACCACAAACTAAACTAAATCTTCAAAGCATCTGTCAGGGGAAAATTGTCAGGGGAAAAAACAAGAGCCATTCTGAAGGCTTCCAGGGTCATATACAAATCTTGGGAGATATTAACTACCAACCAGTAATATTTAATGCTTGTTTTGCCATAGTCTTATTAACTTTTAGATTATTTAGGAAACACAAGAATATCAAACCATTTCCAGGTACTGGGGAGTTACCATTGGAATTCACTGCCTGGAACGCCCTACCTGACTCTGTTGTTACAGCATCAACCTCTCACAGCTTCAACCTCAAACTGTCTATGATGGATTGTCTACCATGGACTGTCTACCATTCCTAGGAGGTTCTTAAATGGGATGTGCATAAGCACACCAGTATGCCTGCCATCCCTGTCTTATGTCCCCATTTATATGTATTTACTCCCTTTGTTCTTGTTTATGTTTATACTTATACTTGCTATCTTGTACATGCTTGATAAACAAATAAACAAAAAAAGAATAAAAAATCTTCTCAGTTTGCAAGGTAATGGTCTTTTAACAGTTTGATCATTGCCTTTATTTTTCAAATATAAAGTGCTGTAAGTTCTGAAACATCATGTATTTTTTAAAAAAATCATAATTATGCATACATGTATTTGCTATGCCATTAACATGGGGGAGGAAGCAAACAACTTTTTTTTAAATCTCCAAATCACCTAGGACTATACTCGTCAATGTACTATACTTCAAGAAAAAAAAAGATGGCCAGAAGTGCAACTGTATATATAACTAAATGCCACAACAGTTCACTATACAAAAGTAGGATTTATGGGCCATTTGTTTCTCCATGTTATGTTTCTGGTTGCCTTTTGAATGGAATGAAAATTGTGTACGATGTAGATCAAGTATTATCATCCTTCAATTTATATTACAATTTTGATCAATCTGAAGAGAATGAACAAAAACTATGCACAAATGTTAAAGAAGATGTGTCTCTCTTTGCCTAGAGCATATAATAAGGCAATGATACTTATGATATCTAAAAAAGAAAATTGTCTCAATTAATACATTAAAATATACTGTCCGTTTTTTACAATTTATCTCAGTATTCAACAATAGGCCCACAGTTGTATTAACTTTCTTCCTCCCTAACACACAAACCTCCTAACATGACAAAATGAATAAAATGCCATTCAAAGATTTCTAGATTTTCTTTCTGTTACTGATTTAATATAATCTTTAATTACACATTGATATAAACTAATATATACAATACATAATTCTAAATAGCCATTCATTAGAGATTATGCACAAATGACATGAGCATTGGAAAATATTATGAAATCAAATATCTATATTTAGGTGAATCTGATTTATTTAACTATTATGCCAGCAATATACTGTGTGATGAAATAGAATTACAATTAGCGTCATGCAACTGAATATTTATTGAAAATTATCTACGAACTCAATTTATTCAAGATCCTAAGACAAAACTCAGTATCAAGATCAATCAAGGGGAGTGCTTTTACTGAAAATAAATTAATTTCTGTAAAAGTAGTCAATTACCAGTTTGCTTCATAAGCAAAACCAGATCTTGAAAAACAATTATATTAAATATGTAAACTTAGAAAACTAATGGCTAATTTTTTTTATCTTACTTATATTCTGATTTAATGTTCACATATTTCTTTACTCCAGAAGATTGACACATGCACATATATACACACCCCACATTCCCTACACGCACACATACATACAACAAAAGCACATCTATTTCAACCATGTAAAGTATTTTACAAAATAAAGAAGCCACTGATCATTTTTCTGAATAGGTTCCCAAGTGGACTTTTACCTGTAATATAATAACAAAATCAGTTTTCAGTCAAAGAGCTTTTCTGTATCATTCTTCTGTTCCTTTTGTATATGGCTATAAAGATCAGAGTTACCTGCTTGAATGAGGTTTGAAATTCTGTTGAAAACAATAAAAAGATATTAAACACTTTCTATCCCTCCCAAATTGGTATTCAGACTCTCCTTTTGTAAATGCTTTTGTAAAATATTCCCACCTGTATTCAATGGATTTATACAACTAAGGCTTCGTCTGTCAACAAATATAAGCAAATATAGTCATAGACTGCTTGGTTGTGTCAATTATTCCCCTGAAAAGAAATGTAGTCTATTTTGACATGCATCAGTTTTATTTATGGATTAAACATTCTTACTAAAGTTTTCATATCAAGATACCCTCTGAAGCATAAGGTATTATAATTCTGTTCAGTCAAGCGAAAATAGATGTAAAAGGTCTGTGGGAATAGGGATGCTCTGATATGAAACCTAGAGTAACAAAGGAGATTTCTAAATGATATTGTCTTTCCAATTGGAAATCAACAGTATGTTGTAAGTAGGTACAAAATCTACCATTAAGATTCTACTTTCCTTCTGTACTTCTCTTGGTATTTTTATCTTCTATTGTTTAGTATATAATTTTTTCTGGCAGAACCAAACATTATTTAAGCCTCTTATGAAATCTAGGCCAAATTTTTCTTGTTAGTTACTTACTGCCAAATGTCATGAGAGAGCTGTTAGAACTCCCAGCCACTTCACTGGGGATTCTGTGATGTGTAGTTATAACAGAGCTGAAGACAAACTACATAAGACAAAATTTATAGACAGTGATGTTTATTAAATGGTGGAATAAGCCTTTTTCATAGAAACCAATGTTGCATGTCCATTCAAATATCCCTACCATATGAGATACTATTGATGTTTCCTCTGGACTTTTTATTACTTGATTTATATTTTATTATATAAATAAAATATTATTATTATTATTATTATTATTATTATTATTATTATTATTATTA
>BLBF01000006.1:35926808-35937699 GCA_015471245.1 Laticauda colubrina | reverse complement strand
AAGAGCAGCCGTCCCTTCACACGCAGCCAAGCTGCACTGAAAGCCTCCAACACAAGAACAGACTGTTGCCAGCCAATCAAAGCCACAAAACAGACAGAAGAAACCAGGAACACCAATCAATCAAACTCCAAGTCCAATGAAACAGGTCCAGGCTCCCAGCCAATCAGAATGAACCAGCCTCAAATTTAAAAACCAGGAGCTGTAAGACCCACATCCATACAGAAGCCTGATGATGGCAGATGAGATTCTGCTGAAACGTTGCTACAACTTTAACAGAACTACAATGACGTGGAATAATACCCGAAGGAAGCTGAACAGCATATATATATATATATATATATATATATATATATATATATATATATATATATACACACACACACACACACACACACAAAATCTACATAATGATTATTCAGCTAACAATAGCACAACAAAAACAATAACATACTGATTGAATAAAATTGATTGTGGTGGAGGATGTTTTTTGTTATGATTTCAATGTATAATTGATTACAATATCCTTCTGAACAATTACTGAATGGGAATTGTTTAAATGGTCTTTCAGTAAATAGTTCTGTTCCATCCTGAGAGGAGGTTTCACCTGGTATGGATAAAGCGGAAATAATTATGATTATAGGAATGCATGAGTGGGAAAGAATTAAGCATACTATCTACATGAAGCTACTGGATGAGATATCATGATTATTGATTATTGTCAGTCGTACAATAAACACTGTAGATCGATTCAAAGAAGGCACCAAAGTCTTTACCCAATGCTGGAAGGTATAAAAGATTAAAATACATTCATATTAAATACCAGCAAGTTTTTCTATGTTGTGAATTACTGATTCAATTTTAGAGAACCAACTTTGATTCTCAACAGGATTGCCCTTTTCCTTAAAGAATAGATCAGTGATTGGGAATTTTCCTGAACTCACAAAAATCTGCTATAACAGCTTTTAGGGTCCATGGCCAAGAAGGACCTTCACCTAGGATTGATTGATGTATCCATTGCAATCCCTTTTAGACAAGGAAATAATAATGACTCACATTTTTATTACCTTGTGTTAGATGCACTGCATGTGGGGCTGCTTTTGAAAATAACTCAGAAGCTACAACATATGGCAATTTAGCTACTAAATGAAGGTGGAAGATTTAGGTATGCAACACCAAAGTTATGGTTGCTGTATTAGCAACTGCTTTGCATCTGACTCTAATATATGTACTAGATTCTCAACATTGCACGACAGAAGGTACATGATGCATCACTCCTAGTACAGTTCCTCCCAATAAAATTTAGTCCTGAACTCTGTAATCTTCAAGGATCACTGAGCTGCTTGTATGGCTTCTCCTTTCTGTTTTGATTTATTAAATAAAGATGGGAAGGAAGGAAGGCACCAAGATCATATTATTCTCAGGATACATGGATATTGATGATGAAAGGGCTTCCTTTATGGTTAACTTTTTAAAGGATTCATTTGTGACTTATATCCTTGTAATTATAAATGATTTTAAATTCTAAAAAGTAAACAGTGTACTGTATAACAGTGGCTTTTTTGTACCAGGGACCAGTTTCACGCAGAAACACTTTTTCAAGGACCGGCAAAATCAATTCTTCCCAAATAGTAAAGGGCTTCTTTACTATTTCTTTACTAAAAACATATTTTAATATATATTTTAATCACAATTATTCATTCTTTGCGGCCCGGTACAAAATGATCCATGGACTGGTACTGGTCCAGGGCCCGGTGGTTGGGGACCCCTGCTGTATAACACTGCATAAATACATTAAATATATTAAACACTTTAATTCAAACTAAAATGTACTTTGAAAATTGGATTTGAAATTGGATTTTCAAAATTTGATTTAATTGCTTAAAATTCTGAATCTACTCTTGTTCCTTATTCTTCCCCATTTTGTGGTAAGGTAAAACACAAAGAGTATATGATCTGAAGTAAAATGGACATACAGCATTGGCAAAAGATTAACTTCCACAGAGTGGTCTGAACCAAATGTGCATGTGATTCTGAAGACTATCATTGTAGAATACCAATATATCATAATTTATCCCACATTTTTTAAAAGTTCATCAGTGAAGTGAGGATAACTTCACAACAGTTAGTCACGAAATTTCTGAATGGCTTTCTATCTTTAAACATTAAAAACAAATCCTTCTAAATCGATTTTACTATTCCATTCACCATATTAAAGAGCATATTGGTGATACACACATCTTTATTATGTTAGCCCTTTGGGAGAAAAAAGAAAGTAAAATTGATAGCAAAAACCACTTAACTTTTCTTTTCCTTTGAAAAAATATGCCATCTGTTTCAGATATACTATCTGCCTGCATTTGATGAATTCACACATATTTTTAAAGCCCAGCGCAACTACAGTATATGAATGAAAATTGGACACTGCTTGTCAGTTGGAAAGTGAAAGGTTTCACATGTGTTCCATTAAGTCTATGTATAAGCAATACAGTTTATGAAATTTAGCCCCAAAATAGAAAGAACCAAAATAAGGCTGGTGGCAGATGGCACAGCTGGTGCTTTTAGAAAGCTATCCATAAAAAAATGGATAGAAATGAAGGGACTAGAAGCAGTCTGCTACTAAGAATATTGACAAATTAAAAGCTCCTATTTCATAATACAGATCTATTTGGGCAGAAAACATTGATTGGATCCAATAAGAAACGTGAAAGCTGAAGCATTAGTAACAAAGAATCCTTAACCACTTTCCTTATTAATATAGGATCATAAATTGCATAGATCCAAATCCCAATTATAAGCAACTTTACTTGGAGGTAATCTCCGGATACTAAATGACTTGCATCTTTATAATTAATGGTACAAATGTTATGCCTCTTCATTTTATATGTCGTCTTACTGAATTTATTGCCTACTACTCCCTGGATTGGAGTCCTGATATTATATGAAAAGTTCCAACTCTTTTTTTAAAAAAGTATACAATAAATGTAACATTTTGAAAAAATGAGAATTATAAGCAGCCAAATTTTTAAATATGTAAGTATTTATTAATTTTTAAATATGTAAGTTGATGTACTATAACTGCTAAGCCCAGAGAATAGAGAGTTGAATTTCTCAACTCTCTTCTTCCAAAGGTTCTTTGGCTCTTATAGTAATTTGATGCTACCTTTTGCTTTGGAATAGCAGGTTTCTGCTTCCCATTGCCACCATCAATCTCCAGGGTATACCTCAGGTGTTGTTTTTTCTTTAACTCAGTTGTATATCAGAAATAAGGCCTTCACAAACTATACTTCTTTTTTAAAAGGTAAAAAAAAAACATTAAAAAAGGACAGAGTACAATCTCATGGCTGTGTAGTGTAGAGTCATGTGGCTAAGATGTACCTTTCTTTCCTTTGGGGGACATAGAACAATCTCATTAGAGAGAAGCAAAATAAAACTGAAGAGAGAAACAAAAAAATATTTTTCAAAAAGATAACCTACCACTCAGGGATGGGATCCGACTGGTGTAACTACCGGTTCTGTTGCTTTGTGTCATGCACGCATGCATGAGTTGTGTGAGTTGCGCGAGTTGCGCGAGTTGCGCGAGTTGCGCGAGTCGTGTGAGTCGCAGGAGTGCAATTTACAACCTGCTGAGCTGCCCAGACAGATGAGCAGTGCTGCATGCGGGTGCACAGTGGTTGGAAAAGCCCTTTTTTCCTGCTTTTTCAACTGCAGCTGTGCTGCACAAAGCAGCTGAGGTTGAAAAAGCAGGAAATAAAGGACAGGTAAGAGCCCGGGCAGGCAGGTGGCCCAAACAGCTGCTCTTCAGAACAACCGGTTTTACAGAGATAGACAGAACCGGTAGAATCCCACCCCTGCTACCACTTTAGAGGTTTTTTCCTTAATTTTAAAATGTATAATATTGAAATGTAATCCTCCCTTTTTAACAGATATAGACTTTCCTAGACTAAATACAATTTATATTTATTGCTTATATTTTCTAGCTATTTATAATTCTTTTACATTTGAATTTTCACTCTTGATTTATATTTTTAAATACCTTATGTTTGTTTTTAATAAATTACTTCATCTGGCCTTTTGTTTTTTATGGGATTCTTTTGGGTCCATGTTATTTAGGCTAATGATCACATCCATCTTTTTGTCTTTACTTCCACAGTTTCTTTTTTTACTATTGGATTACCCCAAGAAAAAAATGTCTCATATTCCCATTTTGATTTCTAAGGATTGGTATCATTTTTAACAGCAAGTTTCAAAAAATAAAAAAGTACACTCAGAGGTCTGAACTATAATACTTTGTTGTAGAATTATTATCAATTCTTCATCATCTTTAAGAAATGTATTTTGTTTCAAATTACCTTATTGTAAAGCAAAACAATGTATTTGTCAAAAAAACCAAAAACAAACCACTTTGCCACACAATGTTTCAGAACGCCAGAAAAGCTAAGACAAATAAATGTATTGCTTTAAAGAAGACATAATTTTATTTCCACTTAATTGGACAATAATTGACTTGATGCTGGATCTTATACTTACAAAGAAATGATTTCATTCAAGATCACAATTTTAAACTACAATCTGTTGAGAAAGTTGTAAGGTCCTGGTTCTTATATCTTATTAAAAATAAGTTCTAAAACTTTAAGGTGATGTCTTTTTCGAAACTTTCAATAAAGTGAAATTTTTAGATATCCTACAGTCAAACAATGATACCACTATGGATTCAGTACAGACCTATTTTCAGTACAGGCCTATTTCAGTACAGGCCTATTTTCTAAATAAATGTGTATGCTGAAATGAACTAATTTCATGTATGAAATAATTGGTCCACAGATTATAGTTAATTTTTTTTTGTTTATGCATCCAGCTGAACCGCTATTTATATGGAATAATAAATGTTTTGATACTATACTAGATTTTAATTGAAGTAGTAATGCCTTAATTCAAAATGGACAAAATTAAACAGCCATTATTTCTGGGTGCTGAAAGGAATTTTATTCTTCAGTGTTTCTTAGATTTTCTTTAAGGTTTCTCTAAAGAAAAATATTCAATATATATTGGATTTTATATTAACTGTGACATGCTTTAGCATTTAAATTTTTGGTTGTATTCTGATTCTTTTATTTATTATTCTCAGGAAGTTATCTCAAATGCCAAATGTTTATTTATCCTCTGTTTTTCCACAAAAGGCCATCTGTGGACATCTTTATGATTCTAGTTCTACAGTATCTAACGGGTATCTAGAAACTTATTTCATGTGACTAAAATGAAGGTAACTATGAGATTGACTTATATTTTAGAGATTTTTCTATTTTCATTGCTCCTCATTATTTCAAATGAATAGAATAGAATAACAGAGTTGGAAGCAGGGGTAGGATTCAAATTTTTTAACAACCGGTTCTATGGGCATGACTAGGTGGTCATGGCTATGTGACTCGGTGGGTGTGGCTTTTTTGCAACAACCCCTTCCTGTTTTTTTGCCTTTTGGGCCTCAGGGAAGTCTCCTGGGGGTACATATTTGCTCCCAGAAAGCTTCCCTGCGGCTCAGGAAGGCAAAAATGGAGGGGGGGCACAGCCTCCTGCGCCTCAGGGAAGCCTCCTGGGTGAAGCAGTAAGACAGCAAGGGGGATCCTGGCACAGCTGATCATCGGAACATCTGATCGTCAGGAGGGTGGGAAAGAAATACCTTAAGGTATGTGTCACACATGCACAATAAGGACTAACTGGGCAGAAAGCGGAGGGGCAGGCAGAGAGGGGAGGGGACAGCCAGGGGCACAATTTTCCAGTTCTCCGAACTACGCTGAATCATAATAACTGATTCTATAGAACCGGTCCAAACAAGTAGAATCCCACACCTGATTGGAAGGTAACTTGGAGGTCTTCTAGTCGAACTCCCTGCTTAGGCAGGAAAACCTACACCACTTCAGACAAATGGTTATCCAACATCTTTTTTAAAACTTCCACTGTTGGAGCATTCACAACTTCTGGAGGCAAGCTATTCCACTGATTAATTATTCTGTCAAAAAATTTCTCCTAAGTTCTAAATTGCTTCTTTCCTTGATTAGTTTCCACCCATTGCTTCTTGTCCTGCCCTCATATGCTTTGGAAAATAGCTTGACTCCCTCTTCTTTGTGGCATCCCCTGAGATATTGGAACACTGCTATTATGTCTGCCCTAGTCCTTCTTTTCATTAAATTATACATACCCTGCAACCATTCTTCATATGTTTTAGCTTCCAGTCCCCTAATCATCTTTGTTGCTCTTCTCTGCATTCTTTCTAGAGTCTCAACAACTTTTTTACATCGTGGTGACCAAAACTGAATGCAATATTCCAAATGTGGCGTTACCAATGCATTATAAAGTGGTATTAACACTTGATTCTATCCCTCTGTTTATGCAGTCTAGAACTGTTGGCTTTTTTGGCAGCTGCTGCACACTGCTGGCTCATATTTAAATGGTTGTCCACCAGGACTCCGAGATCCCTCTCATAATTACTACTATTGAACAAGATACCACATATACTGTACCTGTACATTTGATTTTTCTTGCCTAAATGTAGAACCATTTTTTTTCACCACTGAATTTAATTTTGTTAGATAGCGCTCAATGTTCAAGTCTGTCAAGATCTTTCTATATCTTAAGCCTATCTTCTGGAGTGTTGGCTATTCCTGCCAGCTTGGTGTGGTCTGCAACTTTGATAAGTTCCCTTTTTATCCCCTTGACCAAGTCACTGATGAAGATGTTGAAGAGGACTGGGCCTAAAACAGAGCCTTATATATTATAAAATGAATTTATTTTAAATAATATATAATTGTATATGTTCTTAAATAATTGTTTCAGATAATAGTTTACTACTTTACTACTTTATATTTACTACTCACATTGCAATTGCCTATTGGGAAATATGGATTTAATTTTCTGCACTAATTGTTACTGCTTGTAACAAAGGATTTCAGAATTTATCTTCTCTGGGTGTACTTTGAAAACTATTATTTAACTCTTTGGAAATCCTGGAAAGTATTCAGATTGTTACTTATTTGTAGTCAGTTTCAACACCTGCACTTTGAGGTAATCCTTGATCTTTCTTTCATGAGAGCTGCTGCTTCTAAGTTATTGAATCCTTTTTAATGACAGGAAACAAACATGCTAACATGCTAAACCAACATGCTAAACTAGCTAGATGTTTGTCCAGCAGAAGCACAAGTGCAAAAGGTATATGACTCAAAACGGTATTATTTTTGGCTAATGGTGATTTTAATTATCTACAAATTTGTACTTACTCAAAGGCCAACATTGAATTTATTTATGGAAATTCAAGATTCCTCATATTAAAAAAAAAGTTATTGTCAAATCTTAATGAGATCATTACTGTTGAAAATGCATTAATAGCAAAATGTTTTTGCTTCATTTTCAGAATTCCAGGCCAAAGGTGAAGAGAAAAAAATCTGAATGTGGTTAAAAGCTTTGTCATTTATGTATGAGGTTATTGGCAAACAAAAAACTATCAGCAGTTTTCAGTGAGTAGGAAAAGAACATACCACAATTATAGAAAGCATCATATCATAGACAAAAAGGATATGCTAAATAATTTTATAATTTCCTTATAGACCAGCCATAATTGGAAAAACTTCATTAAGTTTTGTGTGTGAAGACACATTTAATCCTTTCCCCTTGCACTGAAGTTCCACCAGAAATCTCCTCTTCTCCCATTCCTAAGAATCTATTGTTTTCAAAAGAGAAGCTGTCTGTCCTGTCAATCAAACTTTCCTCATAAAGTTTTTAATGTCTTGAGAATGATTTCTATTATTTTGTGTGACCAAGAAATGTTGGCCTCTACTTTGTTTCAGGATTGCAGGCTAGACTGGAAGTTCCAAAAGTAAAGTTCCAAAAGTTCCAAAAGGCAACTGGATTTTCTTGGGTTTTTTCCTTGAAAACGTTTCATTTCTCATCCAAGAAGCTACTTCTACGTTTCACTTCTCATCCAAGTTCTACATTTCCTTGAAAATGTTTCACTTCTCATCCAAGAAGCTACTTCAGTTCACTTCTTCAGTACAAATATGCTTGTGCCTTCTGTGATGTTTGTACAAGAACAAAACAAAACAACCTGTTGTAATAAAAGAGATCGAGAAAAATTTTTTTAAAGGAATTTGAGATATCTCAGATTAGATTAACAGAGAAGGAATCGGAAAATAAAATAAAGGTAGTCCTCAATTTATGATCATAACTGAGCCCAGAATTTATGTTGCTAAGTGAGAAATTTGAATTGTGAGTATTGCCCCATTTTACGACTCTTCTTGTTATTTGTTTGTTATTTGTTAAGTGAATTCCTGCAGTTGTTAAATTAGCAACTTGGATGTTAAGTGAGTCTGATCTCCCCATTGACTGCTCATCAAAAAGTTGCAAAAGATGATCACATGACCCTGGAACGGTCATAAATATGCAAACATGCAGTTGCCGAGCATCCAAATCTAACCATGGTGATAGGGTTATTAAATATGCTTAATAACTTTTCTTTTATTTCACGCTTAATAACTGTCTCTTTTGGTTCAGTTGTGGTCATAACTTGAAAACTACCTGTAGAGAGAAAAAAATCAGAATGTATACATCCAAGCTAGACTGTGTTTTTTCTCTGTCATATATATGTGGTATATGTATAATTTTGTATTTGTTTATTTATTTTGTCATGTTTATGAAGTGTATATTGGAGGCAGTGACCCTTTGAAAGCTATATGCAACAAAATTTCATTTTAATTTATGCTGATTAGTGTAAAATAAAGTTATTCTAAGTCTGTAACAGTCAAAAGTATGAAAAATGGTCATAAGTCACTTTTTTCAGTACTGAATATAACTTCCAATGCTTACTAAATGAACTGTTGTAAGTCAAGGACTACCTGAAACAGAAATGAATAGTGTTTGAAGAAATGTTGACATTCTATTTGATTTTAGCAAATTATATATCCAATAAAAGAATTTAAAACTGAAGAATTATTTAATGTTGAAGGCCTAAAAATGTGGTTCTGTAAGCATGGGGAACTCAGGGCAGCATGGAGCCCATTAAATGGCTAGTATGAATGTGTGTTGTTGTCAGGATAAGGGAGTTATAATTTTATAATTTTATTATTTTTATTTCTTTTATACACTGTTTTTTAATCCTTGTTAGCCTCCTTGAGGCACCATGTGACTAGGTGGCAATATAAATTTTCTAAATTAATAAAATGAGTTAAATAGAATTAAAGGACTATCTTTATATATTATATGACAGCATGAGTTATTTTTGAAAATTGCTAATATGAGAAAAAGCTAAAAAATTATTAATGCCCAGCATCACCACCAACAGTGTTCTTGCCAATGGTAAAGAACTAATCAGGGGTTTGCAGGAGATGTTTTGAAGCAATCTTGGTTGCACTGAATCTCCTAATCCTTACTTTTTCTCAATAGGCTCTTAATTATACAAGCTGCTCTGGCTCAGGGTGTCTTAGGTCTAATAGAGAATTTAAAGAAAAGAATACAGTAAAAATATCAATGAAGTGGCCTATACTACCACATTCAGAAAAAGCAACAGCTCAACACCTGAAAATAATTCTCAAAATAATATTTTCAATAAATGGTCTTGAAGTACATGTTATTCCCTTTCAGGACACATTAATTACACAAAACACAAAAAAATGAAAAATGTCAAGGAAAAGAACTTAAAAAACAGAAGACTGTCACACCATTCAATATTACTTTTCATACTTTTTATATTTACAAACGAAATGTATGGCATATAAATTTAATCAAGAAATAAATAAAATCAACTCCTATTTTATGGGCTTTTGCACTGTTTCACGCATTGCCTTTTCATATTAAAATTTCTCACATCTCTATTTCTGAAAATCTTAAAACTTCCATGAAACCATTATTTTCTTAGTCCCTCCTTCTTGTTGACTGATTCATTCTTCTTTCATAATTAATAGTGGAATCCTATCTTCACACATTTTATCTTAATAGTGAAATTATATCAATGTACTAATTTTATACTGGTCACTCACTTTCATATTTCATTCACATTCATTAATTATCAATTCATTCTTGATCTCTAAATTCAATGGACCTATTTTTCTATTATATGCCTAAGCCTCACTTTCATAGAACAAAGAGAGCGGAAGCATTTTATTATACAAATAAATACAATTGACATTTATAAATACAATAAAAATGGCCAATTTTAATGGAATAAATATTATATGATTGTAATAATGTCATCTTTAAATGCAAAGATAATAAAAAGTGATAAGTATAAAAGAAATGGAGTTGAGAAGCAGATAATCCCTGACCAAGTTTAGTGATTTTTATTCAGAACATGTACTTATTTCTATACTGCAGTAAATTATAGAGGTTCTACCGAAATAGCCATCTAGATCACACAATGTCAAGAGATAAATACCACAACTTTTTCCCATGTGAGGGAATGAAAAGGAAGCAAGGTGTCATTTTTGGTTGAATATGATAAGTGCTTCCTTTTTTTTTCAATGACCATGAAGACAATAAATACGGGTTGATTTAAAAGAGTGTAAATTTTTGGATTTTAAAAAATGAACATTTATCAAAAGTCCAGTGTACTGAAAATATTTAATGAGTTGAAAATAGAGCTTTATAGTACACAAAGAGAAGATGCAGTAGAATATTCAAGCAATGGATTATTTATTTAATGTTGATAGTCTAATGGAAAGTCTTCATTCATTAGTTTTTGACAATGTGGAACTGTCATCAAAAAAACATATCTGAGATATAGACCTCCAAATAAATGAAAGCAAACATTCCATTATTTATCATATTTTACTGAAGGTTCACTCCTCTTATTTTTTTATTTTTATTTTTTTATTCTTTTTTGTAAGGCTTCCACCATAGCCAGGCTGGATGC
>BLBF01000006.1:35879502-35926408 GCA_015471245.1 Laticauda colubrina | reverse complement strand
GATGCATTGTCCTCTACAGTCATTTTTTGGACCTTTTAAAACTTTTGTTTCATATAAAGAGATATATATGTTCTTATATTTATATTTTCCTATATCTAACTTTACAACTGCAATAAGCTGATTTAATTTGATATATTTAATGCTATAGCTTCCAAAGAGGTTTTATTTAAGAATCTATTTTTAAGTGAAAAAGTGTATACAATGATTTATTTTAACTATTAGGAAAGTATGCTCCCCAATATTAAATCAGACTATTACAAATCTAAGAATTAGATTAGATGCCTCATTCAGAATTTTGATTCATACTAAAGACAGAGACTGCAATAGAAGGTAATGATTCATTTGTAAATCTGTAGGCATCATAATAAAATAAAAAATAGCTTACGCTCCCCTTCCCAATTCTGAACATTTTGCTTATCTTGATAATGTTATCCTTTATGAGATTTTCATTTTTTTCCTCATTATGGACCATCATTACTAACCTTGTATTTCAATGCACCAGTGAATTTATATGACTCTTTCAAATCATGGGGCAAAATAAGATCTGGACACATCTAGAAGTTTGCCAATTACAATTTCAGAGCAATATCTAATTTGTGAGAGCAGACTGTCCTCTAGTGGTAATAAAAATAAAAATAACTATAGTAACACATAACCACTTGCACTGTCTAATATGGACTAGAACCAATCTTTTTGTGTTCTATCAGACCTTTTCTAAGATTAAAGCTTCTACTTTCTGAACCTTTGGGGTACTGGGAAGCAAAATAAATTAATTTACTTCAATTTAAGAAATAAATAAATAAATTTAAGAAATAAATAAATTAAAATTAGCAATATTATTTAGTTATTTCATCGGAAGGATAATTGTGTACTAGTTGTACAGATAATTCTGTACAGTTTTGGAGTTTTTTTCTAATGAAGAAGAAAAACAAGATTATGTCAATGTGGGAAATATTTGCGCACAGAAACACAAAGCCTGCACAATCAGGATACCTACTGCCATAGATCACAATTACTAGAATGTAGTTACAATCTCTCTATCACACTCCCAAGAGATGGGTCAGGCACCAGTACATATTTATGCAGTGCTTTCATCCATCTGAGTTTAAGGCTTGCTTTGTTGCTTTAACTATTTGGTTATGTCCAATTCTTCATAGGAAAGTTGTTGTGGTCTATTGGCCGCTGGCCCCTCCAGTAACTGAATCAGATGAGGAGGTGGCATGAGAGTCAGGGCCAGCATCAAGGCAATCTGAGAGCTTCGATGGGGAAGTGGGAATGAAGCTGTCAGAGTATCAGGATTCCAGTGAAACTCTCCATTGCATTCAGAACTCAGATGCAAAGTTCATCCAAGTAAGAATTTGTTAAAGAAGTCATACTGGCACATCAAGGAAAACCCGAATCTAAGAGTTTTCCCTTTGTAATTGAATTACAAATTTAATTGTAATTCCCTTTCCAGGTTTTCCCTTTGTAATTGAAAATCAAAACCCATCCCCTGTACCCATCCATCACATGATCTAATCACTCATTGTCTCAGCTGGAGACATTCCTCCAACCACTCTTTTCCAGGTGCAGAATAACTTGTCCTTGTGAAGAATTTTTTTACTAAACTTCCACCTCTCTATGAAATCTCCTCTCCCAAATTCTGAGGCACTAAGATGTAGCAGCATGGAAGCTCCTAAGTAAAATATGCTTACAAAGCTGACACAAAGATAGAAACAGAGCCTGGGCCATCAATCAGCCCTGAGATGGAAAGTCAGCAGCCCCCAGATCTGGAGGTGGCTGATGAGGAAGAGGAGGAACAGGTAGATCCAATGCCTTGATACACAGATGTACAAAAGGCAGAGGAGAGGAGAGGACAGCAGTGGAAATCTATAGGCCAATCCTTGGGATAGAAGAGCCACTGCTGCAGTTTGTAGTGTTTGGGAGCAGAGTCAGAACACAAGTGCTCTCCATACTACCCTGTCAAGCACAGCTACTTTCAGTTGTTGGGTATTCATCATGTATCAGATTCTCCCATGAGCTGTTCAGAGCATCCAGAGATGGGAGGTGCTTCAGTCTCTTCTGGAAAGGCTGGGCTTAAAACTCCGGGACGCTCCTCCTCCTCCATGGAACTCCTCCTCAGCATCCCCCAGTTTTAGCTCAGCCTTAATGGTTAGAAGTTGTACACTCCCTGACTGGAACGGCTTTGCTCAAATTCAGGTTGGATCTTTAAAACCCTTCACTAATTCGGTCTTTCAGGCTTTCCTCTCTATCTAGGTAAAAACCAACAGCTTTCCCTTAAATTAGCAGAGCCTGCCATTTGCAGGCAGCCTGAGGCTCTTGCCTCAGAAAATAGCCTTATCTCCATTCCGATCACTTTCCCTCACAAATTAGCAGAGCCTGCCTCTCCACAGGCAGCTTGAGGCTTTCTCTCCAGCAAACAGCCTTATCTGCCTTTCCGATTGTCTGCTTACGATCAGAACAGAAAGCTCACAGCCGAGACTTCCTGGCCTTGCCGTTTTTTTCTTCTATCAGCAGCATTTTAAATCTCAATTAAAGCAGCAGCAGCAGCGGCTCTCCAGACGACTCAGGCTTAATGCCGGTGATTCTGCTTCCTGCCCTTTTCAATGGCTGCCTCAATTTCACGCCTAATCTCCACAGTCTCCATTTCTCATTTGTTTCCCTTGCTGGGGACCAAGAAAGTAATTGCCTCAGCCTCCATTTCATGCTGGTTTCCCTTGCTGGGGACCGAGACATTAAAGTTCCATTGTGCCTTCCCTGGGTTTAGCTATTCCTCTGCCTAATGTGGAACTAAACTACCCATTTTACAGGCATTTCTCTGTATTTGCCTTTGGATCATTTACTCAATCGGAAATTGTGATTGACAGTTATATTGTGGGGCGTTTGTCTCTGACAGGCAAGGAGTCACATCAGAGCCTGTAATAGCTGGTTTGCCCTGCTAGGGACCAGGGATCCGGAGTCCTTCTATTACTTGGAGCACTTGGGGGTTTCCCTTGCTGGGGACCCTTAGATACTGTTCACCATTTAATCTCTTATGCCCATAAATATACAGACTTACTTTCCTGAAGGAGAGTTCTGATTTCAACTGCAGGGGATATCATTTTCAATATCAATAATAATCATAATAATAATAATAAATTAATAAAAAATTAAATTGATATTCAGAGGCAAGACAATCCATCATACAAAATGGAATGTGACATCGCTTTCATCTCCAAGCCAAGTAAGCCCCATGACAAGCCTGTGGGCCCTAAAAAAATCTCTAAGGCAGCAGATAAAGATGCCCATAGAAGGCACCTAGCATTGGAAAGACAACTGCAAAAACAAGCCAGGGAGGCAAACAAGAGGGCTATGATTGATCAGAACCCAAACCTTGGACTTCTACCCAGCCCAGACAGACTGTTCCTAGACAACCCCCCATAGGCACATCTCCTCCATTGAGCACTGGCCATCCAATTCCTGAGGCAACCTTCACCCCTACAGCCACTGGCCTAAGACAGGAGGAGGTTTTACTTGAGTCTATTCCCATCGAGATGAGGCAATGGATGGAGATGGCGATTCAAAGGGGCATTGCAGCTGGAGTTCAGCAATCCATCCAAACCAGACACTTATCGACCACTTCGGATGCGGGATCCTTGTCTGCCTGCTCCTTTGGGCATACCTAACAACATCAATCGCAGGTATTCCACAATATTCCAAACATACTGGCCCAGGGCCTTTGGGAGGAGGTGGACTTTGAGGACCAGGAGGTTTCCATGGGGGAGGGGGTCGATCCATCAGATGGACTTGGAGCTGAACGGGGAATGTCGGATGACGAGGGCCTCATTCCAGACCAACCTACCTTTTCTGACCCTTTTCATCCACACCTCTTTAAATCTTTATTGTTCAAAGCAAAGAACACCGCTAAACTAGGTGCATCAGACCCTCATCCACTACCAACAGGGTCTCAGGACGAATCCCAGGACCTTATATTCTCACAACCAACTAACGAGGGGGAAACTATCCCTGTCCCTCGTATGTTTGCTGAATTAGTACAAAATCAATGGGAATCAGCAGCATCATACCCAGCCCCAACAGGGTACGATAAGCGATATTTTAATTTGGCTCCAGAGTTTGCAAATTCTCCCAAAACGCCCAAGGTAGATGAACCCATTGTGGCACTGGCCTCTTCTTCCACCTTCCCTAATGAGGCCAAGGAAACCCTGAGACTGGAAGAAAAGAGGGCAGAGTTAGCACTCCGTAGGGCGCATATTTCTGACGCTTGGGCCATTAAGGCAGCTACAGCTGCATCCCTTTTTACACGTTCCTCTCTCCGATGGCTCTCCCACCTGAGGGATTTATTGCTGGAGTCAAACATCAAAGCTCACCAGGACATAGCTAAAATTATGGCTGCCGTGGAGTTCTGCCGGCACCACATTTAATGCAGTCAAATTCTCATCTAGGGCCATAGCATCTCACATTTCAGCACGGAGACTGCTGTGGCTCCAACATTGGCAGGCAGATACCAAACATAAATGCAAGTTGACACCAGTCCCAATATCAGGGGATAAATTATTTGGCAGTGTCTTGGAGCACCTCCTTATAGAAAATAGAAACAAGAAAAAAGTGCTTCCCCCTCTTTTTCATAGGTCTGAAAGCAGAACACCCCAGTCCTTTCAAAGGGGTTCCTTTCCTACTATCAGAGCTCCTACGTTCCCAGATCTCAGAGAACATCCGGCTACAGGCCCAGTTTTAGGCAAGATAGGCCGGAATCTTCCGATAGAGGTCAGCGGGGAGGCCAAAATAATAGAAACCCCAGAGGCACTAGAGGCCAATTCTTTCATCGCCCCAGAGGCACTAGAGGCCAATTCTTTCATCGCCCCAAGTGAGCCCTTGAAAGCAGTTCCCATTGGAGGGCGGTTAAAACTGTTTGCCGATCAATGAGACAGGTCCACCTCTGATGCGTGGGTCAAGGATACTGTTAGGTTTGACTTGCGCTGGAGTTTCAATCCTCCCCACCAAACTTTTTCATTAGGAGCCCTAGGTCTTTGGACCCCGTTAAGAGGGCGTTGATGCAGGAGGCTATCAATCATCTTCTGCATATTCGGGCCATTAGAGAGGACCCATCTGAACAGCGGGGTCAAGGCTGTTACTCTCTATTGTTCGTGGTTCCAAAGAGTTCGGGGGGCTGGAGGGCAATTCTGGACCTCAAATGTTTGAACAAATCATTGGTTTATTGAAAATTTAAGATGTCTACTCTCCAGTCAATTCTGCTTAGCATTAGAGAGAATGATATCATGACCTCTATAGACCTCACAGAGGCTTATCTGCATATACTAATCAGACCTGCCCACTACAGATATCCTAGATTTTGCTATGGTGATCGGCACTATGAATATATCGCTCTGCCATTCAGTTTGGCTTCAGCCCCTCGGACTTTTACCAAGGTCCTTGCGGCATTGGCTGCCTCGCTCAGAATCAAATCTGTCTGCTTACAATGTTTTCTGGATGATAATTTAATTTTGTCATCTTCCAGAAATCAAGCAAAATTGGATACCAAGTTTACTCTGGAGACCCTTCAGGGTCATGGCTTTTCCATAAATTGGGATAAAAGCCATTTGTTCCCCTCAACTAGGCTAGTTCGTTTGGGGGCAGTGATAGATACTGTGGAGGGCAAGGTTTTCCTCTCTCGGGACAGGTTAAACAGTATTCAGTCTTTGGCCAAGGAGATCAGGGCCGTAAGAAAGGTTTCCCTGGCCTTGTTGTCTAAATTGTTAGGGAAACTGATTTCTTGTATTTCCATTGTTCCTTGGGCTCGATTCCATTCTAGAGAGTTGCAATGGTTCCTGCTACCTTTCCAGCGATCCGGAAGAGCCACCTCCAATGTCCGGATAAAGGTACCACACAATGTTCTCTGATCGCTCCACTGGTGGTCGGAAAAAATGATAAACAGGGGATGCCCTTTCAAGCAACCTCACAGGGTAATGATCACAACTGATACCAGCCTGGTAGGATGGAGAGCTCGCTTCCAATCCCACACTGCACAAGGAATTTGGTCTATTTCCGAACAAACACAAAGCATCCACCTGTTGGAACTGTGAACAGTTCACCTGGCCTTACGCAGTTTTCTACCCCTCTTCCATTCATGCCACGTTCTGGTCTTAACAGACAATACCACAATGAAGGCCCATGTAAACAGACAGGGGGGTACTCATTCCAAACTTCTGATGCTGGAGATGACCAAGTTGTTCAAATGGGCCGAGGCCAATCTGTCTTTGATTGAGGAGGAACACATAGCAGGGGCATTAAACACACAAGCAGACTGGCTCAGCAGGGCCATGATAGATGAGACAGAGTGGCGCATCTACCCATCTATCTTCCAGGTAGCAGTGTGGAGGTTTGGGTACCCGGTAGTCGATCTGTTTGCCTCTCCTCTCAACACCCAATTGTCCCGCTATATCTCAAGGTATCCAACTCAAGGGGAAGAGGCTGTCAATGCTCTGTGATGTCAGTGGCCTCCCGGGCTTCTGTATGCGTTTTCTCCACTCCCGGTAATACCCAGGTTGATCCAGAAGTTATTGCAGGAACAAGCGGAATTGATATTGATTTCCCCTTACTGGCCCAGGCGAACGTGGCTCACAGATTTACAGGACCTGTCAAGAGAACAACCTTGGAAAATTCCACCATCTAAGGTTTCCCTCTCTCAAGGGCCGATACTCCACCCAAACCCACAATGGCTCAGTCTAGCCGTATGGAGGTTGAGCGGAGCCGGTTCAGGGCCCAACAAATTTCAGAGGATGCTATTGTCATGATTCAAGCATCCAAACAGGCATCAACAAATCATATATAAGACACCATGTGGTCAGCCTTTTGTCACTGGTGCCAGGGGTCTAGGATTGACCCAACTGCTCCATCAATAGGTCAATTATTGGGCTTTTTACGGGAGGGGTTGACCAAGGGCCTATCTCCAAATATGTTATGTAGACAGGTGGCGGCTTTAGCCTCAGTAATAATCTGGGGGGACCTTTGTTCCATAGCACACCATCCACATGTCCACAGTTTTCTCAAGGGTGCTGCAAACTTACGACCTCCTGTAATTCACCTCCTGTAATTCCCATCTGGGATCTCAACAAGGTGTTAACCACTCTTAAAACTGGTCTGTTCAAGCCTCTAAGAACCACTAGTCTTAAATTTCTGACATATAAGATGGCCTTCCTAATTGCAATCACATCAGCTGGAAGAATTTCTGAATTGGCGGCATTGTCAATGGGTAAGGACCTGTGCGTTTTTCATGTGGACAGAGTGATTCTCCATTTGGATCCATTGTTCACTCCTAAAGTAAATTCAACCTTCCACAGAGAGCAGGAGTTGGTCCTTCCAACTTTCTGTCCGAAGCCATCTCATAGGCTGGAACATCAATGGCATAGACTTGACGTGCAAAGGGACTTATGCATCAATCTAGACCGCACAGCGGCATTTCAAAAATCTGAGGCTCTATTTCTATCCTTCAACCCATCCACTTTAGGACAAAAGGTGTCGTCCACGAGCATCGGTAGACGGTTGAGTGCCACTATAGCTAAATGTTACGAATGCCAGTCCATCTCAGTTCCTAAGGGCATTACAGCCCACTCAACAAGGAGTGCGGCAACATCAGCAGCATGGGCCACACAGGCCTCCATAGATGAAATTTGCAGAGCGGCAACTTGAGCTTCACCTTTGTCAGAAATTATAAAATTGATGTCTACAACTCAGCAGACACTTCATTTGGCAGAAGAGCCCTGCAGAGGGTCCACAGATTATAGGAGTGGATTTCGTTCCAGACGGAGTCCCTCCCTAAGGACAGGCCAAGCTTTGGTGTATCCCATCTCTGGATGCTCTGAACAGCTCATGGGAAAAAGGACATTGGTACTTACCTGATACGCCCATTCTCTGTGAGCTGTGAAGAGCATCCAGCCCCACCCATTTCTTTCCATCTGGTGGGGTTCCGTTCCAGTCAGGGATCTAGATCAGGTGATGAGTTCCAGACTTTGGCACTCAGTCTTCGCAAAACTGGGGGATGCTGAGGAGGACTTACGTGGAGGAGGAGGAGCGTCCTGGAGTTTTAAGACCAGCCTTTCCAGAAGTGACTGAATCCCATCTCTGGATGCTCTTCATAGCTCACAGAGAATGGGCGTATCAGTAAGTACCAACACCCTTTTGATGTTATTAAAGCTTGTGGTGGGCATTAATTTAACTGAGATACAACATAAAGAAATATGCGTACAGCCTAGAAAATACTGTATCAATTTCTCGACTTAATTTGTACAGGAACTGCTTAAGATATAAAACAAAATGCATTGGTCTTCCCCCATCCAAAAAAAGGAAACTTTAACCTTTACTAGAGTTGTCACCTTTTTGTTTTGTTTAAGAGATTGTAGCACGCTACCCATATGTACAGTGACCATATTTTCTTGAAAAAGATAAAGATAAATCTGAAAAATAGGGCAAATATGAAAGAGGTTCATAAAGATTTTAAAAAATCATTGTTTACTTGGCTTTACAGAGGAAAATTCAAGTTCAAAACCAAGAAAAACTTTTTAAAAATGCATATTCTAATAAAAATATCGAAAATCAAACAGTATATGTAAACTTAGTTTAAAAAGACAATTAATTTTTCATATTTCTCACATGAATGTGAAAGACTGAGCATTAAATGGTACCATTTGTACAATAAAAGTTAAATTACCGAAATAATTATTTTTATTTTATTTATTGTTTAAAAAATAAATCTAAAAGACAGCTTTCTGAAATAAAGGAATCTCCTTTTTAATATAGTATATATGATAACAGTACCCATTTGTCTATTATGCATTATGTGTGATGACAACTCATTCTCCAACTTCTTCAAAAAGCAATATTTGTCTTCTGTATCCAAGCAATAAGCAAGTGGTAGCATTGTTATGTGTTCACTCAGGTAAAGCAAACAGACTCAAAAATCATTTGTTTATTTAAGTCTCTTAGGAATCAAGCTTGGTATAGGAATCTCCTGCTTCAAAAAGGGGTTGCATTAGAAGACAACCAAGGCCCTTTGTAACCATGTTATTCTATATTATATACCCAGAGAGTTCCTTAGCAATGACACAGTAGTTGGAATTATCTTATTTTGGGATTTTTGTTTTTAAATTTGATCAATCTAGAGATCCTGGTTTTTTCCCTTGATCCCTGATCCAAATATTGAATTGCTTCAGCTATTAGCAATCATGTGCTAGTTATATAAGTCCCTGCAAAGTCAATTAACTCAGAGTCAAACTTATTAGAATTGCAATTATATTCAAGTGAATGAACTATAACAACAACAAAACTGGGCATTATTAATTATAATAATTGTATTTCATGGACAGAATTAAAAGTTTGAATTTATCTTAATGTGTTATTACATTTTAATATGTGTAAAAGGTTTTGTTTTGACTTTTTCCAGGAAAGGCCATTGACATAATTTTTTTAAAAAAAACATAATGGGTAGCACTAGAGTACTTTATAAAATAGTTAGGACTTGGTGATAAATTTACTTTCTTTTATTCTGGATGAAAGAGACAAACATTGAAGTTTTTTGTCAGTGAATGCAACATACATTGAAAACATTGAATAATGTTTGTGTTTATGAAATCCATTCATAAATTCAACCAAGGTTACTGAAACAGTTAGGTAAGCACAATAGAAATAAGAAATGCACAAGAAAAAGTGGGATCAAAATTTCTTTTTTAAATTTAATGAGATTTATGAATGTATATCTATGAAAATTCAGAATGTGTAATGACTACTAATTGTCACTATGGGAACACTTCAGTAAAAAGTATATCTATACTTTGTGGAATTATTCACTTTTGGGAAAAATATCATGATCCACATTATATCAGTATCATTTATTATACCTCTCAATATCTTTATCTGTACTTGTAAATGATCCTTGATACCACAGCACCCATTGATCTAACAATATAATACAATTAATAAAAGATGCTAACAATGATTAGCTGAGTTCAAAATATGAGAAATTTATAACCTATAACTACTCTGTCAAATACTCTGGTTTACCATGCAAGAATTTAGTAAATGAGGTTTAGCTGCCATCCAGTGGGTGATTTGTCATTTGCAGCCACTGCAAATATTGAGGGTTGTGGATAAATCAGTGATGAAAGACATAATTATTTTTCTAATTGTACTTTGACAAATATTCTGCCTATTTTCAAAACATTTTGAAATAGGCTTTATTAACACAATGGCAATATGTTTCAAAAGAAGAGAGTACTGTGTATGTAATTCAGGACTGAACTGTAGAGTTTTACTGATTGATTGCAGATGTTAATTACCCAACCTGATAAAATCATTATGTTACCTTATCAGGTAATAAAATGTCTGCAAGCAAACAACCAAGGTCAGAGAACACAAAAGATTCAACAAGAATGAATTTATATTAAATAGCCCAGAAATGAGATTACTGAAAAATTGTATTCCATTTTGCCAGCACAAATCTTGAGCATAGACATTCAACAGATAATTGAATTATCTATTGACTATCTAGCAGTCTCAGAAATACAAGCTAACAGTAACTTTGATTTTTAAGAAAAGAAATATACATGAATTACAATACAGTAGACAAGTGCATGCTGGATGGCATGAACAGTTCATCATTTCTGGACACAGGAATATGTGTGGTTTTTCTTCAACCTATTTACCTATTTCAATCCAATCAGAAATATTTTTCCCATCAATGGAAAGACTGCAGTGAATCATTCAACGCCTGATAACAAAGAAACACTGCAGGTCTGAGCACAGACATGATGTAATCGAAAGAAATACATCAAGAATGTGGCTTGGCTGAAAGTGGTGGGTAAGAATAAAAAAGATACTAAAATGATATAACTTGTAATAACACCAGAAATAGTGGAGAAAAGAAAGATCAAGTATTAGTAAGCACCAGGTGAAGATGGGTTTTTCATTGAAACATTTGAGTGATCTACACCCACTTGTTGCTAAGACGTTTAACAATATCCAGCAAGGAGATTAAATTGAGGAGTAACTAAAATATTGCAAAACCTATATGAAAGTTTCAGCAAAAGGGGCTAGCACCAGGCAACTACAGGCCAATTATCTTCTTACCAACAACTTTCAAATTGCTAAATGTTAAATTCCACCTGAGCAGAAAGGAAATGAGCCAAATAGCAGAGGAACAAAAATCAACTCTTGATTGACAATATGATTTTGGAAAAGTGCAAGGAAGATCAACTTGAATGTAGAATTACATGAAGGCATTCAAATCCCCTGCCACATTATTGGATAATCAAATGTCTAGAAATAATAGGAGTCAGTAGAAATATCAGAAACTTTGGGCAAAGGTCAATGGCACAATAGAAGATATGGTTGCTGGGCAATGGTGATAGAATGGGAGAGGTTAACATCAGTAGAAGAATATTTTAAGGACACTCACTGTTATTACTACTCTCTGTCATTGAACTGATTCCTCTGTCAACAATAAAATAATTTAGGCCATGGCTATCAAAAACACCTGCCAGGCTCTTCCACCTCCTTTATATGGATTATGAAGTTGTATGGAAAATCACTATCTGAAACAAAATTTCAGCTTAACACTTCCAGTGTATATAGTCAAGAGATTGCAGTGGACTTTGGACTGGACAAATGTGCCATGGTGATCATCAAGCGAGGAAAAATAATGAAAAATGAAAGATTCAAAACACACTATGAAATAATATCAAGAATCTGAATGAAGATTACTATTACAAACACATATATTTCATTCAGGCTGGTAACATCAAGCACACTGAAGTCAAGAAAATGTTAGAAGTGAAGTGAAGAAAATCTGAAAGTCCAAAATCAATAGTGGAAATACCTTCAAGGCCATTTACATGTGGGTAATTCTAGTTATTAGATACACAGCTGGAATAGTGGATTTGACTTAAGCAGAATCAAAAGCCCTGGTTAGGAAGACCAGAAAAATAACAACAATGAATCATGCTCTTCATCTTCACAGCAATGCTCACAGATTCTACTTACCAAGGAAAATAGGTGGGCATGGAATGTTGCAAGTACATTAGACAATTGAAGAAGAAAAGGGAACATTGGAAGAATATTGAAGGACAGTGAAAAAGATGTGCTGAAGCTAATATACCAGGAAGGGGTCTGAAGCCTAAACCATATGATGAACTATGAAGAGAACAAGGTATATCTTACTTTTAAAAAATGAGGGATTTGGGTGATATGGTACTAAGGAAAGGTCACAGAAAACTGGGTAGAAGTGTGTTAACTTATTCTCCAAAACACCTAAGGAAAAGGAGCAATGGATGAAAGACCACTAAAGGACCAATCTGGAAGTAAGATTGTTTTTTTTCCCCCCGAAGCCATTGAGAACAAGATTTGGCCATAAATGTGAGTTGTCTTCTATGAAACTGACAGAAAAGCTGACTTATGTATGCAAGATGACTTAACAACTCTACACTGTTGACAAATTGCAGCATCTCTCTTTAAAGAATGTGCAGTTGTGCTGCACAAATCAGAGAAAAAAGAATTATGGCTACTTTGTCTTCAGGCTCTTAACAGATTCACATTTTACTCCTTTTGTTCTGTACAGTACAAGTGATCTTTCTCTTTCAGATTCTACTCCATTCCTCTTCTGTCATACACTTCTTGAATCATTTCATTCATTGTGTTTCACCACATATTTTACAATGGTGACAAGAGATATATTTCTTTGAGACAATATATTCAGTTCTGGCCAGGCATCACTCAATTACTTGATTGGAATGAAAACTACAGTCTGTTATTCTGGTATCCTGTTCTTATATTCTGCAAATCCTGTAATAAATAGTAAAATAGGTGAACAATCACTGAAAGTAAGAACACTTATTTGCTTCCTATAATATTTATATTTATATGCCATCTCCTATTTAAAAAAAAAACATCTGGTGGAGAAAAGGTAATTGGCATATATCCAGAGTTATACTGCTAATTACATTTTACTATATTAATATATGTCATTCCATTTTTTCTTTTAAATATGAAATTGAACAATTACTGCTAGAATACTGAACTTTAAAAAACATAGTAACTAAAGATTTATTCATACTGATCTGTAGTCATAATAGTATGCATTGATCACACTTCCATCAGCCTACCACCAGGAGGCATAAATGCTCCACTCCCTTACTGGATGTTTAACCTTGGTAACCAAACATCAAAAAAAATCTCATAGCTTTGATTGGCTGTTTATGTGCCATCAAGTTGGTATCAACTTTTAGCAACAACATAGTTTTCCATGAACAGTGTTATCAAAACTTATGCTCATGCCTAAGTCTGGATAATACCAGACTCCTTCTTAGTTCCCTTATTAGAGTGATAGAAATAAAATTAAAGGCCCAACTATAAAAATATTTATGTTAATTTTAAAATTAATGTTCATCTTTAAACTTAGTCCCTTTAGAATCTGAAAATATTTTTCATTTGATATTTAGTTTTTCTAAATTTCAGGAAAGCGTGGAAAATTTATCTACTCTACTGCATGTTCCATTTCTGGAAGACAATGGATAGTGGGTGCAGTTGAGGTTTCTCCAGGCAGTGAGAATTGTGCAAGTTTATTTTATTGGAAGTAAAATAATCTTACAAAAATTAAAATATTATAGGAAGTTAACACCCACCTCTCTCCCAGAAAAATGAAATATTCTAGGAAATATTAAAAAGGCAGAATATTTCCCCTAAAAGGAGTAGAAACTCAGAAGCAGAAACTCAACTCAGAAGCAGAAGGTCACACCTTTGTTAATGGGCCTAGGCCAGAATATTCTACACAACAAAGGCCTCTACCCATCTCACCACCTGGCCTTGGAAGACTGTATCAGCCAGCACTCAGGTGAAGCCATGTGGTTCAGAAAAAGCCTACAAAGTTAGCTAAAAACCCACCCCTGGGAGTCTGACAGCCAATGGGATACATTTTTTTACACAAGAACAGGAAACACTAAGGTGGGGCCCAACAGAGGGTATAAAACAATTGCACTTTTAGCATCTTGCCCCTTTTTCTCTTCTTTTCCTTCACCCAACATCTTGAAGCATGTGATCGTCCTTTTCACTTTGGAGCTCCAAGCCATGTAGTCCTGTCAACCATTAAAACATCTTTCCAAACAGCCTCCATGATTCCAGTGTCTTTTTCTCCACCTGGAACTGAGCCCAGAAGGATATTTCTTCCAACAGTAGCTAGTAAATAAGCTAAATACATTATGCAACTCATTTTAATACATCTAAAAATTCCCCCCACAAAGCACTGATACTTTTAGTTAGTAATATGTCTTTCATGATCTTCTTACCTGTGCTTAACTGTATTTCATTCAGCAAACCCAATTTATTGAGAATACACAATAAATATGTGAGGGCAAGTTCATATACCTAAGTGGGTTTGTCTCATTTGTGGCCCAGTGTGTCATGCATGTACAGCTTAATACAGTAAATATTAAGATTCAACAATATTTTAGAAACTGGTCACTGTCTTGGAGACATTACTTCCAGTAACCTTTGCCCTAAAGAGTCATGTGTAGCTATAATTACAGGAAAATTATTGTATTAACTTACATTTGCTTTTGGTTTATATTTTTACTGGAAGCAAATTTGTAAGTCATTCAGCAGCTGCCTATCAATCATTGAACAGGTTCTTCATGTAAGTTGTCTCCACAAATACCGCATAAAACATGTAATGCTGATCAGATTTATCTTCTAAAGCAAATCTTCCACCTTCAATTGAAAATTAACAAGGTTTCTGAGAGACAAAATGTCCTCACTTCTGGGTGACATTTAGATCTTGGCATTCAGCATAAATTGCAATAATGCAGAAATGATAGAATATACATCATACAATCAGAATGCCAACCCAAATATTTCATATGTGTATCATGTTGTGCACTGGTATGAAAGTCCAGAAGTGACATAGGTTTTGTCATTCATCCTCTCTTGCCTCTCATAACAAACATCTTTGCCTTCAGATGTACAGCTGGTCTTCTTTATGAATAGAATAGAATAGAATAGAATAGAATAGAATAGAATAGAATAGAATAGCTTTATTGACAAGTGTGATTGGACACACAAGGAATTTGTCTTGGTGTAAATACTCTCAGTATACATAAAGAAAATGTACATTCATTAAGAATCAAGAATCATAATGTACAACACTTAATGAGAGTCATAGGGTACAATTAACAATCAAATCATACCAGGAAACGGTCAATATAAATTGTCAGGATACAAGCAACAAAGTTACAGTCCTACAATCACAAGTGGGACGGGATGGGTGATAAGGAGTGATGAGAAGATAAACAGTAATAGTAGTGTACACTCTGTAAATAGTTGAACAGTGTTGAGGGAATTATTTGTTGAGCAGAGTGGTGGCTTTCGGGGAAAAACTGTTCCTGTGTCTAGTTGTTCTGGTGTGCAGTGCTCTATAGCGTTGTTTTGAGGGAAGGAGTTAAAACAGTTTATGTCTGGGATGTGAGGAGTCTGTAAATATTTTCACAGCCCTCTTTTTGACTCGTGCAGTATACAGGTCCTCAATTGAAGGCAGGTGGGTAGTAATTGTTTTTTCTGCAGTCCTAATTATCTTCTGGAGTCTGTGTCTGTCCTGTTGGGTTGCAGAACCAATACCAGATATTTATAGAGGTGCAGATGATAGACTCAGTAATTCCTCTGTAGAAATGTATCAGCAGCTCCTTGGGCAGTTTGAGCTTTCTGAGTTGGTGCAAAAAGAACATTCTTTGTTGTGGTTTTTTTATGTCATTTTGATGTCAGGTGTCCATTTTAGGTCATGTGATATAGTAGAACCTAGAAATTTGAAAGTCTCTACTATTGATGCTGTGTTGTCTAGTATTGTAAGAGGTAGCAGTATGGGAGGGTTTCTTCTAAAGTCTACCACATTTCTACAGTTTTGAGTGTGTTCAGTTCCAGATTGTTCTGGTTACACCACGAGGCAAGTTGTATAACCTCCTGTCTGTATGCAGATTCATTGTTGTCTTGATTGAGACCAATCACTATTGTGTCATCAGCAAACTTCAGTATTTAACAGATGGATCATTTGAGATGGGAAAAGAGAAGTGGAGATAACACACAGCCTTGGGGGGGGGGGCTGTGCTGATTGTACAGGTATCGGGTGTGATTCTGCCTAATTTCACCTGCTGCTTTCTATCTATTAGGAACTTATGATCCACATACAAGTGTGTTCAGGTACCACGAGTTGTTTTAATTTACTTAGAAAAGTGTCTGGAATGATGGTATTGAATGCTGAACTGAAGTCTACAAAGAGGATCCTTGCATAAGTATTTTTAAAGGTGTTGTAGGATGGAATGCAGAGCCATGTGAACAGCATCATCTGTCGATCTATTTGCTTCTTAGCAAACTGCATGGGATCTAACAGTGGATCTGTGATGGTTTCAGATGGGACAGCACAAGCCTTTCAAAGATTTTCATAACTACAGATGTTAGAGCAACTGGTCTGTAGTCATTCAGTTCCTTGATGGAGGGCTTCTTTGGCAATGGGATGATGGTAGAACGTTTGAAGCAGGAAGGAACATAACACATCTCTAGTGATTTGAATGAAGATGGGGGCCAATTGGTCAGCACAGACTTTTAAGCAAGGAGTTATCTTGTCTGGCCCTGGTGCTTTTCCTGGCTTCTGTCTGTGTAATAGATCTTGCACTTCTTTTTTTGTGATCACCAGAGGTTGTGAACCCAATGGATTGGAGCCAGTTGTAGGAGGCTTGACTGTTGTTGATGTGTTTGAGATGTGGGTTGTGGAGATAGGTGGCTGTAATTTCCTTTCATACCTGCAGTAAAACACATTCAGGTCATCTGCTAGTTGTTGATTTCCTTCTGCCTGGGAAGGATGTTTTCTGAAGCCAGTTATGTTTTTAAGAGTTTTAAGAGTTTTCCACATGTTTGCTGGTTCATTTGTTGAGAATTGATTCTTTAACTTTTCAGAGTAGCTTCTTTTTGCTGCTCTGATCTCTCTTGTTGATATGTTTCTGGCCTGATTCTATAGCACTCTGTCACCTTTTCTTTAGGCTTCCTCTTTGGAACCACATAGCTGCTTATGTTTAGCTGTGAACCAAAGTTTATTGTTACTATATATTTGCGAGTTCCTTGTTGGTACACATAAGTCTTTGCAGAAGCTAACATATGATGTCACAGTATCTGTGAGCTCATCTAGGTCTGCAAAGGCATCTCCAAAAACATTCCAATCAGTGCAATCAAGGCAGGCCTGGAGTTGTAGCTTTGTTTCATCTGACCAAGTCTTCACTGATTTAATTGTTGGTTTAATGGTTTTAAATCTGTCTGTAGGCAGGTACAAGGTGAATCATGCAGTGGTCAGAGTGTCCCACAGCTGCTTGTGGTAAAGACCTATAAGCATCTTTTACTGTTGTATAGCAGTGGTCTAAAGTATTTTTGCCTCTGGTGGGACAATTTACATGCTGGAAATATTTGGGAGCTCTTTCCTTAAATTTGCTTGATTGAAATCTCCTAAAATGATGTGAAGGGAACCTGGGTGTTTGGCCTCAGCCTCCATAATTTGATCAGCAATATGTCTTGTTTACACAGGCTTTTGGAGGAACATACACAGCTATTAGGAGAAATGAGGAGAACTCACCTGGAGAGTAAAATGGCTTGCAGTTGATGTGTAAAGACTCTAAATTTTCATCACAAAACTTATATATTATAGTTATATCCTGAGACCAACTGCTGTTGATATATAAACATAATCCTCCACCCTTTGTTTTACCTGATGTCTCTTCAATTCTGTCTGATCTAAATGTCTGAAATGTCTGAGATATATATGGTGTTGTCCCCATTAATTTATAGATTAAGCCAGGTTTCAGTAAAACAAAGAACAGCTGAATTATGAAAATCAGAATTCCATCTATTTAAGAGATGAATTTCATCCATCTTGTTAGCCAGTGAGCATAAATTAATCAGAAAGATTGAAGGGAGAAGAGTTTTTTTCCCCCTATTCCTTCGTCTGTTTAAAATTCCCACTTGTTTACCTCATCTCCTCTTCCGGCGTGGTTGCTTCTTTGCTTTCTTTGTTGTAATCCATAACACTGGGGAATTGGTTAGAATCTCTTCTGCGTTTGCAAAGACAGGTGGGAAATCAAAAAGCTGCTTCTTCAGGAAACATTGCCTAATTCTTAACAAATGGTCTTATGAGTATAAAATCCGCAGTGAATTGCAGATAATAATAAGCAATAAAGAAACCATTAGAGAGCATTTCACTGAGGCAGCCGTCGTCAGCGCCATCTTGGCACAATGATGGCTGCCATGTGTAGCTTAAAAGACAAGCAATGGTGCTGGTGATAGATGAGATAGATTGATGCTAATTTTATTCTTCATGGGAAGAATTAAAATATTTTTAATATTATCTTCTCTAAGCAGCCAAATTTCATTCTTCAAGTTTCCTTGTAAATCAGCCTAAGGTATATCAAACCCAGAAGTAGAATCCTCCAGTTTTTCTCTCTCAATTATATGGCTTATTCTTTCTAAGACTAAGACCATTCTACTGATGGACCATAGATCACGATTCTCTGCGGTTATGGTCTGTGCTCTTTCATTGGAGAGCCCCGATTATTATGATTAGGGGCTGAAGCTGCCTTGGAGGGGTGGCAGAGTAAGGGGAAGCCCCAAGCCATATTGAGGGGAGCCGGATCTCCCCCCCCCCTGGGCTTGGTCTTCCCCCCCCCGAAGATGACTGCAGTGATGGTTTGAAATGGCCACCCTGAAGAGGAGGACTCAGCTGGATTAAGATTTGTGCAGAAGGGAAGAAAGAGATGGATAACATCTGAACCAGGACAACTGGGCAATATAACTAAAAAAAAGTACCCCGGGATTAAGGTAACATGGATTTTTTTCAGAAAAAAAAAATGAGTGGTGAAATTACAAAGGGACAGGGAAAAAAAAAGAAAATATTTTTGACAGCTAGGCGGGGCTTCGAACCGGGAAAGGAAGAAGCTGGAACTAAAGAGTTAACTAAATTGGACTAAAATATTTTGGGAATAAACAGGCATAAAATAAAGCTAGACTTAAAATTTTCAAATAATAATAAAGTTTACAAATTGGAGATGGGAGTGTGCTGGAATATTGAGGTTCGAAAAACCCTAAATAAAAAAATAAGGGGGAAAGGTGAAGACTTTGTATAATGGGAAATGCCACCTTTTGACAAAAAATTGAGCTCAAACAAAAGGGAAAGCATCCTGTTTCTGAATAAACTTGTGTGGATATAACATAGAATATAATATAATATTGAAACAAAGTAAGAATCTTAGAAAGTGAAAGCAGAACCAGAATAAAGAAAAAAGCAAGGAAAGACTGACTGTGGGTCAGGAAAAGCAGAAAGACCCAGTAGAAAAGGGGAAAGGAAGATATTAAGAAAGAGAGGGATATAAACTGGAGTGAGAAAAGATATGGGGAAAAGAGGGGAAGGAGAAGCAGGAAGAAACAGGTGCATGAAATAAAAAAATACGGAAATAGTAAAATGTTGAAAAGAAATTGTTTTTTTCAGAGATAAATGGTTGATGAATTATAAAGGGGATTCTGCAGGGTGACAAGGGGTAATAAGGATATTTCTGCAATTAAAAATATTTAGAAAATAAGGTAATATAGATACTGATAACTCTTATCAAAATCTAGGGGGGGAAATTTGCTGCGGAATCCAAATGAAAAGATGTTATGATTACTATTGTAACTTCTTAAAAATAATGGTTTATTGGGAATCAAGATGAGGGAATAAAGGTATATTTTAATCATTGAGGTGTCACACTCAAAATACTAAAAGGGGGGAAACCTATACTTGTTTCTTTTTTGTTTTGTTTTTTAGTTTAAAATTTGTATTAATCTAGAATTTATGAAATGAATGTGTAATGGAAAGGAAATATGATAGACTAAAGAACCAATTAAATTAATAAGTTAATATAGACTATTAAAAGCAAGGAGAGACATTGGTAACTTTTTTATTATTATCATTATTATCATTATTAAGCAAACACATATTGTTTATCTTTATTTTTAAAATAAACATTAAAGGATTATATTTGAAATCATTGAAATTAAACAAAAAGATGTTTCAACTGAGATTAATGAAAGAGGCTAGAATTAATGTGTTTGTTTCTCTCCTTACTGAAAATTTGGAATGGAAAAGATAACAGAATTAAGTATGCATATATGAATGTATAATTGCTGTCATATTTGTATGTTGTGAACAATATGTTGTTCACTAAAAAGAAATTTTTGTTTTTAATGTGAAAAACTGACTAAAATTTGTTTAAAAAAAATCAGCTATCCCTAAAGTGGGACATGTCAATTGCAAGATAATTTTAGTCCCATCCATTTGGCATAAAAATGTCTTATTAATATTCATTTACATGATGACTTGTAATTTTGCAACTGAATTAATGGAGCATGAATGGATCCTTAATACAATAATCTCTAAAAGACCCTAAAAGACTCAACAAGAAGTAATATTGACTTTATCAAATATAAATACAAGAATAAATTGCATTGATGTCTTTGGCATGGGGTATATATGTTCATGAATAGTTGATATTCATTTACGAAGAGGAATTCTTCTAGAGCAGTGGTGGCTAACCTTTTTGGACTCCTGTGCCAAAAATTGTGCATGCACTTGCATTCTCATGCCCACATGCCAGCATCCAGAAAGCAATGCCCCCCCATCCCCCCTATGCATGCGTTAAAATGTGTTAAAATGTATGTTAAAAGAACAGTTAAGGAACAGAGATGGAAAAAGCCTAGCAGATTATATAGTTGACTCTAGTTATTTCAGGCCCTGTCACACTGGCCGACGGATGCAAAACATTTGCAAAAAGGACACAGCGGACGAGAAAAATGTTCCATCCGTTGTTATCCGCTCTCAAAAGGGGTAAAAATTTGCATAAACAGAGTGGACAACACGGAAAGGAACAGACGTGGGGAGGACGTAGGGTGGATGGAAAGCGGATGCTCCACGGAAGCCTAGCGGATGGAAGCAGATGAGAGCGGATGGCACATCCGCAAGTCTTCCGGGGGAGCGCAGCAAAGGGGACGCGGAACAGATACAGCAGATGCAGAGCAGAAGCCTAGCGGATGCCTAGCGGATGCCTAGCATTCAATGCGCATGCGGGGAAGATGCATTGCGTCAGCCCCGCGGATATAAAGGGAAGCAGCTCCCAAGCAGGTCAACATTCAGAGGAAAGACCTGCTTCCAGACACAGCTCTCAAGCCTGCCTGCCAGCCTGCCTGACTGCCTGACTGCCTGACTGCCAGCCAGCCTGCCTGCCTGCCTGCCAGCCTGCCTGCCTGCCAGCCTGCCTGCCAGCCAGCAACCCCACAACCATGGGGAAGAAGAGAAAGCCTCAGCCATCTGCTGCCAGACCTGGCAAGAGGGACAGGGACACCCTCCCACTCCCTGGCTCTCACTCTGCTTCTGCTGGGGCTTCTGCAGCACGGGCTCACTCTTCCGGGGCTGGGGCTTCTGCTGCTTCAGCTTCTGGAGGAGCTGATGATGCTCCTTCTGGCGGTGGTGCTTCTGCTGGTGCTTACTCTGCTGATGCTGCTTCTGGCGGTGGTGCTTCTGCTGGTGCTTACTCTGCTGAAGCTGCTTCTGGTGGTGGTGCTTCTGCTGGTGCTTACTCTGCTGAAGCTGCTTCTGGCGGTGCTTCTGCTGGTGCTTACTCTGCTGGCACTGCTCCGAGTGCTCGTACTTCTGCTGGTGCTTACTCTGCTGGCGCTGCTCCTCATCCTGCTGGTCCTGCTGGTGCTCCTGGTCTTGCTGGTGCTCCTGGTCCTGCTGGTCCTGCTCATGCTCCTGGTCCTGCTGGTGCTGCTGGCGCTGCTGGTGCTTACTCTGCT
Source organism: Laticauda colubrina (assembly GCA_015471245.1). Lineage (NCBI taxonomy): Eukaryota > Metazoa > Chordata > Lepidosauria > Squamata > Elapidae > Laticauda > Laticauda colubrina. The sequence continues at coordinate 35,904,514 of BLBF01000006.1, read as the reverse complement.
GCTGCTGCTGCTGATCCTGCTCCTGCTGGTCCTGCTTTTGCTGGTGCTGCTGCTGCTGCTGGGGTGGAGGAGCAGCACCTACAACCTGGAAGCCCTTCTGATGATGGCCCATATGGCCCTGCCAAAAAGAGGAAGAGGCATACGTGGAAACGGAAGAGGAGGCAATACAACATCAAAGAGGAACATGAGGATGAGGTGCTGGAGTGGCTGAGAGAGAATGAGTATCTATGGTGGAAGGGACACAGGCTCTATAGGGACACCAAAAGGAAGCAGGCTGCTTGGAGAGAGAAGGTGGAGAGCCTGGGCTACACTTCGGAAGTGCTCCTCGGCTGGTGGAAGCACATGCACACCTGGTATGGGAAGCTGCACCTCAAAAATCTGGCCAGGCTGCGGTCAAGCTGACGGACAGAGAGAACTACGTTATGGCCAAGTGCAGCTTCCTGGAGAGTGAGATACGCCACTGAGGAGCAGCCCCTCTCACAACCCTCTCTCTCAGGCAGCCTGCTGAGAGCCAGTCCTCTTCCGGCAGAGAGTCAGCTCCTGTGTCCAGGCAGGTATCTGTGGAGTGTTCCACAGCGGACACCGCCCCGACAGCTGTAGTACCCGTGGCGGAGTGCGTGGAGGACCCCCTGGTGCAGTGGGAGAAAGGAGACAGCACTTCCACCACAGCCCAACCCGCATCCACCCCCAGCTCCACCTCCACAGAAAGGCAGAGAGGCAGACTGGAGGGGCAGAGCCACACTGTCCTGCTGGAGATAAGAGACACCATCAGGACCAACGTAGATCTCCTCTCTCAGCTGGTACACACCGACTCCTCATCCTCCAACCGCAAGTCCTTCCTCACCTATGTGAACCAGACCCTCATGGACATTGCGGAACCCCAGTACCACATGGTGAAGGACAGGATCACCGATCTGCTTCACAACTCTCCAGACCCAGGTGAACCTGCTCCCACCCAGTCCAGGTCTGCTCTTCCACCCCAGGTGATGTCCCTCCCATTCCAAGGCTTTCCACAGGCCCTCACCTACTAAGGCTACGGCTACCAGGAGGTCCAGCAGCACAGGCAGCAGCCCTTCCCAGTCCAAGCACAGGTTCATCGGATGCCACCGTTGCCACCAGTTCCACTGATGCCACCGATGCCACCCACGCCACTGAGGCCACTGACGCCACCGATGACACCCACGCCACCGATGCCACTTTTTGAGTGGAAAATGTATCCAACGCATCCGTTCTGCATCTGCAACGCATACGGGGAACATCCGTTCTGCATCCATCGTCATCCGTTACACATCCGCTACATCCACTAGGCATCCGCTGCACATCCGCGCAACTCAAATCCTCTCCAGTGGAAAACGGACACAGGGAGAAAGCGAAACGGACGCAGAACGGACGGGCAGCGTTAGTAGCACGGATGGAGAAAGGATGAAAGTGGATGAGCTCACAAAGAAAGCATTTAAAACGGAAAAAGCATTCGCAGAGGGGACCTATCTCAGATATTAAGGATGTCTAGAGGATGCCTAGAAGGTGCAAAAGGACACATAGTGGAAAACCTATATTGCCTATAAAAAGGGGGAGCAACTCAACTGGATCTCACTTTCAGACCAACAGCTCTGCTGTGCAGACTTCTGCAGCCTTCATCATCTCCACCATGGATTGTAACACAGTCCTTTTGGTAGCCACCATCGTTCTGCAACAGTGCGAAGCCATCTACAGGCTCTTTCAACTGTTCCACGGGAAGAAAAGGAGGTGGCCAAGAATTGTCTGGGTCTGAGGATGGATCGGGAGAAGAGCAAAGTACGGACTGTACAACAAGCTGATGGTGGAGCTGAGGAAAGAAGACCCTCGTGCATTCCAGAACTTCATGAGGATGCTGCCAGCCATGTTTGACGAAGTTGTGGAGCGGCTGACACCCAGGTTGACCAAGCAGAGCACCAACTTCCGCCCAGCCTGGACCCTGGGCTCAAGGTGACACTGACTCTGTGCCACCTGGCCTCAGGGACCACCTACAGGAGCATGCAGTACGGCTGGAGGGTGCCACACAACACCATCAGCATTGTGGTCAGAGAAGTGGTGGAGGCCATCATCGAAGAATACCTGGAGGAGCTCCTCCAGTGCCCCTCCATTGAAGAAGGCTGGAAGAAAGTTGCAGAGCAGTGGTATCAGAAGTGGAACTTCCCCCACACCGTTGGAGCCATGGATGGCAAGCACGTGGCCTGCAAAGCTCCACCCAAGTTGGGGTCCACTTATTTCAACTACAAGGGCTTCTTCAGCATCATCCTCTTTGCCATGGTCGATGCTGACTACAAGTTCATGTACATCGATGCTTCAGGCAATAGGTCAGCTTCAGATGCCCTGATATACAATGCCAATGACTAAAGGATGGGCTGGAATGCAACTTCATCATGGGCTTCCCAGATCCAGACCCCCTGCCCAAAGACATGCAAGATGTGCCCTACTTCATCGTGGGGGATCACGCCTTCTCCCTCAGAACCTACCTCATGAAGCCCTACACTTCCAGATATCTCACCCGTGAAGAGAGGATTTTCAACTACAGGCTGTCCAGGGCAAGGCGGGTGGTGGAGAACGCCTTTGGCATCCTGGCCAACAGGTTCTAGGTATTTCTCACCACCATGCAGCATCACCCACAGACCATGAGGAGGATCGTGGAAGCTTGCTGCATCCTGCACAATCCCATGCGCACCCGCTACCCAGTGTTGCAGAACAGGTTCGTGGACCTTCTACAAGGCAATGGGGACATGGAGCCTGAGGAATGGAGGCAAGGGCGAAACCTGATAGACACTGAGGATGTGCAAGGCCCCAACAGAGCCTCACATGAAGGGAAGGAGCAGCGCAACCTCCTGAAACACTGGTGCAACTCCCCAGCTGGAACAGTGGAGTGGCAAGACAGGATGATAGATGATTAATGGATGCTTCCTTCAGCCTGTCTCATCACACTGATGAGATTGTGCCATGTATGTTGGGTGGGCCTACAATGAACAGGGCATTTAATAAAGAGTTGTGTTTATGTTGAAATGTGTGGATCAATGATTACATTGTTATTGATAATAAAGGGTCATAGGTTTGGCACCTGGGAGGGTGGACCATATAGTCCCACTATGCTTGCACTGGAGGTTTATCTATCCCACAGCTATTACCCATCCCAAAGGTATCCCTGCCCATCCCACAGGTATCCCTGCCCATCCCTCAGCTATTACCCATCCCAAAGGTATCCCTGCCCATCTCACTGCTATCTTAACCCATCCCAAAGGGATCCCTGCCCATCCCATTGCTATCTTAACCCATCCCACAAGCATTCAAAGGCTTAAACCATTTCTAAAAGTTTCCACAAAGACTTTATTTACAAAAATAAATGAAGCAAGTGTGTGAAGCAAAGATCATCTTTATTAATAACAAGCTGTTAAAGGAAAATGACCCAAGTCAAGTGTCCAAATAAAGTCAACAGGTAGCCACCCAGTCTCTGGCACTCCTCTTGGTCACTCAGAGGTGTGCCCAGTCTCAGGGGTGAAGAGTCCAGGTGCTGTGGAGGTGGCTGCTGCTGGAGTGCTGGTCTGAAGCACCACTGGGGTGCCTGGGCCCGAGAGGACAACAGGGGACGGTGTGTTGAGGAAGCTCTCAGACAGCTGGCTCAGCCCTGTGATGTTGAGAGCCCCTTCCTCCATGACATGGGGTGTCAGCCCCACTACCGATGAAAGATGTACTGAGGCTGGGCTTGGCAGTGGGTTGGAGGAAGGAGCAGTGTAGTGGGGCTGTCTGGTCTGCAGCTGGGTGAGGACTGGTGCGGATGGAACCTCAGTCGACGGATGCTGTACGGATAGAGAGGAAGAAAAACGGACGCAGTGAGTACAGAACAGATGCATTGCGTTAACCAACGGATGGCAAGTGTTTCTCTCCATTTTACATCCTCTTTCCATCCGTTGGTGCAGTGTGACATGGGCTTTCAATTCATTATATATTAGGAAATGGGAGTTGTTGATGTTATATAAACCAATGAATATGTAATTTTTTACATTAGTTAACTATGGGCTGATTTGTTAAAAATGGCAATGATTTAAAAAGAAGAGTCTTTTGAAAAGAAGAGTTGCTGTCTGCAACTCAGTAAGTGCAGCATCTAGTTATTTTGTGAAAGACTGGAAAAAATCAGGACCCAGTGACACTTGGATGAAAAGCCTTACAGTGAATGCTTAATAAATCACAAATTGATGATAAAAATGGGCTTTGAATTTGCATTTTTGAAGCATGGAAAAATTAAAAATTTAAATGCAGTGTTTTTGGAAAACTATATTATGTTATTTTACAATCGGTTGTTAATCGCCATCCTGAATCCTTCAGTAAACCAGAGAAGGAATGACTGTGTAATAACTATCAATAATAAGTTAATTTGTGATAGAAAAAAGAATTACTGGTTCTTTCCCATATTCTAACATTCTCCCCTGCTGTTCTCTAATTTTTCTCAAAAGTTCACCTGCCTCTTGCTCTTCAATAGAATTTTTACCCACCCACTTTAAATATTTATGCGACTTTGACATGATCTCCATAAAAATTCATTGGGATTTTTTTATTGTATATGTAATAACATTAATATTTTGCTGAGATTTAAGTGAGCCCATTGCATATTAAAACATTCTAATACTATTAAAATAATATTTTTATTAGTATACTAATAAAAGTATTTGTATTTATTAGTATTTGTATTGTAGCATAAAAAATTTATCTTTATGAATCTGCACAGAGACAGGAGGTTGAACAAGTAACCTTGTGGTGAAACCAGAACAATCTTGAACTAAATAGACTCAAAACTGTAAAAATGGTGATAGATTTTAGTTGAAATCATCCTATACAACCACCTCTTACAATATTACACAATACAGTATCAGTAGTAGAGATCTTCAAGTTTCTAGGTTCTATTGTATCTCAAGATTTAAAATAAACATATATAAAAATGCCATTAAAAAAGCACAACTAAGAATGTTCTTTCTGTGCCAAGTCTGAAAACTCAAACTGCCCAAAGAGCTGCTGATTCAATTCTACAGAAGAATTATTGACTCATCTCTACCTCTATAATGGTCTGGTTTGGCTCTGCAACCAAACAAGACAGACACAGACTTCAGAGGATAATTAGAACTCCAGAAAAAACAGTTACTCCCAACCTACTTTCAATTGTGGATCTGTATGCTACACAAGTCAAAAAGTAGGCTGTGAAAATATCTACAGACCCCACACTTCCTGGACATAAATTGTTTCAACAATTTTTTCCAAAATGCCATCACTCTACTAAACAACTAATTTCCACAACACTATCAATTTATTTACTAAGACTGTATTACTATTATTCGTCGACAAGTAGATTTTAATACTTCTTGTGCCTATCTTATGATTATTACCATGCTGCTTGTATTTTTACACGTTATATTATTTTATTTGTTTCCTAGAATGATTTGATTGTTTATTAGAAACCTATGACTATCACTAAGTGTTGTATCTTATGATTTTTGATGAACATATATTTTTCCTTTATTTACACTGAGAGCATATATGCACCAAAGAAAAATTCCATGTGTGTCCAATCACACTTTGCCAATAAAAAATTCTATTCTATTCTATTCTATCTTGTGGTAGGTTTTTTTTTTTATACTCTTTATACTCACATTAAGGCATTGGGCTAAAAATTGGGAGATTGTGAATTCTACTCCTGCTTAAGCCCCTGTCACACAGCACCAACGGATGGAAAGAGGATGTAAAATGGAAAAAAAACACTTGCCATCCGATGGTTAACGTGATGCTTCTGTTCTGTACTCACTGCGTCCGTTTTTCATCCTCTCTATGCGTCCAGCATCCGTCTACTGACATTTCATCTGCTCAAAAAGTTTTGAGCTGCACAAAATTTTTTGAGTGGAAAATGTATCCAACGCGTCCGTTCTACATCTGCTATGCATATGGGGAACATCCATTAGATGTCCGTAGTCATCCGTTACGCGTCCGCTATATCCGCGAGGCATCCGCTGCACATCCGCGCAACTCGCATCCACTCCAGCGGAAAACAGACACAGGGAGGAAGCAAAATGGATGCGGAACGGACACGCAGTGTTAGTAGCACGGACGTAGAAAGGATGAAAGCAGATGCAGCTCGCATACAAAGCATTAAAATGGAAAAAACGTTCGCAGAGGGGACGTATCTCGGATATTTAGGATGTCTGCAGGAGGCCTAGAGGATGTCAAAGGACACCTAGCAGAAAACCTATATTTCCTATAAAAAGGAGGAGCAACTCACCTGGATCTCACTTTCAGTCCAGCAGCCCTGCTGTGCAGACCTCTTCAGCCTTCATCTTGCTCTTGCTCTTCCACAGCATCCAGTCATCTCCACCATAGATCGTCACACACTCCTTTTGGTAGCCACCATCGTTCTGCAACAGTGCGAAGCCATCTACAGGCTCTTTCACCTGTTCTACGTGAAGAAAAGGAGGCGGCCAAGAAGTGTCTGAATCCGAAGATGGATCACGAGAAGAGCAGAGTATGGACTGTATAACAAGCTGATGGTGGAGCTGAGGAATGAAGACCCTCGTGCATTCCAGAACTTCATGAGGATGTCACCAGCCATGTTTGACGAAGTTGTGGAGCGGCTAAGACCCAGGTTGACCAAGCAGAGCACCAACTTCCGGCCCAGCCTGGACCCTGGGCTCAAGGTGGCACTGACTCTGCGCCACCTGGCCTCAGGGACCACGTACAGGAACATGCAGTACGGCTGGAGGGTGCCACACAACACCATCAGCATTGTGGTCAGAGAAGTGGTGCAGGCCATCATCGAAGAATACCTGGAGGAGCTCCTCCAGTGCCCTTCCACTGAAGAAGGATGGAAGAAAGTTGCAGAGCAGTGGTATCAGAAGTGGAACTTTCCCCACATCGTTGGAGCCATAGATGGGAAGCACATGGCCTGCAAATTTCCAGCCAAGTCAGGGTCCACTTATCACAACTACAAGGGCTTCTTTAGCATCATCCTCTTCACCATGGTCAATGCTGACTACAAGTTCACGTAGATCGATGCTTCAGGCAACGGGTCAGCTTCAGATGCCCAGGTATACAACGCCAGTCACCTCAAGGAGGGGCTGGAATGCAACCTAATCATGGGCTTCCCAGATCCAGACCCCCTGCCCAAGAACACACAAGATGTGCCCTACTTCATCATGGGGGATGATGCCTTCTCCCTCAGAACCTACCTCATGAAGCCCTACACTTCCAGATGCCTCACCCGTGAAGAGAGGATCTTCAACTATAGGCTGTCCAGGGCAAGGCGGGTGGTGGAGAACGCCTTTGGCATCCTGACCAACAGGTTCCAGGTACTTCTCACCACCATGCAGCATCGCCCACAGACCGTGAGGAGGACGTGGAAGCTTGCTGCATCCTGCACAATCTCATGCGGACCCACGACCCAGTGTTGCAGAACAGGCTCGTGGACCTCCAACAAGGCAATGGGGAATTGGAGCCTGGGGAATGAAGGCAAGAGCAAAACCTGATAGATATTGTGGATGTGCCAGACCCCAACAGAGCTTCACGCGAAGGGAAGAAGCAGTGCAACCTCCTGAAACACTGGTGCAACTCCCCAGCTGGAGCAGTGCAGTAGCAAGACAGGATGATACATGCTTAATGGATGCTTCCTTCCATAGGTGTGGCACCTGGGAGGGTGGACCATACAGTCCCACTGTGCTTGCACTGGAGGTTTATCTATCCCACAGCTATTACCCAGTCCAAAGGTATCCCTGCCCATCCCACAGATATTTCTGCCCATCCCTCAGCTATTACCCATCCCAAAGGTATCCCTGCCCATCCCACAGGTATCCCTGCCCAGCCTACAGCTATTACCCATCCCAAAGGTATCCCTGCCCATCCCACTGCAATCTTAACCCATGCCACAAGCATGCAAAGGCTTAAACCATTTCTAAAAGTTTCCACCAAGACTTTATTGACAAAAAGAACTGAAGCAAGCGTGTGAAGCAAAGATAATCTTTATTAATAACAAACTGTAAAAGCAAAATGACCCAAGTAAAGTGTCACAAGCAAAGATAAAGTCAACAGGTAGCAATCCAGTCGCTGGCACTCTTCTCAGTCACTCTGAGGCGTGCCCATAGTCTCAGGGGTGAAGGGTCCAGGTGCTGTGGAGGTGGCTGCTGCTGGAGTGCTGGTCTGAGGTGCCATTGTGGCGCCTGGCTACGATAGAACAACAGAGGATGGTGTGTGGAGGAAGCTCTCAGAGAGCTGGCTCAGTCCTGTTGTGTTGAGAGCCTCTTCCTCCAAGACATGGGGTGTCATTCCCAAGACCGATGACAGATGTTCTGAGGCCAGGTTTGGCTGTGGGGTGGAGGAAGGAGGAGTGTAGTGGGGCTGTCAGGTCTGCAGGTGAGCGAGGTGAGGCGTCGGTAGCATCTGTGGAATGGATGGCATCTGTGGCGTGGGTGGCATCGGTGGCATCGGTGGCATCAGTGGCATCAGTGGCATCAGTGGCATCAGTGGCATCGGTGGCACCGGTGACATACGATGTACCTGTTCCTGGACTGGGAAGGGCTGCCTGTGCTGCTGGAGCTCCTGGTAGCCATAGCCTTGGTAGGTGAGGACCTGTGGAAAGCCTTGGAAGGACAATGACATCACCTGGGGTGGAGGAGTAGACCTGGACTGGGTGGGAGCAGGTTCAGCTGGGTCTGGATGGTTGTGTAGAAGACTGGTGATCCTGTCCTTGATCATCTGGTACTGTGATTCAGACATGTCCAGGAGGGTCTGGTTGATGTAGGTGAGGAAGGGCTTGTGGTTTGAGGATGGTATGTCAGTGTGTACCAGCTGAGAGAGGAGATCTACGCTGCTTTTGATGGTGTCCCTGATCTCCAGCAGGACAGTGTGGTTCTGCCCCTCCAGTCTGGCTCTCTGCCTTTCTGTGGAGGTGGAGCTTGGGGTGGATGTGGGTTGGGCTGTGGCGGCAGTGCCCTCTCCTTGCTCCCACTGCGTCAGGGGGTCCTCCACAAGCTCCACCACAGGGAGTGCAGCTGTCGGGGGGGTCTCCATTGTGGGACGTTCCACAGATACCTGCCTGGACACAGGAGCTGACTCTTTGCCAGAAGAGGACTGGCTCTCAGCAGGCTGCTTGAGAGAGAGGGTTGTGAGAGGGGCTGCTCCTCGGTGGCAGATCTCACCTCCAAGAAGCTGCACTTGGCCATCACGTAGGTCTCTCTGTCCGTCAGCTTGACCGTGGCCTGGCCAGATTTCTTGAGGTGCAGCTTCCCGTACCAGGTGTGCATGTGCTTCAACCAGCCGAGGAGCATCTCCGAAGTGTAGCCCAGGCTCTCCACCTTCTCTCTCCAAGCAGCCTGCTTCCTTTTGGTGTCTCGATAGAGCCTGTGTCCCTTCCGCCATAGATACTCATTCTTCCTCAGCCATTCCAGCATCTCATCCTCATGTTCCTCTTCGATGGAGTATTGCCTCCTCTCCCGTTCATGCGTATGCCTCTTCCTCCCTCTGGCAGGGCCATCTGGGCCCTCATCAGAGGGGCTTCAAGGTTCTAGGGGCTGCTCCACCACACCACCACCAGCAGCAGCAGCAACTACAACTGTAGCAGCAAAAGCAGGACCAACAGCAGCAGCAGCAGCAGCAGCACCAGCAGGACCAGTATCAGCAGCAGCAGAGTAAGCACCAACAGCACCAGCAGGATCAGCAGGACCAGCAGGACCAGGAGCACCAGCAGCAGCAGCAGGACCAGGAGCACCAGGAGCACCAGCAGGACCAGGAGGACCAGGAGCAGCGTCAGCAGAGTAAGCACCAGCAGAAGCACCAGCACCAGGAGCAGCGCCAACAGAGTAAGCACCAGCAGAAGCACCAGCACCAGGAGCAGCGCCAGCAGTGTGAGCACCAGCAGAAGCACCAGCACCAGGAGCAGCACCAGCAGAGTAAGCACCAGCAGAAGCACCAGCACCAGGAGCAGCGCCAGCAGAAGCCCCAGCACCAGAAGAGTCAGCCCGAGCAGCAGAAGCCCCAGCAGAAGCAGAGTCAGGCACAGGGGGTGGGAGGGTGGCCCTGTCCCTCTTGCCAGGGCTGGCAACAGATAGCACAGACTTCCTTTTCTTCCCCATGGTTGTTGGCTGGCTGGAGCTGTGTCTGGCTGCAGGTCTTTCCTCTGAATGGTGACCTGCTTGCGAGCTGCATCCCTTTATATCCGCGGGGCTGATGCAATGCATCCTCCCCGCATGCGCAGTGAATGCTTTGCATTCACTAGGCATCCGCTAGGCTTCCGTGATGCATCCGCTTCATCCGCTTGGCATCCTCTCTGCATCCGTTCCTTCCGTTGCACGTCCGCTTCACTGTGCTCCCCCGGAAGCCCTGCGGATGTGCCATCCACTTCCATCTGCTTCTATCTGCTAGGCTTCCGTGGAGCATCCGCTTTACATCCTGGCTACGTCCTCCCCCCTTCCATTCCTTTCCGTTGTTGTCCGCTCTGCTTATGCAAATTTGGGGCACTTTTGAGAGCGGATAACAACGGATGGAAAATTTTCTCGTCCGCTGTGTCCTTTTTACATATGTTTTGCATCCGTCGGCATATGTGACAGGCCCTTAAGATATAAAACCAGCTGTATGATTTTTGGATGAGACACTTTGTCTCAGCCCTAAAAAGGAAGCAATGGTAAACTACTTCTGGAAAACTATGTTGAGAAAATTGCAGGGACTTTTCCAGACAATCTCTGAGAATTATACATGATGGATTTGAAGAAGAAAAATCCTCAGATAATAATAGCAGTGGTTTTTAGTAACCATTAAAGTCAAGAAAATTGATTTAGAACATTTTATTTATATCTGTTTTAGTACTGGGAGTGTGGCTTGAGGTTCATGATTTAATTGGAGTAACTGCCGGAATCCTGACAATAAGATGAATTGAAATAAAACTCTGAAAGAACGAATGATTTGGATGTGCATTCAATAACACATTATCTGGAGATTATTTTGAGCCCCAATATTTTTGGCAGTCTTGTTTATACTCCTCCTGATGGAAAAGCTGCAAGGTGCAAAAAATGCTTATCCAAATTATTTTAAGGTTTGTCTAGGAGAGATAAGTAAGTCATACAGTAAGTCTTTACAGGAGTTTGAATCTTGTTCAGCAATGGACATTGAAGGAGTGTTTCCTTTGATATTTATCTACAGTCTTCACCCATGTTCTTGCTAAATAGAGCAAGGCATATAACCTCAAATGAAAGAATGTTTTGATTTGAGGAATACCTTTCCCAGAGACACTCATAGGACACCTATTGCTATGTTTTTTATTTTCCTAGACATTTCAATAAAAGGTTAGTTTAGAGTTCTTTGAGTAGTTGCTGATGGTTGTATTATGTTTTTATCTGTTTTATAATAATATAAGTGGTTGTGTTGTTGATGTCATTTAATTTGTTGCCTTTGTGATTTTGTTTTGTTTATTTGTTTTATACTTCATATATTTAACATATTTTTGTACATCATCCTTGTTATTACAAGTTTAGAAATGTAAATTTGTTAATCAAGTGCAATTCACCATCAGCCTTCCTTCAGGCTAAACAATGCTACAGGATTGCTGTAATTATCTATCTTGCTTTTTAGTTTCTTAGAAAAATAATAATATGAGAAATAAATACAATACTAAATCTTTCTCCTTAAATAATAGTTTCATTTTTAGCTGTTTGTTCTGATACTTCAGTAATTTTCCTTATAAAGATAAGATTTTTATCTGATGATTCCCAATATTTTAATACCCTTCAGAGATCAATCCAGGTAGACTTTTGTGGAAAATGGATGATACTAATGTCACTGGCCAACAAATTATTTCAAAGATCTTGCTTTCTGAAAAACTGTTGGTAATTGACACCTTCAATAAACTAAGACTAGGAAGGTTTCCATGAATAAATATCCTAGAGGGAAAAATAGTTCAGGGTGCTGGAAAACAAGCTAATAAAGGCCCAAACAAAAACAAAACTACAGAGAAAAAAAATCAAAACACTCCAGACAAAACCATCATGGTTGCTGAAAGAGCTCTCTGAAAAACAGAGGATAAAAAGGGCAAGTATAACAAATTGGGAAGAAGGGCACATAACTAAACTGAATATTATTTTGTGAGCCAAAATGCTCAGGAAGCAAAATTTTTGTTGTCCAGTGTGTTTTTGTCATTTTTCATAAGTGTTTGTCATATTGCAATAAAACCCACCGAAGCAAACCAAACATGGCAGTTTCAGATAGTTCCTCCCATACATCTAGATACTGTATAAGTAGGATTATATTACATCACAAAGGAGCCATGTAATTGGAAAAACTGGTCTAATATGAAGGACAATCGCACTCCAACGTTTCAGACATAGTTATCAAGATATATGAAGAGATGTGAAATTCAGGCATAATTTAATAGTGTTGAGCTACAGCCTTTTTCCAAATAACTGATGTTGTAATATTCCAGGTAATTCAACTTTGTGAATGTAAGATTTAAATAATTACTTCACTTAGGAATCATATCCACTGTATTGTTTACACACTTATGTAATGATTTCTTTTGAAATCCAGGCATTCAAAAACAGCAGTGCTCAAGAAGAATTTAACAAGGTAAAGAAAACACACAGAACTGAGCTTTTAAATGATGTCTTACTCGTTACTGACAGTAGGAAGTACCTTTAATTTATTCTATGTAATGAGTCCATGTGCACATGTGCATGTATTTGGGTGAGTTTCACTTTTCGATCCTTTGCATGTGATTGAGTTTATGTACATGTATGCATTCTGCATGCAAACAGAAATGCAGTAAGACAGGAGCACAGAAATACACAAATTCAGAACCATTGCCCTACTGGTTTTAATAGAAATGCATTGGGTTGTTTTTTTTTCCTCTTGGGACATCTGTTCTTTCCTGTTCAGTTTTTTTAGAGTTATCCTGCTAAAAGACATCATTTTTTTCCAATTTTCTGGATAAAAAATAAAAATACAGCCAAATTTGCTAATCAATAGCTCTAAAGATTACTTAGAAGAGTCATGTTTTTCCCTCAGTTAAGAAAAAAGGAACACAAGGCATATAACATGGTTCTTGCAGTGTTCATGTCATCCACACATTCAGAACCATTGCCCTTCAGATAATTGCTATCAGCTTCATGAGTCTTAAGTACTCATCATTTTCCCTAATAATTGTCACATAAATTATTGTTGCTGGGAAAACTCATTTCATCTGCAGTCCAGTCACTAAAGAGATTTTAGCTAAAATCAGAGGACAAATACAAATGAAAAGATATGCTAGATGGTATAATCATTCTAGCAAGTTAAAAAGTGACATTCTATGAACCTGGAATTACTAAAACAACTAAAATTTCTCAGAAGAACCAAACAGGTTGTTGTTTTTTCTCATCAATTGTATCTGATCATCCTAAATACAATTGATAGGGGCATGAGTAAGAATTTCTCCATGTGAAGTATCTGATATACAACTGCAATATGGTCTCTGCCCTGACCACTATCACAATCATATTTCCTGTCTATAAAAATCCATAACATATTTCCTTTCTATACAAGTATTGAAAAAAGAATAGAAAATTGTTATTATTGTGATTTTTGATTAGAGACAAATTCCCATCTTCCTACCCACAGAATTATTAAGATGTAACCCTAATAATAACAGTGGTTAAAACCTGTTGAAGAGGTTGAAGAGACATGTCATCTCAAAGATGAAAAGAATGGGGACTGAAAAGATTTATGTTCCAATATAGTTCATTTTAGAACTTGGAAGAAAAACTATCAATTTTTATTTTTTTAAAAAAATATCTGATTTCTTCATATTAATTGAGAAAACAATCTTCATAGTGAAGTTGAAGAATTTTGAGAGTGGGAAAAGGTGAATTCAAATTTGTGGTAATTTTTCGGTTTTTTTTCCTCACTATTAATTATATTGAATGAAACACAACTATAGACTAGGTCCAATGACATCAAAATGATGAAACATGAGCTGTGATATCATGACAAAAGATCTGTGGTTTTCTACCTGCAAGGCACACAATTATGTAAGCAGTAGAATTTGTGTTACCACAGATGTTTGATTACTTTGCTTCCCCTTTTATATACCCAGGGAAGGAAGCAATACTGATTTTCAGATTTGGGTCTTTAGTACATCATTATGCTAGCCAGTTGAATACTTCTTTTAATCATTCCCTAAAGTGGTTCAGCAAGTTCCCTTGTAATTGACTTGTCCTCCCTTACTAATTACAAATTATTTATCAGTACACAATTTCTTATAGACCATTCACCCCTTTTAGCAAAAGCATTCAACTTTTCTCCTTCCTGTTTCTACATGTGTTTGTTGTGTGGCAGTGCAACATGCTTCAGCCCAGATGATCTTTGCAATAATGAAAATATAAGATTCTCAACCTTCCGATAAAAAAATTAGAGATTTATATGTTCAAATAGAATATTAGATACTCATACTATGAATGAATAAACCATGTATACAATAGGACACTTTGAGAACTACAACACAGGCAATGTCAATAAACATAGCTTGACGTTCCAAGCTTGTAATCTGATTAGCTCTTACTGTAAATGTGCTGGCAATAGTTTGGATAGTTTTTCCTGGAATAGTCACCTGCAAAGCAATTATAAAATCAGTGCCACTTGCCACACTTGTTAGACTAGCTCTGCTGATGCACTTTGTCTCGATCAAAGCTCTAAAAGCAAGGCATGAAGAGAGACCCATTTTCACTTCATCCTAATTTTACACCTCTATTCATTATAGTACAGAAAGATAAATAGACCTAACCAGCAGTCTATTCAAATGCCAACTTTCTTTGCATGTTAGCAAATCAGGTATGGTGAACACAATATTGGATGGCTTCAGAAAATTATGCTTTAGTTTTGTAGATCAGAATGGTGATCCTGTTTGTTTGATGCTGCCATGCAGATTGGCTTGTCTCCATGACAGAATGTGCAGGCCGAAAGCATCCTATTTAGAATTGCTTATGGTGAATTCATAATACACCATAATGGTGAATTATGTGCCACTATCACATAACAATTAACATAACTGTCAGTATACTGACTCAGTCTTTCCTAATTTTGTACCATAGCAGTAAAGTGTCAGACTACAATTTCCATAATTACAGAAATGGAAATGAGGAATTTTGTCCACCATCCAGGCAGAGCAACACAAATACAACAGATAGCTGCTGCTGAGGCATAGTGGAGCACAAACTAAACTAAGATTTAAGCTGCCCATAGTTGCAACTATTGCTATTAGGAGCCTGATAATGTAACTTGTAAATGAGTGGTTCTGTTCGGTTTGCGGGAATGAGACTCAGAGATCAGTGTAACTTCAACTCTTTATTTAGTTCTTAAAGTCCGATCTAACAAGGAGCCGCAGCAGCTCTTTTTATAGAGAGCTGCTCGCGGCTAATGTCCAATGACGGCTACTTGTTCTTCAACGGGTTCGGATGGGATCGCTGTTTCTTCTGTCCGTCTCTGTTGAACCTCCTGGAAGGTAGAGTCAGCCATGCCTCTCCGGCTCAGCCTACTCGGGCTGGTAGAGTCGGCCCGGCTGCTCCTTTCCAACCAAGCATCCAGGTCTACTTGTATTTCTTATTCCTCATCGAAGACTTCTATGTAGGACACTGTTTTTTCTTGCGTTTATTGGGGAATGTTTTTTATTGTGATTATTTTGATTTTCTTTGGTTTCTTTTTCTATCGGGGAGGTTTCTTTTTCTACCGGAGGGGCTTCTTTTTCTACTGGATGGTTTCCCCCCCCCCTTATTTATTACTGAGGGCTTTCCCCTCTCTCTGGTTGATCTGTCGCTGGTTTTGTGTAGTTGTTGTGATGTTGTTGGTGTGTGTGTGTGTGTTGTTCTTCGTGTCTGGGTGTGTCAGTGGTGTGTTGTAGTGTGCGTGACCATAGTTGGTCAATGTGTCTTCGTCAGGTTCGACTGTCGTCTGTTTCCATTCTGTAGGACCGTGGTCCGGTTATCTGTGTAATTGTTGCCGGTATCCACAACAGTTGGCCGGTGAGTTTTTTTGTTTAATCCAGTTGTCCTGGTTCGAATTTGCAATATTTGCTCGAGGAGTCGATTGGTTTTTCGGTAGCGTAAGTTGGGTGTAATCTGTCTAAATGTGATCTTAGTTTTCTGCCCATCAGTAATTCTGCTGGGCTTTTATTTGTGGTGGAGTTTGCTGTTATGTGTTGTATTGTGAGCATTTTTTTAATTCTTTTTTGCATGTCCCCTGTGTCTAATTAGTCTAGTGTTTCCTTGGTATACCGGACCATGCGTTCCGCCCTACCGTTTGTCGCCAGTCAGCCCGATGCTGTCAGTGCATGTCATATGCCATTTTCTGCTAGGAATTTTTCGAAGGGTAGTGCTGTAAATTGTGGGCCATTGTCAGAGACGAGTACATCCGGTAGCCCGTGTGTAGTGAATAGATTTCGTAGCTGTTTGATGACTGCTTCTGTGGTCGTAGAGTGCATGATGCTTACTTCTAACCAATTGGAGTAAGCATCTACAACGATTAGGTATGTATGCCCTTTTGTTGGCCCTGCGAAGTCTATATGTATTCGTGACCAGGGACTCCTTGGTGTTTCCCAGTCCAGAACAGGAGCTGAAGGGAGTGCAGGGCAGGAGTTTTAACATTTCCCGCAAGTTTCGACCTATTTCCCAATATCTTTGTCCACCCCTGGCCACCATACATAGCTTCTGGCCAGGGTTTTCATTCGCACAATGCCCGGGTGGCCTTTGTGCAACATACACAATACCTGGTCTTGTAGTTTTTCTGGTATTATGACCCGATCACCCCAAAGTATACACCCCTTCAGTAATGACAGTTCGGTTTGTCTATTCTTATACGGTTTGAAAATAATGTCTGTCTCATTTTCCGGCCACCCTTTTCCTATCCAGTTCAGAACTTGTAACAATGTCTTGTCTTTTGCGGTCATTCTGGTGATATTGGCTGTGGTTATCGGTAGGTTTGTCAAATTCTCGATTTGTAGGGTGGAAGTGGTTGGTGCCGGGTCAGTCTCTATGTCTGGTAGGGGAATGCAGCTCAAAGCATCGGCATGCAAAATGTTTTTTCCGGGCCGATGGATTAGGCTATAGTTGTATGCTGTCAGAAATTCGGATCACTTTGTCATTCTCGGCGACAGTATGTTAGGGGTGGCTCTGTTTCCAGCAAGTATACCTAAAAGGGGTTTGTGATTGGTCACAAGGGTAAAAGTCCTACCGTAAAAGTATTCGTGGAAGCGTTTTACGCCGGATATAGCCGCCAATGCCTCTCTGTCCAACTGGCTATTGTTCTGTTCAGTTTTTGAGAGGGTCTTTGAGTAGAAGGCAATGGGGGTTTTTCTTCCATCCAGCAGGACATGGCTAAGCATGGCACTGACGCCAAACAGTGATGCATTGCAGGTAACCCTAAGCGGTAATGTCTCGCTGTATTGTATCAATACCATGTCGGAGGTGATGAGGTCCTTTATCTTCTGGAACGCTGTGTCTTCACGTCATCCCCAGGTCCAGACAGCTGATTTGTCTAGGAGTCTATGTGGAGGTTCCGCCGTAGTTGCCTTCTGTGGCAGAAAGACTTGGTAAAAGTTTATGAGTCCCAGAAAAGCTTGTAATTCAACCTTAGTTTTTGGTCTAGGCGTCTCTTTGATTGCCTTGATCTTTTTTTCTGTAGGGTGGATGCCCTCTTTTTCAATTTGGTACCCCAGGAATTTGACTGTTGATGTGGCCAATTTACACTTATCTCTTTTTACCTTGAGTCCTGCTTTTTGGAACCTTTGCAGGACCTCTCTGAGGCAGGCTTCTAATTGTTTCTCGTCGTTAGCTGAGATGAGCACGTCATCAAAGTATGGGACTACTCCTTTTATTCCTTGTAATAACCGCTTCATTAGGCTTTGAAAGACCCCCAGGGCTACGCTGACCCCGAATTGTAATCTTGTACATTTGAATGCTCCCCTATGCGTCACGATCGTTTGGGCCTCTGCTGTTTCCGGGTCTACTGGTAATTGCTGGTAAGCTTGGGCAAGATCAAGTTTTGTAAAAACGTTGCCCCTTCCCAAGGAGTGTAGTAGGTGTTGTACTACCGGAACAGGATATGCACTTTGCTGTAGTGTATGGTTCAGGGTAGCCTTGTAGTCCCCACAAATTCTCACGGACCCATCCGGCTTAACTGGGGTCATGATTGGGGTCTCCCATTTAGCATGGTCAATTGGTTCCAGGATGCCTTGTTCGATAAGTTTCTTTAATTCTTTGTCAATTTTGGGTTTTAATGCAAAGGGAACTTGCCTCGCCTTCAGCCTAATTGAAGCTGTGGTTGGATCAAAAATTGAATGAGATAGGGAACCCTCGATACTTGCCTAACTTTCTGTTGAAGACGTCCTGGAATTCTCTCATCAGGTTCTCCTCCCAGTCTGCGTCAGTGATGCGGTTAATGCCGGTCACTCCAATTCCTTGGGGCTAGAACCATTCGAGTTCCAGTAGGCTTGGTCGGTTCCAGTCTATGATGGCTAACGGCAATATTTTTTGGTGTTCCTTGAAGGTTACCTGGAAGTGTCCAAGCCCAACTACTAGTATTCTGTTGCCTTGGTAGTCTTTTAAAATTAGTGCTTGTTGTTCTAATTTGGTTTTGCTGATGTGCGGTACTAGTCTTTTTATGGTATCCCATGATACCATTGATAGGTACGATCTGGAATCTACCTCCATTTTGCATTCTTGCCTCTTGATTCTGACTGCCACATGTACCTTTCGGCCATTAGTCGCGTTGGAATGGCCGATGTTGATGGTCTGATGAGTTTCTTCTTTCCTGTAGCTCTCGCTTGGCCGCTTTCCTTTGCCTTCGTGATTTTCTCGGTTCCACGTCGTCCTCTCTTTCTGTCTCGGGGGCATGTTGTCCCTTCTTCTGGGGCTGTAGTTTCTGCGGTTTCTGCATACACATGCAATGTGGCCCCTCCATTCGCAGTACCGGCAAACAGCATCTAAGAACCGGCACTCAGAACGGGAATAGTCTCCTCCACAACCAGCACACTGGAACCCCGACTTATGACCATTTTTCATTTGCTGCTTTCACTCAGCCTGGAGCCTATGGATTTCCTCTTCCTCATCGATTCCGGACAATTCGCTGTCTGTAAAACTTGCAGCGGTCTTGTGTGTGCTTTCTATTTTCTTCTCGGAGCCCTGATTTGTTTCAATTGACATCTTTGGTGGGTTGGCGTTCATTTGCTGCATTTTTGCTGCTGATTTTTTGGTTGCTTCTGCTGCTGTGGCTTCAGCAATAGCCTCGGTAATGGTGATCTTTGGTCGGGTCAGCAGTCGGCTTTGTAGGGTAAGGTCTCTCAGTCCAAGTACCACGCGATCCCTCATGGTTTCGTCCATGTTCAGGAATTCGCATGCTCCTCCGATGTCCCTGAGAGCAGCTACAAAATCTGCGATGCTCTCACCTTCCTTCTTGTACCGTTTATAAAATTTGTGTGTCCTGATGAGGCTGGAGATGGTTGGTGTGTAGTGAGCCTTCAGCAGTTTCTCCAGGTCCGACCAGGCCATTTGCTTAATGTTGTCTGGTTTTGCTAGTGCCTTGGCCATCTTAAACACTGTGGGCCCACAGTGTGTTAGGAATACAGCTCTTTTGTGATTGTCCGAGATTCTTTGTAGGTCGTTACTCTCCAAGAGCATGAGGAATCTATCGATGTAGGATCCCCAGTCCTCTGCTGCTGGGTTGAAGGGTGTGGGTGGCGAGTTGGTTCCAGCCATTTAATCTGCTCAGTTCTCGATGCCACGTGCCCGACTGATCTCTTTCTCAGTATCCCACCTTCATCGCCAGTGTTCGGTTCGTGGGAATGAGACTCAGAGATCAGCGTAACTTCAGCTCTTTTATTTAGTTCTTAAAGTCTGATATAACCAGGAGCCACTGCAGCTCTTTTTATAGAGATCTGCTCGTGGCTAGTGTCCAATGACGGCTACTTGTTTTTCCCGCCGCTTGTATTGGACAATCATAGCCCTGCTATTATTGGCCAATCAGCGTCAAGAAAAGTAGCCAATCAGTAACTGATTCTGTGGACTCCCAAATCTGAAAGTTTCAAGCTTCCTTGCAAAAGTAAAAACTACAAATCCATCCCCTGTACACATCACCACATCACATGGCCCAATCAGCGTCCGTCCCACTGTCCTGTCTCTATATCAGATATATAATATCAGATTCATAAAGATATTTTTATGCTACAATACAAATACTAATAAATACAAATACTTTTATTAGTATACTAATAAAAGTATTGTTTTAGTAGTGTTAGAATTTTTTAATATGCAATGGGCTTACTTAAATCTCAGCAAAATATCAACATTATTACATATACAATAAAAATATCTGGTTGTTAACATTCTAAGCAGTTCGGAGAACTGGTTGTTAGAAGAAATTACTGGCCTAATCCTGTAAGGAAGGCAGGAAGGAAACATTGTGGTGTTGCTTACAGAAACTGCCTCTCTGTTAACCCTTATTACATTCTTGGCAGGACTAGACTTCCTGTCTCTAGAACATCTGTGGAGTTTTTTTTATTCCTTTGCTGGTACTTTGCTTGTGTGGAGTGACCATTCAAAGTTACAATGGCACTGAAAAAAGTAACTTGTGACCCTTTTTCATATTTACAATCATTGCAGCATTCCCAAAGTCATGAGAGGCCATGTGAGGAGATGCATGCCTCTATGTGAGTGATGTTGAGTTGGCCACACCCAGTCAGTCACATGACCACCAAGCCATGTCCACCCAGTCACATAACCACCAAGCCACGCCCGCCAACTAAGCTATGCCCACAGAACCAGTTGTTAAAAAATTTGAATCCCACCCCTGGCTGTATTTACCCTTTATGGAGATGTTGATAGCTTGATTTTGAATGTTTTAGTTTAGTTTATTGTCATTGCATCTCATACAACAAAATTAAATGCCACCTTCAGTGTACATTATAACTATAAAAATAAAACACAAACACAAATCTTTCACATTCTATACAGTTGAATTGAAAACCCCTGATACTGCATTAATATTATACTATTCAGTAGAATTGAATATTGTTACTGCTCTAGGATAGAATAGAAGATGTTTCTTAGCCTAGTTGTCCTAGTTTTTATTATCATGTACCATCGGCCAGATGGTAATAGTTCAAAAAAAGGGTTCCCAGGATGAGATGGATCTTTAAGAATGTTTTGAATTTTTTTCAGGCAGTGGGAGCTATAAAGCTTCTCCAAAGAAGGGAGCAGGCAACTGATAATCCTTTGGACAATGATATTAACCCTCTAGAGCTTTGTCCTCTTTGCATTTTGCATTCATGCTTAGTGCTGTGCCTTTGAATTAATCCCTTGCCTTAATCAAACTCTATCAGCAAAAACAGTAATTCTACCAAATATGTTCTAGATGAGAAGTAATGCCTAGGTAGGCAGTTTTCTGAACTCAACTTAAATGGTAAAGAATCACAATCATTAACAACATTTTCAAGTGACGGTCATTCCAATAGCTACAGTTTCTTATGAAAAAGGCAAGAATCAGAATTGTTCTTCCTCAAACAAACTGGCAGTGGAGTTTGTTCCATAACTAAGAATTAGATTGGTATTTACTATACAGGACTGGCTAGGTTCCTTATCTGTATAACTTGTCTTAGTTTTTTTGGGGTTATATGAAAAAGTCACTAAACAACAGGACAGATATAAAAACTGGCTTTTAAATTATGGAGAAAGAGATTCAGTTAGCCCAGAAGAGGAGGAAATTAAATGGTCTAATTTCATGCAGCCCTCAAGCAGTTTCAGATGCTTTCTGCAAGCAAGCCCCGCAGTATCTCAGCTTTTGGCCAGAGCAGTGTTTCTCTTCCCAGGGAGGAAGAGAAGGAACAGGCTAACAGAAAGAATGAGAACTTCTCCCACAAATAAATAAAATAATAACAAAGAAAGCAAAGCAAATAACCAATCTGACTTCATTTCCCAACACTTGCTTAAATTTTAATTCACTTTGGTTCTGGTTCCAACATATCTTGCTTATACCCAAAAGTATAAGTGCATGAAATAAAACAAATGAGTCATGAATTTATCCTTGAGCTACTGGAATTACACAAAACCAATACTGAGACCTAACATTTGGCCAAAATCTTCATAGATGCTTCAGGTGATACGTTACAGAAGCTGCCTGAAATAGAATTATTCCTGCTCTGACAGAGATGGGTGATTTAAAAATGTGGAAACATACAAATTAGTTTTCTGTGGAGTCCAATTTTTCTTGTTGCTTTTATTTGTTTTGTCAGCTGCTTACAAGATAATAGGTATAAGTAAAAACATAGTTATGAATACATGGATACATATAAGAAAAATAAAAGAAATAATAGGACAGGGACTGTAGGTTTGTGCCTTGTTGACAAAAGTTAATATTTCTTTTTTCATTAAAGGTGTTAGAGTAGATTTCTGCCCGACATTTTTGGGAACTCATAGAGTTATATATCCTTCCTGAAAATGAAATATATGTGTACTATAAACCATACAGAACTCTGCTCTAAGAAGTTAATTAGTAACTTAGTTCTAAAACAGAGTATAAAATTTCTGAACTCTGCTCTTATCTCAAATCATTACATGTTTATTTCTTTATTTAGATACATTCTGGAATGTTCCTGGTCCATAAATGCATGCTTAAAAAACAAACAACTATTGATTCCTATCTCTTTAGAAGAGGATTTGAGTCATAAAATTGAGAAGAACAGCAAACTAAGCTCTGATTTGACATTTGCTTTCAAATATTTTGCCTTGCTTTTTGGTAGAAAAAATATTAGACATTCAAACAGACTATTATTATGACTCACTGGAAATTTTAAAACCTTGTAACAGGAATTATACATGTGTTGTTTCTAGCAGTTAGTTGCAACACTCTGGAGAGCCTAATGATAAATGGTACTGAACTCCAGCTCAGCAAATCCAGCTGAATAGTAAACCTTAAACCAGAGTAAGCAGGAAACTGGTGGTGTCAGGGCACCTGTTCATCCTGTCCTTCAAGCTAATATACCACCCTGTAAATACATGCTTCAGATGCCTCAAAGCAAACATATTAACATTTCAGAATCAAAAATAGGGAGGTCTGGTTATTTTAAATCTCTGCATTACACAAAGTGCTTTTATTTTCTTTCTCCCAGCCACCCCAGGCATATATTTGTCTTATACCTTCTAAAGGCCAGACTTTGGAGTGGTCCAACCAAACATCCAAGAAATGATTTCTTTATGTTAGTTGCATGTAGGCCTCTTTTTAAAGCTTCAGGATAAGGTACAAAATATTATTTAATCACTTTCCTAATCATATTCTTCTTGCTACATCAATATGAATTGTTTTCACCATTCTTTTTTTGGCCATTGAAATCAGTAGCCCAATTAGTCAAGATGATACAGAGACATATTAAATATTTATTAACATCATAGTTGAACTGATTAGGTTTGTTGAGTTTAAAATATTGATCTACTTGATCATCAAATACTAAATTATAATTTTCATGAATGAATCAACGAATCAACTCAATGAATCTCCATTGGGAGAAGCAAAAAGTCAAGATGGTGTCCACATTATCACTTTTTATTTGTGATACATGTGTAACACATGTAAAAAGGTGTGTGGCTTTGCATGTGTTAACCACCATATTTTTGTTATTATTCTTTGTCATACCCTTGTATGCCCTTGTAGCAGTGGTGGGATTCAAATTTTTTTACAACCGGTTCTGTCAGTGTGGCTTGGTGGGTATGGCAAGGGAAGGATACTGTAAAATCTCAGAGGTGTCAGAGGTGGCATTTGCCAGTTCTCTGAACTATTCAAAATTTCCACTACCGGTTCTCCAGAACTGGTCAAAACCTGCTGAATACCACCACTGCCTTGTACAATTATGTTTCAAATTAGGAACCCTCTCTGATTTTTCAAATTCACAAATTTTTCTTCCTTTTAAAAGAATGTTTTCAAATATAAGTATATTCTAATTTGCTGTCCCAAAAATACATATTATGGATTCAATGTAGCTTATTCCCAGGTATAGAGAATTAACATTAAACATGCAAATAACATAAGAACAAGTGTCATGTCAAATGCCACTTTCTCTCTATGGGACATATATATCTCCTATATCTCCACATCACAAACCAAGCAAACACCTGGGCACAACAGACCCCGCCCCAATACCTCCAGCTCAAACACACCCCAACCAGGCACCCAGATGAAACCTAGCTTCCGAATAAATTATAGCCATCCGTTTACTCAAAGCCAAGCTGCACTAAAAACTTCCAATATAAGAAACACAATGTTGCCAGCCAATCAAGACAAAAAAATGCTAAAAAACAGACAGAAGATATTAGAAACACCAATCAAGCAGAACACAGCAAACTCCAAGACCGATAAACACAGACCAAGACTCCCAACCAATCAGGATGAAGCAAAAACCATTCTGGCACAGCAGAAGGCTAGCCCCAAATTTAAAACAGAAATGGCTGTGAAAGTCTAACTCACAGACGAACACAATACAGAAGCCTGATGATGGCAAATGAGATTCTGCCGAAATATTGCCACAACTATAAAAGCACAACTATAATGATGTGGGAAAATACCTGAACAAAGCTGAAAACCACACACACACACACACACACACACAACATATATATATATGTTTTTTTAAGTTTTTGCGGGTACTTACATGTGTGCTGTTCAGCTTCCTTCGGGTATTATCCCACGTCATTGTAGTGCTTTTAAAGTTGTAGCACCGTTTCAGCAGAATCTCATCTGCCATCATCAGGCTTCTGTATGGAGTTTATATACAAATACAATACATACAAATACATACAAACTCCATACAGAAGCCTGATGATGGCAGATGAGATTCTGCTGAAACATTGCTACAACTTTAAAAGCACTACAATGACGTGGGATAATACCCGAAGGAAGCTGAACAGCACACATATATGTATATGTATATGTATATGTATATGTATATGTATATGTATAT
>BLBF01000006.1:35796716-35879492 GCA_015471245.1 Laticauda colubrina | reverse complement strand
TATATGTATATGTATATGTATATGTATATGTATATGTATATGTATATGTATATGTATATGTATATGTATATGTATATGTATATGTATATGTATATGTATATGTATATACGGATCTTTGGTTATTCGGGTTTTCTCCCACGTAAAATTGGAAGTATCTAGGCAACTTTTCGATGAAGTCTCATTCATCATCTTCAGGCTTGTTTCTTTGGCTCTGTGCTTCTCAGAGTAATGTGAGCTTGCAGTTGCTTCTTCCTTTTAACTGCTAGTGGGGGTGTGACTTGATTGGGTGGGGGCTTGACTGTGTTTTGATTGGGTGGGGGTGTGTTCTCATTGGATGGGGTTTGGCTTTGTTCTGATTGGTAGGGGGGTTGGCTGTGTTCTGATTGGCTGGGGGTGTGTTCTGTTTAGGTGGGGGCTTGGTTGTGCTCAGGTTAGTCTTAGTTGCTGGAGGATTTGAGCTGGCTTCGTGTTCATGGTCGTGCCACATCTTCATGGTGGGTGTCAGTTCGCTTCTTGTATGGGTCATAGGGGTTTGAAGCGGGTAGTGGTGCAGCTGCGGTACGGCTTCTGGTTCGTGGTCGTGTCTCATCTTCTGTATGGGTGTGGGTCTTTTTTCTACATGGAAATGTGGTGGTAGCATCTTGTGTGGCACTCGTGGGTCTGGGTCTGGTGTCATTCTTCATGTTAGGTACTCATTTATTAATGAGGGCAGGTTTCCAAATGGTTGGTAGGCAGGAGGTATCATCTCGTTTATTCATGCTGTGTGGGCGTTTTTCTATCTTTATGGCTTCTCTGATTATTCTGTTGTTGAAGTGTTCGGTTTTGGCGATAGTTCTGGTATTTTTAAAGTCAGTTTCATGTCCTGTGGCTTTGAGGTGTTGGACCAGGGAAGAGGTCAGTTCTTCTTTTTTGATTGAGTTGAGTTCTTCAATGCGTGCACTAATTCTTCTGTTAGTTTGGCCTATGTATGTGGTGGGACAGGCAGTGCAAGGGATTTTGTATACTCCTTGGTTTTCTAACTCGATTTTGTCTTTAGGGTTTCTTAGGATGGTGGATATTTTTCTGTTTGTGCAGAATGCTGTTTTAATGTTGTGTTTTTGGAGCCAAACCCCCAAACAATGAGAACACACCCCCACCCAATCAAAACAGAGGTATGCCCCCACCCAATCAAGTGACACCCCCACTAGCAGTTAAAAGGAAGAAGCAACTGCAAGCTCACATTACTCTGGGAAGCACAGAGCTGAAGAAACAAGCCTGAAGATGATGAATGAGACTTCATCGAAACGTTGCCTAGATACTTCCAATTTTACGCGGGAGAAAACCCGAATAACCAAAGATCCATATATATGTGTGTGTGTGTGTGTGTGTGTGTGTATGTATATATATATTTAAAAGCACTACAATGACGTGGGATAATACCTGAAGGAAGCTGAACAGCACACATGTAAGTACCCGCGAAAACTTAAATATACACACACACACACACACACACACACATATATATATGTGTGTGTGTGTGTGTGTGTGTGTGTGTGTTTTAAAGTTTTCCCGGGTACTTACATAAATGCAGTTCAGCTTCCTTCGGGTATCATCCCACGTCATTGTAGTTGTGCTTTTAAAGTTGTAGCAATGTTTCAGCAGACTCTCATCTGCCATCATCAGGTTTCTGATTCAGATAATACCTGAAAGAAGCTGAATAGCATATGTGTGTGTGTGTGTGTGTGTGTGTGTGTGTGTGTGCTGTTCAGCTTCCTTTGGGTATTATCTCATGTCATTGTAGTGCTTTTAAAGTTGTCACAACATTTCAGCAGAATCTCATCTGCCATCATCAGGCTTCTGTGTTGAGTTCGTATGTGGGTCAGGCTATCACAGCTGTTAGTAGTTGCTACTTTTAAAGTTGCTACAACTTTAAAAGGGCTACAATGACGTGGGTTAATACCCGAAGAAAGCTGAACAGTACACATGTAAATACCCGCGAAAATTTAAAATATTTATATATATATATATATATATATATGTATGTATGTATGTATGTATGTACATACATACAAGTTCCTTGTGTGTCCAATCACATTTGGCCAATGAAGAATTCTATTCTATTTCTATCCTTAAATGACATTATCCTATTCATGCCTAAGTCAAATAAAATCCAATAAAGTCTTCTTCTCAAGCAGGTTTGAAGTACTTTTTTCCCCTTCTGTTCAATCAATGTCCATTTTATTGGAGACTGCCTCGACAAGTCTGTCCCGTTTTCTTGCCAAGGTTTATCAGAATTAGTTTGCCACTACCACATTCCTAGGGTAGAAAAAACACCCAGATGACTTTGTGTCCAGCACTACAACTCATACTCTCCCAGTTTCAAGCTTCATGCCTTCACCATTATACTAAAATAGCTTTTAAATTATTCATAAACAGAATTAAATACCGTACCAAAGG
Organism: Laticauda colubrina; assembly: GCA_015471245.1. Classification (NCBI taxonomy): domain Eukaryota; kingdom Metazoa; phylum Chordata; class Lepidosauria; order Squamata; family Elapidae; genus Laticauda; species Laticauda colubrina. Next base: position 35,877,056 of record BLBF01000006.1, on the reverse strand, counting down.
AGAATCAGATTCTACTCCTCGGCCGACTTAAAAATATCTATGCTGCGCTCCCAGCTACAGCAGATGCACATAATCAACATCTGAGAACCCAGATGTAAAGAGAATAGTCATATCTAAGATACAATAGTGAAGCAATTGACTAGGATGATTATCTGATGCCTGGTTCGTGGTCACAGAAAGAAGAACACAAATTCACCAGTGGACAAATGAAACTCCCCCAGAATGGTAAAAATAAACCTATGGAGTCTGAGAGTAGCAGCATAAATTTTTCAAAGCTGGTTTGATGATTTCTGGTTCAACCCTTTGGGGGTGGAATTTTTGAAGACAGAAACCACACTTATACAAATGTCCCTGGCTGAATAAATATGTATTTTAGAAGTGAATCATGAGATACACAAGCAAGAACAAAAATACTGAAGGCTGATCTCTACATGATTGGAGAAAAACACAACCCTTTCTGTAGCCTCTGTCAGTCCTGGCCTGCCATTATTATTTCTAAGAAGATAGACTTTTTTTTCACAAACACTATCACAATTGATAATGATGAGCTTTTTCCAGGGCAAAATTACACCATTATCCTTTCCATTTCTAAATAAAAAAGATTTCTTTTTTCCTATTACATTTCTTCCTTTAGCGTTCCCATTGATATTAGAATGTGGACGATGTTTAGCAATAACTTCAGACATTATGTAAGGAAAAGGTCCCAGATTAAAATCTATTTTGCCGATAACTCTGCCTTATTTTCTCCTTTCAAAATAGGCAGAAAACCAGTCTTATTATTAAACAGAGGAAAGTCACTGCCTCAGGCTAAAGGTGGGAAGCAACTGAAGGAGTTTTGAAGGACAGAGTTACATGTGATTTCATTATTTTCTGGTTTCCTAACAAACTGTCCATTGAACGTGTTCATTTCACTGCCAGTGAAATAAGACACAATTGCCAACCTGGATAGATTCTGCATATGTATTTGCAGTGGAGGTTGGCAGCTTGGACCTGATCTGACTCCCTAGTCACTTGCTCATCCAAAATCACCACTTATGTATCTCTGAGTGGCCAGAAATAGGTAGAAAAGTAGATTTTGAACTTTTAATCAGGAAAAGAAATAATTAAATAGCCTCTCTTTCTTTCTTTCTCTCCCTTATTCATAAGCTACTGATTCATGAATCATTTTTTTCTTAGCTGTTTCTTCTTGTTGTTTTTAAAATTAGTTGACTGACTATGAAACTAAACATCATATGCCATCTGGCTTGGCTAAGTTAAAAGTAACTGACCAAAATTAACACTAGACGCTGGACACTTGGGTAACATACATTACATGGCTTTACAAATTTTAGCAAGTATTTTGACTATTTTATGGATATTGAATTAACTTAAGGCTAGGTCACACTGGCCGACGGATGCAAAACATATGTAAAAATGACACAGAGGACGAGCAAATTTTCCATCCCTTGTTATCCGCTCTCAAAAGTGCCCCAAATTTGCATAAATAGAGCGGACAACAATGCAAAGGAACGGACAAAGGGAGGATGTAGCGGGGATGTAAAGTGGATGTTCATAGGAAGCCTAGAGGATGGAAGCGGATGGAAGCAGATGGAAACAGATGACACATCCGCAGGACTTCCGGGGGAAAACAGCGAAGCGGATGCGTAGCGGATGACGCGGATGCATCACGGACGCCTATAGGATGCATAGCGGATGAATAGCGGATGCAAAGTGTTTACTGCGCATGTGGCGAGGATGAATTGCGTAAGCTCCACAGATATAAAAGGATGCAGCTCGCAAGCAGGTCACCATTCAGAGGAAAGACCTGCTGCCAGAGACATCTTGAGAGAACACCATGGGAAGAAGAGGAAGCCTGTGTCTATTCCTGCCAGCCCTGGCAAGAAGGACAGAACCACCATCCCACCCCCTGGTGCTGACTCTGAAGCTGCTGGTGCTTCTGCTGCTGCTGCTGGTGCTCCTGGTGTTGCTGCTGGTGGTGCTGCTGCTGGTGTTGCTGGTGCTGCTGGTGCTTCTGGTGCTTCTCCTGCAGGTGCTGCTGGTGCTGCTGGTGCTGCTGGTGCTTCTCCTGCTGCTGGAAGTGCTTCTCCTGCTGCTGCTGCTTCTCCTGCTGCTGCTGCTTCTCCTGCTGCTGCTGCTGTGGTGGACCAGCCCCAAGGCCCTCAAAGTCCTGCTGCTGAAGGCCCTGAAGCCCCTGCCAGAGCAAGGAAGAGGCAAGGCAAGGAGAAGGGGGAGAGGAAACAGTACTCCATTTCCGAAGACCATGAGGAGGAGATGCTGGAATGGCTGAGGGAGAACGAGTACCTGTGGAGGAAGGGCCACAGGCTCCACCAAGCGGAAGCAGGCAGCGTGGAGAGAGAAGGCAGAGAGCCTGGGTTACACTTCAGATGTCCTCCTGGGGTGGTGGAAGCACATGCACACCTGGTATGGCAAGCTGCACCTGAAGAGATCCGGGCAGGCCGCTGTCAAGATCAATGACCGGGAGACCTATGTCATGGCCAGGTGCAGCTTTCTGGAGGGTGAGGTCCACCACCGAGGAGCAGCCCCTCTGTCAACCCTCTCCCTCAGATAGCCCACATAGAGCCACTCCTCTTCCAGCCAGGAGACAGCTACAGGGTCCAGGCAGGTGTCTTTGGAGGGCCCCACGACAGAGACTCCCCCAACAGCTGCACTCCCCATGCCAGAGGATGTGGAGGAACCCCTGTCTCAGATTGAGCAAGAAGAAGCAGCCACCAGAGACCAACCCACACCCACACACAACTCCACCTCCACAGAAAGCAGGCAGAGAGGCAGACCAGAGGGACAGAGCCACACTGGGGACACAATAAAAGCCAGCACAGATCTCCTCTCCCAGCTGGTCCACTTTGACATACCATCCTCCAACTACAAGCCCTTCATCACATACGTGAGCCAGACTCTCATAGACATGCCCGATGCCCAGTGCCAGGCGATGAAGGAGAGGATCACAGTTCTTCTGCACCACCCTCCAGGCCCAGCTGAACCTGCTCCTTCCCACTCCAGGTCTGCTCCTCCACCCCAGGCAATGTCACAGCCCTCCCACAGATTTCAGCAGCCCCTCGCCTACTAAGCCTACCACTACCAGGACTTCCCACAGCAGAGGCAGCCCTTCCCAGTCCACACCCAGGTTCCTCAGGCGCCACAGATGCCTCAGCTGACCCAGCTGCAGACCAGACAGCCCCACTACATTCCTCCTTCCTCCACCCCACAGCCAAGCCCTTCCTCAGAACATCTGTCATCAGTCTTGGGCCTCTCATCCCAGGTCCTTGAGGAAGTCCCTCTCAACCTCAAGGGACTGAGTCAGCTCTCTGAGAGCTTCCTGCACACACCATCTCCTGTTGTACCCTCGGGGCCAGGCACCCCAATGGCGCCTCAGACCAGCACTCCAGCAACAGCCACCTCCACAGTCCCTGGCCCCTTTTCATCTGAGACCATGAGCACACCTCAGAGTGATTGAGAAGAGTGCCAGAGACTGAGTTGTTACCTGTTCACCTTATCTTTGCTTAAAGACACTTTACTTGGGTCATTTTGCTTTTTAATAAAGTCATACAATTTGTTATTAATAAAGGTTATCTTTGCTTCACACACTTGGTTCATTTTTTTTACTTAATAAAGTGTTGGGGAAAACTTTGAAAAAAGGGTTAAGCCTTTGCATGCTTGTGGGATTGGTAAGGATAGCTGTGGGATGGATAGCTGTGGGATGGGTAAGGATAGCTGTGGAATTGGTAAGGATAGCTGTGGGATGGATAGCTGTGGGATGGGTAAGGATAGCTGTGGGATGGATAGCTGTGGGATGGGTAAGGATAGCTGTGGGATGGGTAGGGATAGTTGTGGGATAGATAAACCTCCAGTGCAGGCATAGTGGGACTGTATGCTCCTAGGTGCTACACCTATGGCCCTTTATTATCAATAACAACATAATCATTGATCCACACATTTCAACATAAACACAACTCTTTATTAAATGCCCTGTTCATTGTAGGGCCACTCAACATACATGGCATCATCTCATTGCTGATCCCTATTCTGCAGCAGTAAAGAAGCCAGAAAGTGGTGGTATATTTATTATTTTATCATCAAATAAATATAAGGAAAGTAAATGTTCTGTTCCTTTGGCATATTTCTACTCCCACTCAGTATCACTTGCTGTAGCAATAAATGTAATTGTTCTGTATGGAACTTGGAAGGTTCCAAGTTCCCTATTCTGATTAGCCGAAAAGGCCATGCACGGATTGGCTGTTAGAGAAACAATCCGGTTAACCAGCCAAATGGTGGGAACTGTTAAAGCAGTGTCATTGGCCACAAGCCGTGGGCAAGCCACTATAAAAAAGGATGCCGTGGCTTGGGCTGTTGTTCCATTACTAATGCCTAGAAAGTTTAATAAAAGACTTTATTGTTGGAACCCGGTCTCACGTGCTTCTTTCCGGATGGAACACTGGCGACAAGGATGGGATCGTCGAACAAGAGTGAGACCAAAGCACACGGCGATCTGAACTGAGTGAGAGAGATGGCTGGTAACAACACTCTGCCTGCACCATTCAATCCTGATGAGGAGGATTGGGAGTCGTATATCGATCGCTTTCTTATGTTTTTGGAAAGCAACGAACTGCAGGAAATCTCTGACCAGAGAAAGAGGGCTGTCTTCCTTACACACTGCAGACCATCCATCTTTAAAATGGCGAAGGTGCTGGCTAAACCCAGAGATGACAAACAGATGATTTGGCCTGAGCTGAACAGAATGCTCCGAGCACACTACACACCTGTGGTCTCCAATTTGATAAAAAGACATGAGTTCTACAAGAGGGACCAGAAGGAAGATGAAACTGTTGGAGATTTTGTAGCAGCCCTGAGACACATTGGAGGAGCCTGCGAGTTCCAGAACGTGGATGAGGCCATGAGGGACCGCATGGTCCTTGGCTTGAAGGACACTACCCTTCAGAGCAAGCTCCTGAATAGACCAAACATAACCATGGCCGAGGTCATTGCAGAGGCAACCGCTGCCAAAACAGCAAAGAAGTCAGCAGCCACCATGCGCCAGATGAATGCGATCCCTGATCTGCCAAACCAAGCCAGAAAGAAGAAGGCAGAGGGAGGAAAGAAACAGCCCAGAGCGACAGCCCATTATGAAGATCTCGAATCCCAGAGCAATACCGAGGACAAAAATGAAGATGTCCATAGACTTCAATCAGACAAGAAATGGCGCGAAAGGAGGAGAAAAAGGCAAGAGTTTAAATGTGCGGGATGCGGGGGCAACCACCCACGAGCTGATTGCCATTTCCTCAATGCAATCTGTAGGGCTTGTAACAAACGGGGGCACATCGAAAGGGTCTGCCGCAACAAAAAGAGCCATAGTCCAAAAAGATGCGGCAGCATCTACCCCCAGACATGAAGAAAGACAAGCCAGAAGCAGATGGAACTGAAGCAAAAGAACCAGTGACAGAGAGGAAGCGCATCAGACAATCACCATCGGAAATGCCAGGGCAGAAAATGGGAAGAAGGTCCAAATAGAGGTGAGCATCGAAGGGAAGCCCTGTGAGATGGAAGTCAACTCAGGGTCTTTCCTATCTATGGTATCCTGGAACACAATCCAGTGCCTGATACCGGACATTAAACAAAAACAATTACAGAAACAAAGACTAATTATAAAAGACTACCAGGGAAATCGAATTCCGGTAGTAGGCCTTGGACATTTCCTCATTGAATTCAAGAACCACGCCAAAATCATGCCTCTGACCATCGTCGACCGTGATCGCCCTAGTCTGCTAGGGATCGAATGGTTCGCGCCCCTGGGAATTGGGATGACCGGGATCAACCGCATTGCCGCAGCCAACTGGGAGGAGAGCCTGCTACAAGAATTCCAAGATGTTTTCAATGGGAACCTAGGCAAATACAAGGGACCCCAATTTCATGTAGCCTGGACCCAAATTTAACCCCCATCCATTTAAAGGCCAGATGTGTCCTGTTTGCTTTAAAACCAAAAATTGATGAACAACTGAACAAATTAATAGCTCAAGGGGTTTTAGACCCAATCGACCATGCCAGGTGGGAAACATCGATCTTTATTCCTGTGAAACCAGATGGGTTGGTGCGCATCTGTGGAGACTATAAGGCAACCCTGAACCATGCGCTCCAACAAAGTGCATACCCAGTACCAGTAGTGCAACATTTACTGCACTCACTAGGGGGAGGAAGAATTTTTGCGAAGCTTGATCTCGCACAGGCATATCAACAACTGCCCCTTGACCCCATTACCGCAGAGACACAGACTATTGTGACACATAGAGGGGCATTCAAGTGTAACCATATCCAGTTCGGTGTTAGCGTTGCCCCAGGAGTATTCCAAAGCCTCATGGAACGCCTGTTAAACGGAATCAAGGGAGTCGTCCCTTATTTTGATGATGTTCTGGTCTCAGCAAAAAACGCCAACCAACTAGAGAACAAATTAAGAGCAGTTTTAACAAGATTTAGAGACGCAGGCCTCAAGGTAAAACAAGAGAAATGTGATCTAGCCACCAACCAGCTCGAGTTTTTGGGCTATTTAATCAATGAACAAGGCATACACCCCACCGGAAAAAAAATTAAAGGCAATCAAAGTTGCTCCTAGACCTAGGAATAAAACTGACCTTCAAGCATTCCTAGGTCTCATAAATTTTTACAATGTGTTCCTGCCCCATAAGCCAACCACAGAAGAACCCCTACATTGGCTGCTAGATAAAAAAACTACTTGGACATGGGGCCACCGGAAATAGGCAGCATTTCAGGGTATCAAAGACCTATTAACGTCTAACACCATTTTAATCCAGTATAGCAATACCCTGCCCTTGACGGTCACCTGAGATGCATCGCCTTTTGGGATCAGCGCCATCCTGAGGCACAAGCTACCAAACGGCAGAGAGCCACTGGTCACTTTTTATTCAAAGACGCTTTCCAAGTCAGAACGCAATCACAGCCAATTCGACAGAGAAGTCCTCGCAATCATTGCTGGACTCAAAAGATTCCATGAATACCTTTACGGTAGAACTTTTTTGATCATCACTGATCACAAGCCTCTTTTAGGAATCCTAGCAGGCAACAAGCCAACCCCGAATATTCTGTCGCCTAGAATGATGAGGTGGTCTGAATTCCTCACTGCCTACTCCTACACACTGATTCATCGCCCCGGGAAAGCCATCACACATGCCAACGCCCTGAGCCGTTTCCCGCTGCCCATCACAGAAGAGGACCCAGCTCCAACCATCTCCACACTCCAACTAGAGACCTGCCCGGACCTGCCACTAACCACAGTGGACGTTGCGAGAGCAACCACTAAAGACCCTTTGACAGCGTGCATATTGAATTGGGTAGGTAAGGGCTGGCCGGAGGAGAACAAAACTGAGACTTTTTGCACCCGACAGACCAAACTGTCTATAGAAAAAGATTGCACTTTATGGGATGACAGGGTGGTTATACCAAACAATCTCCAGGAAGATGTTCTGTGCATGTTGCATGAGGGACATCCGGGCATAGTCAAAAGGAAAGCCCTGGCCAGGAGTTACGTCTGGTGGCCAGAGCTGGACAAAGACATTGAACTTTGGGTGGCAACATGCCATGACTGTCAAAAATCGAGGCCTACCCCCCCACAGGCACCAGTCAGAGAATGGGAAACTCCCCAGGGTCCATGATCTAGACTGCATATTGACTTTGCTGGGCCGACAAAGGGAAATACCTTCCTAATAGTTGTGGATGCCTACTCAAACTGGTTAGAAGTCATCCCTCCACAACCACCAAGGCAGTAATGAAACAGCTAGACAAACTTTTCGCTAAACATGAGCTGCCTGATGTACTGGTGTCAATAATGGGCCCCAGTTTACACCATTAACATTCTAACAATATCTGGCTGCCCAGAGTATCTGACATGCTTTAACAGCGCCAGCCCATCCAGCTGCAAATGGCAGGGCTGAACGCATAGTTTGGTACACTAAGGAGGGCCTAGATAGAATGGACAAGGGGGGCCATGCAAGACAAACTAAACCGACTACTAACACTACAGCATATCACCCCTAGCAGCACGCCCAGCAGAACTCCTAATGGGTACAAAATTACATTCCTACCTACACAGACTGCACCCCACTTACACCTAGAACAAACCCCCCGACTCCTCCAGCAGATACCAAATTTTGAAATTGGTGACCTGGTCTATGCGAGAAAACTCACCGGAGAACCGTTCAATCACCCAAATTACAGGCCCCCGGTCTTACCGACTACTCCTAGACAATGGTAGAGAATGGAAACGGCACATAGACCAGCTTCGTTCTCGCAATCTCGAATGAAAAAACACCACAGAACCAATAAAAATAAATATCGACCAAAAAACAACCGGGGGGGGGGGGGAAATACAAAATAATAAAAAAGGGAGAGACGAACCTTCCATAACAAGACAACAAACATGACAAAAAGACTATTTAACAAATCAAAAAGAGCATTCACGGTTAGATGAACCCCAAATGAGAAGTCCGGGAGCAGGAGAACGAAGTGAGGCCTTTCTGGAAGGAAACAGCCAGGCCAGCTCAACCAACCTGGTCAAGCCAGGAGGGAGCGGTGGAGCCATCTCAACCAGCCTGAGAGACTCAGGCAGGGGCGGCAAGGCTGACTCACCCTTACAGGTGGTTCCATGGAGAAGGACCAGAGAGACAACGATCCTGTCCAAACCGCTCGAAGACCACGCCGAGACTGAGTTGTGCAGGTCAACCAGGACTAGAAAAAGCCCCACCTACCTGGGTGACTACATGACACACATTGGACTAAACCAAGGGGGGAGGGGTGTTCTCTATGGAATTTGGAAGGCTCCAAGTTTGCTATTCTGATTGGCCAAAAAGGCCATTTGCGGATTGGCTGTTAGAGAACAAATCCGGTTAACCCGCCAAACCCGTTTGGCGAGAACAGTTAAAGCAGTGTCATTGGCCACAAGCCGTGGGCAAGCCGCTATAAAAAGAGCTGCTGCAGCCTTGGCTGTTGTTCCATTACTAGTGCCTAGCGAGTTTAATATTGTTGAAACCCGGTCTCACGCGCTTCTTTCTGGATGGAACAATAATGGTGTGGATGATGCAGGTGCCTGCCTGGAATTACTTTAAGGCCCTGTCACACTGCCCAATGGATGCAAAACGTTAGTAAAAAGGACACAACGGACGAGAAAAATGTTCCATCCATTGTTATCTGTTCTCAAAAGGAGCAAAAATTTGCATAACCAGAGCAGATAACACGGAAAGGAATGGACACGGGGAGGATGCACAGCAGATGGAAAGCAGATGCGGAACGGAAGCCCAGCGAATGGAAGTGGATGAGAGCGGATGGCACATCCACAGGGCTTCCGGGGGGCCTCAGCAAAGCGGACGCGGAACGGATGAAGCGGATGCACAGTGGATGCACAGCGGATGAAGCGGATGCAGAGTGGAAGCCTAGCAGATGCAAAGTGGAAGCCTAACGGATGCCTAGCATTAATTGCGCATGCGGGGAGGATGCATTGTGTAAGCCCCGCAGATATAAAGAAAGCAGCTCGGAGCAGGACACCATTCAGAGGAAAGACCTGCTGCCGGACGGATTGACAGCCTTGCCTGCCCTGCCTGCATGCCTGCCTGCAAGCCTTGCTGCAAGCCTTGCTGCCAGCCTTGCTGCCAGCCTCCCTGCCAGCTTTGCTGTCTGCCTACCTGCAGCCTTGCTGCAAGCCTCCCTGCCAGCCTTGCTGTCTGCTTGCGTGCCAGCCTTGCTGCCAGCCAGTCTGCCTGCCAGACGTGGTGCTTGCCTTCTGCCAGCCTTGGTTCATGCCTGCCTGCCAGCGTTGGTGCCTGCCTGCTTGCCAGACTTCCTGCAAGCCTTGGTGTCTGCCTGCCTGCCAGCCATCCTGCCAGCCTTCTTACCAGCCTTCCTGCCAGTCTTGGTGCCTGCCTCCCTGCCAGCCGTCCTGCCAGCCTTGGTTCCTGCCAGCCTCCCTGCCAGCCAGCAACCCCACAACCATGGGGAAGAACAGAAAGCCTCAGCCATCTGATGCCAGCCCTGGCAAGAGGGACAGGGCCACCATCCCATCCCCTGGCCCTCACTCTGGTTCTGCTGGGGCTTCTGTAGCACGGGCTCGCTCTTCTGGAGCTGGAGCTTCTGCTGCTTCTGCTTCTGGAGGAGCTGATGATGCGGGGTGTTAAGCCTGGGTTCCCCAACCAGGGTTAGGGAGACAAGCTAAACAGAATGTGCAGCGTTAGTCAGATAGGCACACAGATAAATGAGTGAGCTAAGCTTGTATGTTTATTAACATACAGTAAAAAGAACAGATACGCTTGTGCTATCAAGAATATAGTTTATTCCATTATAAGTGAATAGCATAGTCAAATAACAGTCCAATAGTCATGCATCAAGTAGTCAGTCCATTCAGGGATATTCAGTTAGCAAAGTCCATGTAGAATATCCTATGTCAGTTCACTTACAAATCAGTCCTTTGTTGTCTCTCCTGTTCGAGCAATGCAGTCTTGATTCCAAGCAGTAATCAGGGATCATCAAAGCCAGAGTGAGCAAGCTGTAGTCTTGCTACTTTTAAAGTGTTTTCATAACCACTCCCTTAATTACTATCCCACAGTTAAAGCTGCAGACACTTTAACATACACAACTATGAATCATAGTTATTATTTCACCTAAACCAGTTAGGGTAAACAATGTTATCCCTAACACGGGGGATCAGAAAAGCACTCCAGCACCAGCCATCTCCACAGAACCTAGACCCTTCACCCCTGAGACTGAACGACCAAGAGGAGTGCCAGAGACTCATTTTTGTTTTATAGTTTGTTGTTAATAAAGTCTATCTTTGATTCACACACTTGCTTCATTTCTTTTTTTTAATAAAGTCTTGGTGGAAACTTTTAGAAATGGTTTAAGCCTTTGCAGGCTTGAGGGATGGGTTAAGATAGCAGTGGGATGGATAGCTGTGGGATGTGTAATAGCTGTGGGATGGGTAAGAATAGCAGTGGAATGGGCAGGGATCCCTCTGGGATGGGTAATAGCTGTGGGATAGATAAACCTGCAGTGCAAGCATATTGGGACTGGATGGTCCACCCTCCCAGGTGCCACACCTATGGCCCTTTATTATCAATAATAATGTAATCAATCATCCACACATGTCAACATAAACACAACTCTTTATTAAATGCCCTGTTCATTGTAGGCCCACCCAACATACATGGCACAATCTCATCCATGTGATGAGACAGGCTGAAGGAAGCATCCATTAATCATCTATCATCCTGTCTTGCCACTCCACTGCTCCAGCTGGGGAGTTGCACCAGTGTCTCAGGAGGTTGCGTTGCTTCTTCCCTTCACATGAGGCTCTGCTGGGGCCTTGCACATCCTCAGTGTCTATCAGGTTTCGCCCTTGCCTCCATTCCCCAGGCTCCATGTCCCCATAGCCTTGTTGGAAGTCCACGAGTCTGTTATGCAAGAGTGGGTAGCGGGTGCGCATGAGATTGTGCAGGATGCAGCAAGCTTCCATGATCCTCCTCACAGTCTCTGGGTGATGCTGCATGGTGGTGAAAAGTACCTGGAACCTGTTGGCCAGGATGCCAAAGGTGTTCTCCACCACCTGCCTTGCCCTGGACAGCCTGTAGTTCCAGATCCTCTCTTCACGGGTGAGGCATTTGGAGGTATAGGCCTTCATGAGATAGGTTGTGAGGGAGAAGGAGTCATCCCCCACAATGAAGTAGGGCACATCTTGCATGTCGTTGGGCAGGGGGTTTGGATCTGGGAAGGCCACGATGAGGTTGCATTCCAGCCCCTCCTTGAGGTCACTGGCATTGTGTACCTGGGCATCTGAAGATGAGCCGTTGCCTGAAGCATCGATGTACATGAACTTGTAATCAGCATCGACAATGGCGAAGAGGATGATGCTGAAGAAGCCCTTGTGTTGAAATAAGTGGACCCCGACTTTGCTGGAGCTTTGCAGGCCACATGCTTGCCATCTATGGCTCCAACGGTGTGGGGGAAGTTCCACCTCTGATACCACTGCTCTGCAAGTTTCTTCCATCCTTCTTCAGTGGTGGGGCACTGGAGGAGCTCCTCCATGTATTCTTCGATGATGACTTGCACCACTTCTCTGACCACAATACTGATGGTGTTGTGTGGCACCCTCCAGCCGTACTGCATGCTCGTGTACGTGGTCCCTGAGGCCAGGTGGCGCAGAGTGAGTGCCACCTTGAGCCCAGGTTCCAGGCTGGGCCGGAAGTTGGTGTTTGCCTTGGTCAACCTGGGTGTCAGCTGCTGCACAAGTTCGTCAAACATGGCTGGAGGCATCCTCATGAAGTTCTGTAATGCCTGAGTGTCTTCGTTCCTGAGCTCCACCATCAGCTTGTTGTACAGTCCGTACTCTGCTCTTCTCCCGATCCATCTTCTGACTCAGACGCTTCTTGGCCGCCTCTTTTTCTTCCCGTAGTAGAGTTCACAGAGCCTGTAGATGGCTTCTCACTGTTGAAGAAGGATGGTGGCTTTCAAAAGGACTTTGTTACGATCCCTGGTGGACATGACTGGATGCTGTGGAAGAGGAAGAGTCAGATGAAGGCTGCAGAGGTCTGCACAGCTGGTCTGCTGGTCTGAAAGTGATATCCAGGTGAGTTGCTCCCCCTTTTTATAGGCAGTATAGGTTTTCCCCTAGGTGTCCCCTTGCATCCTCTCGGCATCCTCTAGACATCCTTAATATCCGAGATAGGTCCCCTCTGCGAACGTTTTTTCCATTTTAAATGCTTTGTTTCCATGCTGCATCCGCTAGGCATCCGTTCTGCATCCGTTCTGCGTCCATTCCGCTTCCTCCCTGCGTCCGTTTACCGCTGGAGCAGATGGAATTGCGTGGATGCGCAGCGGATGCCTAGCGGATATAGCGGATGCGTCACAGATGCAGAACGGATGCCTACGGATGCGTAGCGGATGCAGAATGGACAAATTGGATACATTTTCTGCTCAAAAGTTTTGAGCAGCTCAAAACTTTCTGAGTGGATGAAACATCAATAAACGGATGCTGGACGGATAGAGAGGAAGCAAAACGTATGCAGTGAGTACAGAATGGATGCATCACGTTAATCAACGGATGACAAGTGTTTTTCTCCGTTTTACATCCTCTTTCCATCCGTTGGTGCAGTGTGATAGGGGCTTTAGTCATCTGTGAGATTTCTTATTGGGTCATGTTCAAGTTTACAAAGTGGAATACAAGAAACAAAAAGGAAATGTTTTCCCACTTATATTGAATTTACTGAATATCAACCAGCAACCTTTAAAAGAGACATGCGGGGAGGATATAACATTGATAAAAAGGTAAAGGTGTGCCTGTAAATTTTACTCTGCTGGTCATTAACAACTATAAGGGGTGCTGCTCATCTTTTTTTGAGGCCGTTGAGACAGCACTGTCTGAAAAACCTCCATGGTCATGTGACCAGCATAACATCATGGAGCACTGTTATCTTACCATTGAAATAATACTTATTTATCTCCATGCATTTGCATGCTTTGAAACTACTAGGCTGGCAGGTTAGTTCACTGGGGTGAGAACAGAAACTCACCCCATCATGTGGCATAAGAGTCTCAAACATTGGCTATCAGCTTTCTAGGCAATAAGCCCAGCGACTTACCACTGAACCACCATGCTACCCCATGTATCAAATATTGTTGTGCTTTACTTATATTATTTTTCATTTGTTCATTTGTTTTTCATGAGTATTTTTCATTTGTTCATTTGTTTTGGCTTGTTGATTGTTATCTGTTCATTGTTTTTAATTATGGGCAGAAGTAAAAATAAAATACAATAGAGTGAACAAAAAGAAATCTGGAAAGTGCCATTTCTAATTAATTGTGATTTGCTTTCATATATTTTTTTTAATTTTAAATTTTTCAAAGAAAATAGCAATGGTTGAATTATAAAAATTAGCTCGTTTCTAAGAAAAACGGAAGATTTTGGATGTTTCTTAAATTCCTTCTTGGTAATATCAATAATAATGCTAGATCTGCAGTTTGTCTTTGGTCAGAGTACACAGATAGTTTCATGTTAAATACTGTAAATCTACAATCTAAAGTTATGGAAAATATTCAGATTTAAATATTATGATATATTTATGATTAGACTATAATACTACAATCCTATGTACATTTACTTTTAATTAATTCTATGAATTTTATTCATAATTCCGTGTATATTATATTGAAGGTTTCTTCACTTGTAAAACTGATAAGAAGATTTGAAAAAACACTGTTGTGCATAACATAGCTACTGAAATTGTGGGAGGAAGATGAATAAATCGTCATAGTAAGTTTAGTGGCATATATTTCCTGGCAAGAATGCTTAATGTTACAGTTAGTACTTGGCAAAAAAAAAAAAATTCAGATAAGTATTTTCTGAGAACTTGTCTTCCTAATTATTCAGCAAATGTTTCTTCATATCTACATCACACATACTATTGAGAATTTCAGCTAAGATGCAAGCCAACCTATATTAATTTTAGATTCTCTTTCTTTCTTTTCTAATTTTTTAACCAATACCTTCCTCCAATATGAACTAACACAGAGTTCAGTGTAAACTGAAATCCATCAGAAAGGTATTTCCTGATTTAAAAAAAACTATACTTCCTCCAATTTTTATAATAATTATATCCCTTGTCTTAATCCTTTTTTCAAGCATGTTGAAGAAACCTTTGTTTTTTTACTTCATTCAAGAGTTTTTGTGGAAACCCTGGTCCTTTTTTTTTTTTAAAGAGAAACTGTTATAAGCATGACAAAAGAAAATAAAAGATTTATAACTGGCTGATTTATGTCAAAAAGAGAAAATGGTTCTGTTTTACAAGATGAATCATTGTACAATAGCCATACAATAGTCAACTAATGCTTACCTTTCAACCACTCCTTTTTAAGGGAAATTATTCAGTAGACACTAGAGCAGCAGTTATCTTACACTCTGCTATAAAATAGATTGTCTGGATTCTTTTCAGAATTCTGCCCCCAAATGGGAAAGGTACAACACTTATTTATACTGAAAGCAGGACTTGAATAGGAGAACATGACCTTTTCTCCTGCTGGATTTCTTGATGTCTTTCGGTACTATCAACATGATATCCTTTGCCAGGAAGAACTGAAAGTAGAAGCATTTCATGACAATTCTACTCCACTCTGAGTGAAGAGTTCCACTGTATTTGTGCAGGGAGGGGAGGGAACCTTCAAACAGTCTAATTTTAACACTCTGTAGAACAATTATCTAAAATTGCTGGGAGAAGTGATATGAGAGTTTGGAATTTTAGATCATTGAATACAGATCAAACACCTTAACAGGAACCAAGAAAACTAGATTTTTCACTTAAATTCATTATTCAAGTTTATTACAAGGAGAAATAAATTAGGTTACAGAATCTGGGAAAGCAGAGATTTGTGCATTTTAGCCAAGGGTGGGATTCTACCAGTTCGCACCAATTTGCGAGAACTGTTTGTTAACATTTTAAGCAGTTCGGAGAACTGGTTATTAGAAGAAATTACTGGCCTAATCCAGTAAGGAAGGCAGGAAGGAAATATTCTGATCTTGCTTACAGAAACTGCCTCTCTGTTAACCATGAATTACATTCTTGGCAGGACTAGACTTCCTGTCTCAGGAACTTCTCTGGGTTTTATTTCCCCTCCTTTGCTGGTACTTTGCTTGTGTGGAGTGACCATTCAAAGTTACAATGGCACTGAAAAAAGTGACTTATGACCATTTTTCACACTTACGACTGTTGCAGCACTCCCACAGTCTTGAGAGGCCAGGCGAGAAGATGTGTGCCTTGATGTGAGTGATATTGAGTTGGCCACATCCAGCCAATAACATGACCACCAAGCCATGCCCACCACTAAGCCATGCCCACAGAACCGGTTGTTCAAAAAATTGAATCCCACCCCTGATTTTAGCCCATCTTTTATCAGCAACCATTTTAAGAAAGTGGTTCTGATAACTTTGATTACTTTTCCAACTCTTTTGTTTAAAGAACTGTCTAAAGCCCCTGTCACACTGAACCAACGGATGGAAAGAGGATGTAAAATGGAGAGAAAAACTTGCCATCCGTTGATTAACGTGATGCATCCATTCTGTACTCACTGCATACGTTTTGCTTCCTCTCTATCCGTCCAGCATCCGTTTATTGATGTTTCATCCACTCAGAAAGTTTTGAGCTGCTCAAAACTTTTGAGCAGAAAATGTATCCAATTTGTCCATTCTGCATCCGCTACGCATCCGTAGGCATCCGTTCTGCATCTGTGACGCATCCGCTATATCCGCTAGGCATCCGCTGCGCATCCACGCAATTCCATCTGCTCCAGCGGTAAACGGACGCAGGGAGGAAGCGGAATGGACGCAGAACGGATGCAGAACGGATGCCTAGCGGATGCAGCATGGAAACAAAGCATGTAAAATGGAAAAAATGTTCGCAGAGGGGACCTATCTCGGATATTAAGGATGTCTAGAGGATGCCTAGAGGATGCAAAGGGACACACAGGGAAAAACCTATACTGCCTATAAAAAGGGGGAGCAACTCATCTGGATCTCACTTTCAGAACAGCAGCCCTGCGGTGCAGACCTCTGCAGCCTTCATCTGACTCTTCCTCTTCCACAGCATCCAGTCATGTCCACCGTGGATCATAACAAAGTCCTTTTGGAAGCCACCATCCTTCTGTAAAAGTGCGAAGCCATCTACAGGCTCAGTGAACTCTACTACGGGAAGAAAAAGAGGCGGCCAAGAAGCGTCCGGGTCCGAAAATGGATCAGGAGAAGAGCAGAGGACGGACTGTACAACAAGCTGATGGTGGAGCTCAGGAACGAAGACACTCGGGCATTCCAGAACTTCATGAGGATGCCTCCAGCCATGTTTGACGAACTTGTGCAGTGGCTGACACCCAGGTTGACCAAGGCAAACACCAACTTCCGGCCCAGCCTGGAACCTGGGCTCAAGGTGGCACTCACTCTGCGCCACCTGGCCTCAGGCACCACATACACGAGCATGCAGTACGGCTGGAGGGTGCCACACAACACCATCAGTATTGTGGTCAGAGAAGTGGTGCAGGCCATCATCGAAGAATACATGGAGGAGCTCTTCCAGTGCCCTTCCACTGAAGAAGGATGGAAGAATGTTGCAGAGCAGTGGTATCAGAGGTGGAACTTTCCCCAACACCGTTGGAGCCATAGATGGCAAGCACATGGCCTGCAAAGCTCCAGCCAACTTAGGGTCCTCTTATCACAACTACAAGGGCTTCTTCAGCATCATCCTCTTCACCATGGTCGATGCTGACTACAAGTTCATGTACATCGATGCTTCAGGCAGTGGCTCATCTTCAGATGCCCAGGTATACAACACCAGTCATCTCAAGGAGGGGCTGGAACGCAACCTCATCATGGGCTTCCCAGATCCAGACCCCCTGCCCAATGACACACAAGATCTGCCCTACTTCATCGTGGGGAATGACGCCTTCTCCCTCACAACCAACCTCATGAAGCCCTACATCTTCAAATGCCTCACCATTGAAGAGAGGATCTTCAACTACAGGCTGTCCAGGGCAAGGCGGGTGGTGGAGAACGCCTTTGGCATCCTGGCCAACAGGTTCCAGGTACTTCTCACCACCATGCAGCATCGCCCAGAGACCGTCAGGAGGATTGTGGAAGCTTGCTGCATCCTGCACAATCTCATGCGCACCTGCTACCCAGTCTTGCAGAACAGGTTCGTGGACCTCTAGCAAGGCAATGGGGACATGGAGCCTGGGGAATGGAGGCAAGGGCGAAACCTGATAGACACTGAGGATGTGCAAGGCCCCAACAGAGCTTCACGTGAAGGGAAGAAGCAGCGCAACCTCCTGAGACACTGGTGCAACTCCCCAGCTGGAGCAGTGGAGTGGCAAGACAGGATGATAGATGCTTAATGGATGCTTCCTTCAGCCTGTCTCATCACACTGATGAGATTGTGCCATGTATGTTGGGTGGGCCTACAATGAACAGGGCATTTAATAAAGAGTTGTGTTTATGTTGACATGTGTGGATGATTGATTACATTATTACTGATAATAAAGGGCCATAGGTGTGGCACCTGTGAGGGTGGACCATCCAGTCCCACTATGCTTGCACTGGAGGTTTATCTATCCCACAGCTATTACCCATTCCAAAGTTATTCCTGCCCATCCCAAAGCTATTACCCATCCCAAAGGTATTCCTGCACATCCCACAGCTATTACCCATCCCAAAGGTATCCTGCCCATCCCACTGCTATCTCAACCCATCCCACTGCTATCTCAACCCATCCCACAAGCATGCAAAGGCTTAAACCATTTCTAAAAGTTTCCACCAAGACTTTATCAAAAAAAAGTAATGAAGCAAGTGTGTGAATCAAAAATAGACTTTATTAACAACAAGCTATAAAACAAAAATGAGTCTCTGGCACTCCTTTTGATCGCTGAGTCTCAGGGGTGAAGGGTCCAGGTGCTGTGGAGGTGGCTGGTGCTGGAGTGCTTGTCTGATCCCCCGCATCATCAGCTCCTCCAGAAGCAGAAGCAGCAGAAGCCCCAGCCCCAGAAGAGTGAGCCCGTGCTGCAGAAGCCCCAGCAGAACCAGAGTGAGGGCCAGGGGGCAGGATGGTAGCCCTGTCCTTCTTGCCTGGGCTGGCAGCAGATGGCTGAGGCTTTCTGTTCTTCCCCATGGTTGTGGGGTTGCTGGCTGGCAGGGAGGCTGGCAGGCACCAAGGCTGGCAGGAAGGCTGACAGGCAGGCAGGCAAGCACCAAGGCTGGCAAGAAGGCTGGCGCCAAGGCTGTCAGGAAGGCCTGCAGGAAGGCAGGCACCAAGGCTGGCAGGCAGGCATGAACCAAGGCTGGCAGGAAGGCAGACAGCAAGGCTGGCAGGGAGGCTGGCAGAAAGGCTTGCAGCAAGGATGGCAGAAAGGCTTGCAGGCAGGCATGCAGGCAGGGCAGGCAAGGCTGTCAATCCGTCCGGCAGCAGGTTTTTCCTCTGAATGGTGACCTGGTTCCGAGCTGCTTCCCTTATATCCATGGGGCTTACACAATGCATCCTCCCCGCATGCGCAATTAATGCTAGGCATCCGTTAGGCTTCCGCTGTGCATCCGCTAGGCTTCCGCTCTGCATCTGCTTCATCCACTCAGATCCGCTCTTCATCCATTGTATCCGTTCCGCGTTCCGCGTTCTGCTGAGGTCCCCCGGAAGCCTTGCGGATGTGCCATCTGATCTCATCCGCTTCCATCCGCTGGGCTTCCGTTCCGCATCCGCTTTTCATCCGCCCTGCGTCCTCCCCGCATCCATTCCTTTCCATGTTATCTGCTCCCGTTATGTAAATTTTCGCCCCTTCTGAGAGCGGATAACAACGGATGGAACATTTTTCTCGTCCGTTGTCTCCTTTTTACTAACGTTTTGCATCCGTTGGGCAGTGTGACAGGGCCTTAAGCTATTAATGAGATGCAAACAAGTATCTATCCTGCAATGCCTGACAAACAATCATTCTCATTCTCATGATGTGGATATGCTTTTGGATACCTTATCTCTCGAATGAAGGAGTATACAAGAGAATACTTGAGTTGGGAATAGTACTAATAGGTGATACTTTCCCAGAAAAACTATTTGGGTTTCAATTGTCTAAGAAGAGCAGGTGGGAGTCACAGCAAGGAAAGTCTTTGCTGAGCTTGCGTAACTTCTGCAGCCTTTCCTGGGATAAAATGTGGTAACAACAGTCATCATCACTTCATATATGGACAACTACAATTGACTTTTATGGGACTCCCCTTGAATACCATCCAGAAAAATAAATTAGTATATAATACAGCTGCCCAGATGCTATTAAGGAAAAACAAAATTGTCACATAACACCAAAACTTCAGATTGATTAGCCACCTTGTTTCTAGATACAGTGCAAGAAACAAGTTATACAGTAATCTAAGAAAACTATGCACAACCTGGTTATCTCTGAGACTACTTACTCCATGTATAATGTCCATATTTACAAAACACTGCAAATTCTCATGTTCAACAAGTTATAAGAGCAAATATAGAGACAAATTTGAAATAAGACCCGCACTCTCACATTTGAACTTCAGGAAGAAAATTAAGATCTCGTTTTCTCAGGATTATTTTGTGTTCAACAGATGCACCTGCAAGCAATGATGGGTGGTAGCAATAACTATTATATGATATAGTATTTTATTTTTAATTGTGTATTTTGCATTTTAATCACCATACATAAATATATACATTGTATATATTGTACTCATATATACATACACATCTGTGTATTGTATTATTTTTGAATTGATAATATTGTTATGTATATAGTTGTCTTGTAAGATTCAAACAGTTCAAGAGGTATAAAAATATCTGTAATAAATAAATCATAAATTTTTTCTCTTTGATTTTATGTCTACATAAAAAAACCTACTAATCTTTGTTAAAAATCAGTGATTATTATAATCAGGATTTTTTTCAGAATGTCCCTTGTCTTCCAGGCAAATTTCATTGAATGACCAAAGGAACAAACACACTAAACTGTGCTTAGTTCAGTCTAAACACATAAAATAATATCATTAAAAGGCATAAAACTGGGTTTAATCTGTTATATTCTAAGGATCAAAGGGATGTAGGAACAAAATTGCTGTATCAGTTTTAAATTTAAAAAGACCTTTAATTATTTTTCCTTTAAAGTGCCATTTTATACTAAGAATTAAAGTTTATTCAGCATGCTTCCAAGTAAGAGCATTGATAGACAACTTGCAACTCTCAGAACTGAAAAAGCTTCTTGAATGAGAAATAAAACATTTTCAAGTAAAAAAAACAAAGAAAAGTCAGTCACCTTTTGAAAAGCACTTTTGGACAACCGTTAATCTAATTTCAAAATATTCATAGTCCTTAAATTCACCTTCCCAATAAGAATTATTAGCCTTTCTCTTGGCAACTCATTGGGAGATCACAGGATAGGTTGGGGGGAAGGGGTATTCCAGTGGTGATATTCATTTTTTTTAACTACTGGTTCTGTGTGCATGGTTTGGTGGGCATGGCAGGGGAAGAATTCTGTAAAATCTCCCATCAGACGTGGCATTTGCCGGTTCTTCCAACAATTTCTACTCAAAATTTTTGCTACCGGTTCTCCAGAACTGGTCAGAACCTGCTGAATACAACCTCTGGGGTATTCAAATAATGAGATGTCATAAATAATGT
Organism: Laticauda colubrina; assembly: GCA_015471245.1. Classification (NCBI taxonomy): domain Eukaryota; kingdom Metazoa; phylum Chordata; class Lepidosauria; order Squamata; family Elapidae; genus Laticauda; species Laticauda colubrina. Next base: position 35,855,835 of record BLBF01000006.1, on the reverse strand, counting down.
AGGACTTGGTGGAGAGAAAAAAATAACCTACATAGGATCTGGCCATCCTCATTTTTTTTTGTTCCTAAGTTATTGACATATATATGTATGACATATACCACTTAAAGTCTTTAAGTGGCAGTTGCCACTATAAATCAATATCTTTCCAATCTTTTCCTCAAAGATTACAAAGAAGATAAAGGGGATGAGATTGTCATGAGTCTCTCCCTTCTTCAAAACAAGAAATTCATAGAAGGGAGAGATCATACGGCTAGGATTCAGGGAGCTAGGCAAGGTATTTTGTAGTTTGTCTTATAGACTCCTGGATGCTCTAGCCCAGGACCATGTCAAATTCCCACCTAAATACCACATATACTAAAATTGTCCAAGTTGAGAAATTTGCTTTAGCATATTAAGCTTTCCTGTGTTGAATGTCTTAGATGTCCCATTTAAATCCAAATAAGATAAAAACAAGAAAAAAATATGTCCAGAGAACTCTTAGAATTTTTTTATGCCTCTATAGGACTAATAAAATACAGCTTGATCGAAACTGGATTTAAATACTGTGAACTACTGAGATTTAGGGAATTATTTGAGTATCACTTTTTTCCCACTGTGCAAGCACTTTGCTGCAAAGTAGTCCGGCAGCTTTCAGATTTTCCAGTAGTGCAATCCAATCCAAAGGATCACCTTTCCCACCTCTAAATATCAAAAGATTTGATCCTTTGTACATCAAATCACCAGTCTGAATGTTTTATTATGGATATGTTTATAGTGTATCTGTTTATAATTTAGACATTTCTAAAAATGCAGATATTTTGAAAGCAGGTCTAAAATCAAGTGCCCTAGAAACATATTCCATTATGTATTCCATAACTCTTTCAGGAATGCTCCTTTTCTTTTTCTCCTCATTCATTTATTCATTCTCTTACTTTCTGTCATTCACTGTCCTTTCTTTTATCCCTCTTATTCCCCCCCTTTAATATCATACAATCAGACACTAGAATCTTTAGTTTAATCCTTCATTTATTCAAATACTGTTTAGAGCAGGAGAAAGGACAGTGAGAATCATCAGAAGAATTCTGTTGTTGTTTAAATGTGGGAATAAACTGAGTTTGAGGATCCTCAGTTACAACTTCCCAGACTTGTATCAAATGATTCAGTTTACAACCAGATTATAATACCATTGAAGTTGTGCTGTGAGTAAAATATATACACATAAATAATTTTTAAGAGGACTAGTGTAGTGGACTACCCAATAAGTGTAAAGACCTGCAAGCTACAAGGATATTTTAATTTTGAGCAGCCTGCTAGCTAGCTGTTGCCATTCTGTCCTCTAGTAAGAATCAAAGAAGTTATTATGTTATGATTTTTATTCCCCTGTGCTGAAAAGAATCAAAAGTTAATACTTTTCTTACTTTTTTTCCTTTAGCCTACACTTCTCTTTCCCCTCTTTTCGCCTTCCCCATTTGCTCACTATTTTCATTTTCATTTGTACTTTATCATTTGATAAACTTAATAAAATTACATTGTAAATTAAAAAAAAGAATCAGAGAAGAGAAAGAACTTGAGAAGGAGATAAGTTGGTGTACCCTTCTTCTCAGTGAATTTTAGTGGGAACTCCCTGTGAGAAACAAGGATTCTGGAAAACAGATTTCATGTGACAGGACCTAATAATAATTTATCTAAAAAGCTTTGAGGCAACTAGAAACAATAAAGTGAAGTTGGCATGGTACATTTAGTTAGTCACGAAGGAATTATTTATTTCTTTTAAATTCTGCTTGCTCAATTTACAGTAGTTTTACATTCTGCTCCAGTTAGCTTGTTTGTTTTCTTCAATTGTTTACAGGTTGCTGAGTAGTAGCTGTGGTATGCAGATTTCAACCTCATGTAAGTTTTAGTTAAACTATTCCCTCAAATCTCTACTTCATTATCCTCATACTTGATAATGGTTGGTTTGCAAAATAGCAACTGAACTTTAAAATTATGAAATTAATAAATCAGTAAAAAAGACAAAAACAGAGCTACATTTACAAGATTATTCCTGAGGAAAGGGAGTTTTCTGTTCTTTCCATCCAGATTCTTTCCATCCAGATGTGGGAAGACACATCTTTCTAAACAAGAATGAGTGGTGACAGAACAACCAACTCCTTGCAGAAACACCCAAGTAGACAATTGAAGGAAGGAAGGGGCAGGTTACTCTCCAGAAGATAGGTACTCACAACAAACACACATACACAAGTTTTCCTCTATGTATGATTCTCTTGATTTACTATTGATTTCCCCAATTTTACTTTTTTAAATTTACTTCATTTGAACAGGTTTATTCATCCATAACAACGCTTTTGCTCCATCGGTGCTAAATAGTTATATCATTTGTACTAAATATTGAAAATTGATTGTAGAACAATGTACAACAAAAAGCTAACAAAAAGGAATTATTTTTGCAATATTATATTCATACAAGTTAAGCCCATGTCACATTGCACCAGCAGATACAAATAGGATGTAAAACGGAGAAAAACGCTTGCCATCCATTGGTTAACGCGATGCATCCGTTCTGTACTCACTGCGTGCGTGATTCATACGTTCTATCCGTCCAGCATCCGTCTACTGACATTTCATCCGCTCAAAAAGTTTTGAGCTGCACAAAACTTTTTGAGCGGATGAAGTATCCAATGCGTCTGTTCTACATCCACTACGCATACGGGGAACATCCGTTATACATCCGTCGTCATCCGTTATGCATTTGTTATATCCGCTAGGCATCCGCTGTGCATCCGCGCAACTCAAATCCACTCCAGCGGAAAACAGACACATGGAGGAAGCAAAACGGACACGGAACAGACACACATCATTAGTAGCATGGACGTAGAAAGGATGAAAGCAGTGCAACTCGGATATAAAGCATTAAAACGGAAAAAACGTTCGTATAGGGAACGTATCTCGGATATTTAGGATGTCTGGAAGATGTCTAGAGGATGCAGAAGGACACCTAGCAGAAAACCGATAGTTCCTATAAAAAGGGGGAAGAAATCACCTGGATCTCACTTTCAGTCCAGCAGCCCTGGTGTGCAGACCTCTTCAGCCTTGCTCTCGCTCTTGCTCTTCCACATCATCCAGTCATCTCCACCATGGATCGTTGCACACTCCTTTTGGTAGCTGCCATCATTCTACAGCAGTGCCAAGCCCTCTTCAGGCTCTTTCACCTGTTCTACACAAGGAAAAGTAGGCATCCAAGAAGTGTGTGGGTCCGAAGATGGATCGTGAGAAGAGCGGAGTACGGAGTGTATGACAAGCTGATGGTGGAGCTGAGGAACGAAGACACTCAGGCATTCCAGCACTTCATGAGGATGCCACCAGCCATGTTTGATGAAGTTGTGGAGCGGCTGAGACCCAGGTTGACCAAGGCAAACACCAACTTCCGGCCCAGCCTGGAACCTGGGCTCAAGGTGGCACTGACTGCACCACCCGGCCTCTGGGACCACATACAGGAACATGCAGTACGCCTGGAGGGTGCCACACAACACCATCAGCATTGTGATCAGAGAAGTGGTGCAGGCCATCATCGAAGAATACCTGGAGTAGCTCCTCCAGTGCCCCACCACTGAAGAAGGCTGGAAGAAAGTTGCAGAACAGTGGTATCAGAAGTGTAATTTCCCCCAAACCACTGGAGCCATCGATGGCAAGCACGTGGCCTGCAAAGCTCCAGCCAACTCAGGGTCTAATTATCACAACTATAAGGGCTTCTTCAGCATCATCTTCTTTGCCATGGTTGATGCTGAGTACAAGTTCATGTACATCAATGCTTCAGGCAACGGGTCAGCTTCAGATGCCCAGATATACAATGCCAGTAACCTCAAGGATGGGCTGGAACGTAACCTCATCATGGGCTTCCCAGATCCAGACCCCCTGCACAATGACACACAAGATGTGCCCTACTTCATCGTGGGGGATGACGCCTTCTCCCTCACAACCTACCTCATGAAGCCCTACACTTCCAGATATCTCACCTGTGAAGAGAGGATCTTCAACTACAGGCTGTCCAGGGCAAGACGGGTGGTGGAGAATGCCTTTGGCATCCTAGCCAACAGGTTCCAGGTACTTCTCACCACCATGTTGCATCACCCAGAGACTGTGAGGAACATCATGGAAGCTTGCTGCATCCTGCACAATCTCATACGCACCCGCTACCCAGTCTTGCAGAACAGGCTTGTGGACCTCCAACAAGGCAATGGGGACATGGAGCCTGGGGAATGGAGGCAAGGACTAAACCTGATAGACACTGTGGATGTGCCAGGCACCAACAGAGCTTCACATGAAGGGAAGAAGCAGCGCAACCTCCTGAAACACTGGTGCAACTCCCCAGCTGGAGCAGTGGAGTGGCAAGACAGGATGGTAGATGCTTAATGGATGTTTCCTTGAGCCTGTCTCATCACACTGATGAGATTGTGCCATGTATGTTGAGTGGCCTAAAATGAACAGGGCATTTAATAAAGAGTTGTGTTTATGTTGAAATGTGTTGATGAATGATTAAATTGTTATTGATAATAAAGGGCCATAGGTGTAGCACCTGGGAGGGTGGACCATACAGTCCCACTATGCTTGCACTGGAGGCTTATCTATCCCACAGCTATTACCCATCCCACAGCTATTACCCATCCCACAGGTATCCCTGCCCATCCCTCTGCTATCCTTACCCATCCCACAGCTATCCATCCCACTGCTATCCTTACACATCCCACAAGCATGCAAAGGCTTAAACCATTTCTAAAAGTTTCCACCAAGACTTTTGTTAAGTAAAAGAACTGAACCAAGTGTGAAGCAAAGATAACCTTTATTAATAACAAACTGTAGGACTTTATTAAAAAAAAAATGAACCAAGAAAAGTGTCCCAAGAAAAGATAAAGTCAACAGGTAACAACCCAGTCTCTGGCACTGTTCTCAGTCACTCTGAGGCATGCCCATGGTCTCAGGGGTGAAGGGTCCAGGGGCTGTGGAGGTGGCAGTGGCTGGAGTGCTGGACTGAGGCGCCATTGGGGTACCTGGCCCCAAGAGGACAACAGGAGATGGTGCGTGCAGGAAGCTCTCAGAGAGCTGGCTCAGTCCCGTGATGTTGAGAGGCCCTTCCTCCAGGACATGGGATGTCAGTCCCAGCACCGATGACAGATGTTCTGAGGCCAGGCTTGGCTATGGGGTGGAGGAAGAAGGAGTGTAGTGGGGCTGTCTGGTCTGCAGGTGAGCGAGGTGAGGCGTTGGTGGCATCTGTGGCATTGGTGGCATCTGTGGCAAGCGAGGAACCTGTGCCTGGACTGGGAAGGGCTGCCTGTGCTGCTGGAAGTCCTGGTATCCGTAGCCTTGATAGGTGAGTGGCTGTTGAAAGCCTTAGAAGGGCTGTGACATCGCCTGGGGTGGAGGAGCAGACCTGGACTGGGTGGGAGCAGGTTCATCTGGGCCTGGAGGGTGGTGCAGAAGACCTGTGATCCTCTCCTTGATCACCTGGTACTGGGCTTCGGGCATTTCCATGAGGGTCTGGTTCACGTAGGTGAGGAAGGGCTTCCTGTTAGAGGATGGAATCTCGAAGTGTCCTCCCCACGTCCGTTCCTTTCCGTTGTTGTCCGTTCTCTTTATGCCACTTTGGGGCACTTTTGAGAGCGGATAACAACGGATGGAGCCACGGATGGAATTTTGCCCATCTGCTGTGTCCTTTTTACATACGTTTTGCATCCGTCGGCCGATGTGTCCTAGCCTTTACTTGGATTTCAGAGAAAATAATTTCATTATTTTCAGAGAAAATCCTACATATTCTCATGCCTGACATTTAGTCTGAATTTGTGAAAGTCTATGTCACTCTCAACTGTTAATTATTATTTTATTAGTTTCTTTCTGAAATAATCCAGACTGCAAATTATATATCTACATTCAGAGAAACAGCATTCCAGCATATTTGTGTTTCAGCAATATTAGAAGGTCAAAAGAATATAAATACAGCAGCAATTTTAAAACAGCAATTTTGCAATAAACATATTAAATATAAGTAGCATTTTAGTTCTTTGCATGATGTAAGATAATTTGAATCTTGGAATTACTGCCAAGAATAGTAAAAAATGATTTTAAAAAATTTAAACTTATTTGTTATTTAACATGCTAATTCATGACCTCTTAGTTGAGATCCTTGTCTGTGTCTTCCTTTCCATTGCAAAATAAATAATAAAAAGGTATGTTTATGATTCAGCAATCATGCCATTAGATTTTGGCACCCAAACAAGTAATTAGGTGCTTCATTGGTTTTATTTAATTAAATATTATTTTTCTATATATCTATATGGATGGATGGATGTCTCTCTGTCTGTCTATCTGTCATCTATCTATTTATCATATCTATCTATATCAAAACTGTTTTTAACATGTTCAATCTGTAGCTGCATAATTCAGTTTACTTCACCTTCAGAATGACATTTGTGAAACCAGTTTTACTCACTAAAAATTATCTTTTGACCAATATTTCTCTGGATCATGTTTCAGGTAGAGTGAACAGAAGCATCATTAGTTTAAAAAGAAAAAAAGCCTTACTTTATGTGATACTTTAATGTGTTTGAATTATTCATTTGTGTGTATAGTATGTCCTTGAATCATTGTTGACTGCCTGGACATCTGTCTGCAGCTTTCTTGGCAAAATTTCAGATGTGTCTTGCTGCTGCCTTCTTCTTACTCTGAGAAAGCCACCAAGCTAGCTTTTTATCTAAGGCAGAACTAGAACTCATGGTCTTCCGGTTTCTAGTTTGATGCCTTAACCACTAAATCACCAAATTAATTTTCCTTATTAGTACTATTTTTGTTGAATGTTTGTTAAATTGCATATTGTGTATATGCAATATATATATAACAGATGGATAGATATATTCCTCATTTAATATTATCAAGTATCATAAATGACTCCCATTTCTTGTCCAATTTTAGCAAAACCTTATAAAATAAGAGAAAGAGGGAGGGAGAGAAGGAAGGAAGGAAAGAAAGTCTTGTTTTTTTCTAGATTGTCTGCAACTAAGGTATCTTGTTAGTTATCTATTTAACTAAGCTAAATAGAGAGAATCATTCAGCATTATTGGAATACTAAAGAATTTCCCCAGTTTGAAGTAAATATTACACAATATGCCCTGGCAACCTTTTTGCTGTTCCTACAACATTGCTTTCATTCCTAACCCATAGCTCACTGAATAGAAGCCATCCAGTCACTGCCTGCTCAATGACCACAATAATATCCCACTGTTAAAGCAGTATTTTTATTATTTTAAGTATGCAACAAACTCCAACTGTTTAATTTTGGGAATAATCCAATATGCTTCCTCCTTTTATCAGTAGCATGTCAGATTCCTGACAGGAATCTGTTTTATTTGGAAAACACACGAGGTAGACCGGGTTCCAACAACAAATACTTTTATTGTTAACAGTTAGTAACGGAACGCCGGCTGAAGCCGGGGCCAGCCCTTTTATACAGGCTGGCTTGCCTGCTTGCAGCCAATGGCAGCTATTTAGATTTGCCGCCTTTTTGGTATCTCTTTGGATTGGTTCCTAGTGAACCAATCCACTTGTCTTTTCCTTAACCAATCAGAATGGTAGATTTGGAGTCATCCACTTTACATACAGAACAGAATCAGTCTCTGGATACTCCAAATTGAGAAATGAAAAAGATCTGATTTTTCCACATTGAGCTTTACACCATACGCACCAGGTCTTTCAGCCAATTCCCAGTTTAGAGACCTTGTGAATAAAGGGCTATGCCCTTTAAAGATGGGACAATCATCTGTTAAAACTAACATGAATCATAGCAGTGGTATAATGGATTGATGTTTTTTCCACCAGGTGGTGGGGTGAGAGGAGAACCTTTCCTGCATAGGGACTTGTCTAGCAACAAGCAAGGATAGAAGCAGCTGACTTGGATAATGGCAACAGCAAACTTTATACCTATTTAGTTTCTCTCACTTTCACAGATGAAAATAGAACTGTTGGGAAGAAGCTTTATTGCTGGAAACTTTACAGAATAAGAGAATTCAGAAAAATAACATGACAGTGTTTTCAAGATATACATACTGTTGAAAGATGATTTTCTGATTGCTTAATAGTTCAGAATTTTTTCTAGTTTTAATTAATTTAAGGAAACAATCATATTTTCAATTTTTAAAAAAATCTAAAATTAAAAATGCAATATGATATAAATAATACATTTAAATAAATTAATATAGCCAGATGGGTGTTGCCTACTCTTTGTTAATTTAAAAATAGTTTTCTCTTAAGATTTTTTTCTCAAGATTTCTACAAAGCTGCTCTTCATTATCCATAACTCATGTTGATATGTCCACCTAAAGACAGTCATTGTGACATAGTGATTCAGATGTTAACCTGGAATTGATTCAGATTCATGTCTAGCTCACTGGTGATTTTAAACCATCCACTCAAATTGCTCATAAATTTGGGACAAAAATTAGAGGAGAGGATCTTTCATATTCTGCCTTGAATCGCTGGAGATCACCAAAGATCAGAGAAAATATACTCATGATCATCTATCAGTACAGATACTAACTATTCTGGGTGTATATCAATAAACTAAAAATGCATGCCCTTTTGACTTCTGATGCTATCTCTGAAGTAGATCTGTGCTGTCATGAACTGACAGCATGAAGCTTGCAAAAGACTGGAAGACCACACATTTCTTGCAGAAAAGGTCATGACTTAACATACTCATATCTTTATCTGCTTATACTCCCTTTTGCCTAAGACTTAACTGAAATGGCTCAAACACTTGGTTTCTATAAGGGAGTGAATACTAGGATCATCTCACATGAAAGGGGCTTAGATCAAAGAATCCAAAAAAGCATTTGAAATAAAACATCATTTCGTGATTATGAATGTTAAGTTCCTATTAAGAAAGTCATTATTCTTTTTAATTTAACTCAAAGTCATAAAATGAAGAAAAGATAGAAAAATAAAAAGTGCAAAGAAAGTAAAGGAAAAAGAAGAAAAAGAAGTAAAATAAAGAAATGTGTAAAGAAATTACTTCCAGTGTTATCATAAGTAAAAATAAATTTGATAATTCATATCCCCTTACATACAAACATTTATTCTTCCCATAACTTATGCAAAACCAGAAATCATCAAGTTATCACTTCTGGAGTGAGCAAAAAATCCATATACCTTTTGATCCTGGAAAAACCTTGAAATATTTTTAAAACCTTAGGAGACACCTGTGTAATCAGACTCAAATATAGGTAAGAAGCTACAAAATTATTATTTTTGTTTCACAAAACAAAAATAAATCTGTATATCTGCATTAACAGTGTTCTAAAACTAAAAATAAGGAACCATCTTACCTATGCCCCTTACCTTTGTGGATAGCTTCTGCTGCAAATGGTGCTCAGGCCAGCCAAGGCTCAAATATCTTGTGCTAGACCTGTGACAGAACCCCCACCAGATGGCCAGAAACTTAGGCACACATCAATAAGAAAAACTGTGACATTTATTTTATTTTTTTTATTTTGATTTGTCAATTGCTTACAAGATAATAGGTATAAGTATATACATAGTTATGAATACATGAAATGGGTACATAAAAGAAAAATAAAAGAAACAATAGGACAAGGACGGTAGGCATGTTGGTGTGCTTATGCACCATGGAAGCTCCTTCCTGATTCTGCTTCTAGCTTGGGGAATGAATGAAGAGTGAACTCTCCTCTCACATATGTGCATGACAAGTTGTTCACCATAATAGTGATAACTTGGCTGCACTCAGCAAGTGAACAACTTCAAGCAACTTGCAGTAGTTGTGCTTATCACTTAGTACCTATCCTTCCATTTCCCTTCCCCTCTGTCACAATTGATAATGCTTCTTGGATGAAAAGTGAAATGTTTTCTTCTTCTTCAAGGGAAAAACAGTCCAGTTGCCTTTTGAAAAAGCACCTTAGAACAACTATGATGACTGAGAATCTTCGCAGACACCTTATCTCAGTAATATTAATGAAGGCAATATTAATCAATTAATGGGGGCATGCATAAGTGCATCCATGCATTCATAACTATGTTTTTACTTAACCTATTATCTTGCAAGCAATTGACAAAAATAAATAAAATAAATAAATAAATATGAACTTGTGGATAGTCCCTTAATATGACCTTTGTAAAGTTTAATGGCTGTTTAGGAGCTGAGAGAAAATATCCCCTAAAAAAACAATCAAGCATGCCAAACAAAACTGTTTTGGAAAATATTCATGTATTCTTGTCTAAAATCAGTGCTGCATTTTTTGTTAACTCAGGGTATGAATAATTCTAAAGTAAGTGTTTCTCATTAAAGTATATAGCTGTTATACCTAGCTATACCTAGCTGTTCTTTTGCTCGAAATGTTTCAAGTTTCTAATCTTTTCTAGATTCTCTTAGGATTCTATCTTCTGCATGTATCTAATTCATCCTTCTTTAATCTGATATTGCCTATTTCTTTTAATCTATTTCTATTAATCTGATATTGCCTATTGCCTATTTCTAGATCTTAGGACACTAGATTAGAAACTGGGATCTGTATCCCTATACCATTTTTTACCATAATTGATATAACATGGTGGTTTGTTTTCACTTCTACCATTTGAAGCATTAAACACACAAAAGATTAACTGTAAGCATTAATATTGATATTAACACACCATTTAAATTTTTTTACCTCCAACTACTCCCCAAAGTCTTGCTCTTTTCCTTGTTCATCCTACACTGAGACCTTCCAATATCTCCCAATATTAAGTGCAGTTCTTAGCCACCAAAGGATTGCTCAGACCAGTTGAAAGTACAGGGCTAAAACCTGTAGTCCAGGAACATGCCGGAGCCTGGATGTCATTCTCCAAAATTCTCTTTACTTAAAGTAACAAGAGACAGAGAAACAGAGTTATATAATATGGTTATTATTAATCATATCAGTATGGTATAGTGGTTTTATCGTATCAAGAAAGATGGTTTGAGTTCATCTGCAGTCATAGAAACTTACTGAGTATCTTTGATATGTTTTGCAGCCAGACTGCAAGTTGGTGCTATAATAAAAAAATGAAGTTATTTCTATATCAGCACCTTTAGAAAAAATAATAAACAAACTAAACTAAACAAAATAAAATAGCAATAGCAATAGCACTTAGACTTATATACTGCTTCACAGTGCTTTGCAGCCCTAAGTGGCTTACATACTCAGCACATTGCCCCCCACTATCTGAGTTCTCGTTTAACCCACCTTAGAAGGATGGAAAGCTGAGTCAACCTTGAGCCAATGAGACTTGAAATGCCAAACTGCTGGCAGCTGACAGTTAGGAGAAGTAGCCTGCAGTACTGCATTCTAACCAGTATATCACCACAGCTCATAAAATTAAGATTATTGTCAAGTTTAGTAAAATACTAAATATTTATTCTTTTTTCCTTAGAAGAACACATTAGGAGTTTCGGTGGGTATGTTTTATTTATCAGGCATTTATTTGTCAAGCATTAGATGCCAACTAAGAAGACATATAGAATTGCTTCTTTTGGGTACACTTAGGCTTTGGGTACACTTAGGCGATCTAAGTGTTGCCTCTTGCCAGACAACTTATAACAGTGCAAAGTATCTTTGTAATGTAAAATGTGCCCATTGCACCATTCCTGTGTAACTTGTTTACCTAGTTGCTCTGCACTCAAGGTCATCTGTGTGACAAAAAATTCCACTGCACTTGCAGATGATATTTGATATGCTTCAGCTAACAGTCCAACCATGGGTGTTTCAATCCCTGGCTAGCAACTGCATACAATCAAATTGAGTTCGAATGCCATTTTGCAAACTCAGCTACAAAAGAATAATTTTCATTTGTTTCACAGAAATTGCAGGTTGGAATGATCTGTCAGAAAAGCACCACTGTTACCACAGGTTTTCTTACCAAACATATTTAAACATTTTTATATCTGCATAATAGGTGCTTCTATTCATTATTCAAATATTTACTGGCCTTTAATTCATGAGCATGGGCCTTATTTATAAATTTATATATACAATTATATAATTTAGTTATAAAGCTGGTATACTGCAATATAACAAGTCATGATTTGCCTTCTTAGGGTAGAAGATAACAATCTAGTAAGGTGAAATGGTTGAGGAAATTTTCCAAAAGACTTCATTCAGCCAAAATCTAACATGACAAAGCCTCAATCACAGCCCATGGAAAATACAGCCTAATTCCAGTGATATTAGAACATTGCAAATTGAATAATACTTGTAGTAGGATGTTCAAGAATTTTGTCAAATTATTCAAAGCCAGAAGACTCCTTATAAATAATTTTTATTGTGATACCTTTAAAGTCAGTATTTGACTCCTGGTGTCTGTCTGAACAAGTTCTTACTTTTTTTTTTCTTTTCAAGGGTTTTTTGGAAGTGATCTGCAGGAAAAGATAGTTGAACTGTATAAAACAGGAAAGGGATATAAAAAGAATCCAAGGAATTGAGAATGCCAATCAGCAATGTTCAAACTCTAATCAAGAAGTGGAAAATGAGGGGTTCTGTTGAAACCAAATCACAGTCAGGTAGACCAACTAAAATTGCAGCCACCAGCAGGAAAATTGTTCGGGATGCAAAGAAAAACCCACAAATATCTTTAGGTGAAATACAGGACTCTCTGAAAACATATGGTGTAGCTGTTTCAAGATACACAATAAGGAGGCACTGGAAGAAAGATAGGCTACATTGAGTCACCAGAAGAAAGCCATTACTATGCAAATGCCATAAAGCATCCCATTTATAATACACCAAACAGCATAGAGACAAGCCTCAAACCTTCTGGCACAAAGTCATTTGGAGTGATAAAACCAAAATTGAGCTTTTTGGCCACAACCATAAATGCTACATTTGGAGAGAAGTCAACAAGGACTATGATGAACAGCACACCATTCCTACTGTGAAACACGGAGGTTGATCGCTGATGTTTTGGGGATGTGTGAGCTACAAAGGCACAGGAAATTTGGTCAGAATTGATGGCAAGATGAATGCAGTATGTTATCAAAAGATACCGGAGGAAAATTTGCATTCATCAGCCTGGAAGCTGCCCATGGGATGTTCTTGGACATTCCAACATGGCAATGATCCTAAACACAAGGCCAAGTCAACCTGTCATTGGCGACAGCAGAATACAGGGAAGGTTCTGGAGTGGCCACTTCAGTCTCTTGACTTCAATATCATTGAGCCACTCTGGAGAGATCTCAGATGTGCAGTTCATGTAAAACAGCCCAATAATTTAAAAGAACTGGAGGCTTTTTGCCAGAAAGAATGGGCAGCTTTACCATCTGAGAAGATAAAGAGCCTCATCCACACATACTACAAAAGACATCATTGAAGCTGTCATTGATTTAAAGGGGGCAATATACCATTGGTGGGATTCAATTTTTTTTTACTACTGGTTCTGTGGGTGTGGCTTGGTGGGCATGGCAGGAGAAGGATACTATAAAATCTCCAGTCACAGGTGGTATTTGCTGGTTCTCCAAACTGCTCAAAATTTCCGCTACCAGTTCTCCAGAACTGGTCAGAACCTGGTGAATACCACTTCTGCAATACACCATATTAAGAACTGGAGTTATGTAAACTTTTGATCAGGGTCATTTGGGTAGTTTCTGTTGTCATTATGATTTAAAAAGAGGAAACACAGTTGATTAATAACAAGGCAACTACTAACCATGAATGAAAGAATCATTTTTGAGTTATCATTCATATTTTCTGAAAAATGGCCAAGAATCATAAATTCTGCCAGGGTATGTAAATTTATGAGCACAATTGTATTTTGTTACACAGCTGGTTCTGCCAGTTATGTTTTTCTTCAAGGAAACTTTCACTTAGTGATGGACAGAAGTAAATTAGTGTTTATTCAGAGAGGTGTTGTTCCAGGATTTTAAATCAAGTGTTTAAAAACAGATATCATTATATAATAGTACTTCTTTGATTCTTCCTTAGTTTCAACTTTTTTGATTCTTCAAAATTAAGTTTTAAATTTGTATCATTGCCATCACATAATGTTTGTATCAATCAATATATATTAAAGCAAAGTCAAATTGGGATAATACCTTTTCAGAAGGAGTTTTTTTCCAATCTAAATTGAACTACAGATCAGCTGTTCACATAAAACAGTTTTAACATTAGCATTTATTAGATGTGCTGACTTTAACCTCCAACATTCTCAGCAATCATTACTTAGCTCGTGATTTGGTGAATATTGAATTTCAGTTATCTGAAGTGACCAAATTGGGAAAGGCTAATATAAAGTTGTTTAATTTTTTGTAGGAAAAATGTTAATTAAAATCCCAGACCCAGCCTAAAATTCTTAAGGCCCTGTCACACTGCCCAACGGATGCAAAACGGACACAACGGACGAGCAAAATGTTCCTAACGGATGCCGAGCATTAATTGTGCATGCGGGGAGGATGCATTGCGTAAGCCCCGCGGATATAAAGGGAAGCAGCTCGGAAGCAGGTCACCATTCAAAGGAAAGACCTGCTGCCGGACGGATTGACAGCCTTCCATGCCCTGCCTGCGTGCCTGCCTGCAAGCCTTGCTGCAAGCCTCCTTGCCAGCCTCCCTGCCAGCCTCCCTGCCAGACTTGCTGCCTGCCTTCCTGCCAGCCTTGGATCATGTCTGCCTGCCAGTCTTGCTGCCTGCCTGCCTGCCAGCCTTCCTGCCAGCCTTGGTGCCTGCCTCCCTGCAAGCCTTGATGCCAGCCTTGGTGCCAGCCTTGGTGCCAGCCTTGGTGCCTGCCTGCAAGCCTGCCTGCCAGCCTGCCTGCTAGCCTTGGTGGCTGCCTGCCTGCCAGCCTTGGTGCCTGCCTCCCTGCCAGCCTTCCTGCCAGCCTTGCTTCCTGCCAGTCTCCCTGCCAGCCAGCAACCCCACAACCATGCTGAAGCACAGCAAGCCTCAGCCATCTGCTGCCAGCCCTTGCAAGAGGGAAAGGCTACCATCCCGCCCCCTGGCCCTCACTCTGGTTCTGCTGGGGCTTCTGCAGCACGGGCTCGCTCTTCTGGGGCTGGGGCTTCTGCTGCTTCTGCTGCTAGAGAAGCTGATGACAAGCACTCCAGCACCAGCCACCTCCACAGCACCTGCACCCTTCACCCCTGAGACTGAGCGATCAAGAGGAGTGCCAGAGACTCATTTTTGTCTTATAGCTTGTTGTTAATAAAGTCTATTTTTGATTCACACACTTGCTTCATTTCTTTTTTTTAATAAAGTCTTGCTGGAAACTTTTAGAAATGGTTTAAGCCTTTGCATGCTTGTGGGATGGGTTAAGATAGTTTTGGGATGGGTTGAGATAGCAGTGGGATGGGCAGGGATACCTGTGGGATGGGCAGGTCTTCCTTTGGGATGGGTAATAGCTGTGGGATAGATAAACCTCCAGTGCAAGCATAGTGGGACTGTATGGTCCACCCTCCCAGGTTAATAAAGTCTATCTTTGATTCACACACTTGCTTCATTTCTTTTTTTTAATAAAGTCTTGGTGGAAACTTTTAGAAATGGTTTAAGCCTTTGCAGGCTTGAGGGATGGGTTAAGATAGCAGTGGGATGGATAGCTGTGGGATGTGTAATAGCTGTGGGATGGGTAAGAATAGCAGTGGAATGGGCAGGGATCCCTCTGGGATGGGTAATAGCTGTGGGATAGATAAACCTGCAGTGCAAGCATAGTGGGACTGGATGGTCCACCCTCCCAGGTGCCACACCTATGGCCCTTTATTATCAATAATAATGTAATCAATCATCCACACATGTCAACATAAACACAACTCTTTATTAAATGCCCTGTTCATTGTAGGCCCACCCAACATACATGGCACAATCTCATCCGTGTGATGAGACAGGCTGAAGGAAGCATCCATTAATCATCTATCATCCTGTCTTGCCACTCCACTGCTCCAGCTGGGGAGTTGCACCAGTGTCTCAGGAGGTTGCGCTGCTTCTTCCCTTCACGTGAGGCTCTGCTGGGGCCTTGCACATCCTCAGTGTCTATCAGGTTTCGCCCTTGCCTCCATTCCCCAGGCTCCATGTCCCCATTGCCTTGTTGGAGGTCCACGAGTCTGTTATGCAAGAGTGGGTAGCGGGTGCGCATGAGATTGTGCAGGATGCAGCAAGCTTCCATGATCCTCCACACAGTCTGTGGGTGATGCTGCATGGTGGTGAGAAGTACCTGGAGGTCCACGAGCCTGTTCTGCAAGAATGGGTAGCGGGTGTGCATGAGATTGTGCAGGATGCAGCAAGCTTCCATGATCCTCCTCACGGTCTGTGGGTGATGCTGCATGGTGGTGAGAAGTACCCGGAACCTGTTGGCTAGGATGCCAAAGGCGTTCTCCACTACCCGTCTTGCCCTGGACAGCCTGTAGTTGAAGATCCTCTCTTCACGGGTGAGGTATTTGCAGGTGTAGGGCTTCATGAGGTAGGTTGTGAGGGAGAAGGTGTCATCCCCCACGATGAAGTAGGGCACATCTTGTGTGTCGTTGGGCAGGGGGTCTGGATCTGGGAAGCCCACCATGAGGTTGCGTTCCAGCTCCTCCTTGAGGTGACTGGCATTGTATACCTGGGCATTTGAAGATGAGCCACTGCCTGAAGCATCGATGTACATGAACTTGTAGTCAGCATCGACCATGGCGAAGAGGATGATGCTGAAGAAGCCCTTGTAGTTGTGATAAGTGGACCCCGACTTGGCTGGAGCTTTGCAGGCCACTTGCTTGCCATCGGTGGCTCCAATGGTGTGGGGGAAGTTCCACTTCTGATACCACTGCTCTGCAACTTTCTTCCAGCCTTCTTCAGTGGAGGGGCACTGGAGGAGCTCCTCCAGGTATTCTTCGGTGATGGCCTGCACACTTCTCTGATCACAATGCTGATGGTGTTGTGTGGCACCCTCCAGCCGTACTGCATGCTCCTGTAGGTGGTCCCTGAGGCCAGGTGGTGCAGAGTGAGTGCCACCTTGAGCCCAGGTTCCAGGCTGGGCCGGAAGTTGGTGTTTGCCTTGGTCAACCTGGGTGTCAGCCACTGCACAACTTTGTCAAACATGGCTGGAGGCATCCTCATGAAGTTCTGGAATGCCCGAGTGTCTTCGTTCCTCAGCTCCACCATCAGCTTGTTGTACAGTCCATCCTCTGCTCTTCTGGTGAACCATCTTCGTACCCAGACGCTTCTTGGCTGCCTCTTTTTCTTCCCGTAGTAGAGTTCACAGAGCCTGTAGATGGCTTCGCACTGTTGCAGAAGGATGGTGGCTGCCAAAAGGACCACATTACGATCCACGGTGGACATGACTGGATGCTGTGGAAGAGGAAGAGTCAGATGAAGGCTGCAGAGGTCCGCACCGCAGGGCTGCTGTTCTGAAAGTGAGATCCAGATGTGTTGCTCCCCCTTTTTATGGGCAGTATAGGTGTCCCTTTGCATCCTCTAGGCATCCTCTAGGCATCCTGTAGACATCCTTAATATCCGAGGTAGGTCCCCTATGCGAACGTTTTTTCCATTTTAAATGCTTTGTTTCCGCTTGGCATCCATTCTGCATCCGTTCTGCTTCCTCCCTGCGTCCGAGCGGATGCGAGTTGCACGGACGTGCAGAGGATGCCTAGCGGATATAGCAGATGCGTAACGGATGCAGAACAGATGCGTAGCGGATGCATAATGGACGAATTGGATACATTTTCCGCGCAAAAGTTTTGGGCAGCTCAAAACTTTCTGAGCGGATGAAACATCAATAGATGGATGCTGGATGGATAGAGAGGAAGCAAAACGGAGGCAGTGAGTACATTGCATTAACCAACGGATGGCAAGCTTTTTTGTCCATTTTACATCCTCTTTGCATCCGTTGGTACAGTGTGACAGGGGCTTTAGGTCTTGTGTTTGTCACTAAGTCTGCTTTAAAAAAAGAAAAACAATAAAAGGGCATGAAGTCTACCAAATTTTAATTTTTTTGAGGCAAAGCACATGGACAAATATCTTTTCAGTATAATTTAATGCAATGTTGCATGCTGCATTTCTCTATATAATATCATTTCTTTTCTAGTTATAGCTCTTGTTGTTATGAACTTTTGACCACTCATTCTTTAGGGAAAAATACACTTAAGAAATCATAGATTACTTTATTACAAACAGCTATTTGGTCTTTGAAGCATACTCTAATTAAGATACAGTGAGTGCTACAAAATATTTGCTTAGAGCAATTTCTGAGCATGAATCGCAGTGCCTGACACTGCTGAGTAAATGTATATAACTCATATAAGCAGTGGATCTATATTATTAGAGTTACAGGTTGAGAAGTTCAGAGCATTGTTTAGCAGAATAAACATAACAAAGTTACCGTATCGTATCAACAATCATACTACTTTGAGTTTGTATCTATTGTGTGCTCTTGTGTTGTTATGGTTGAAGCTGAAGTATTCATTGACAGGTAGGACATTGCAATGTATGATTTTATATGCCATACTTAGATCAGACCGAAGACAGCGTAATTCAAGGTTTTCTAGAATTTCAAGTCTAGTAGCATAAGGTATTCTACAACGAGTAGAGGAGTGGAGAACTCTTCTTGTGAAATATTTTTGGACTTTCTCAACTGTGCTAATATCAGATACATAATGTGGGTTCCAGACTGATGAGCTGTATTCGAGTATTGGTCTAGCAAATGTTTTGTATGCGTAGTGTGATATTACCAGAGAAAAAGCTAGTAGTGCTACTCTAGTTAGTAGTGTGATATTACCAGAGAAAAAACTATGTAGGATTTGATTAACAACTCTTATTGCCTTTTTGGCTATGTAGTTACAGTGGGCTTTAGTACTTAAATCATTAGAGAGTCCTTTACAGAGTTTGGATCATCAACAAGATCTTGACTATTCAGCTTGTATTTTATTTTCTGATTTTTTTTGCCAATATGTATGATATTTATTTGTTGAGATTTGAAGTTGCCATTTGTTTGACCATTTTGATAGATAGTCAAGATCTTTTTGAAGGGTAACAGTATTGTCTGTGGTATTGAACAGCTTTACATGATCAGCGAAGAGAACGCAGTTGCTCTTAATATGATCACAGAGGACATTTATGTAAAGTATGAAGAAAGTTGGTCATAGAACACTACCTTGGGGGACACCACTATTGACAGGTACAGAATTTGATAGGACACTCCCAATTTTGACCATTTGTTGTCTGTTTGACAGGAATGCTTCTATCCAGTTATGCAGTTGTCCAGAGATACCATAAGATTTTAGTTTTAGGAGTAGTTTGTTGTGTACCACTGATTATAAACTGTAAACTAATTATAAACTATAAGCACATGAAGTCTGTACCTAATCCACACACAGTTGAAATGGAATGGATTTATTTTATATGAAAAAAATTAATTTAAAAAAGATAAGAATTGATGGAGTTCAGAGGGGTTGGATTTTCTCCCTTTGTGGGTATAGAGAGACTCTAGGCTGATTCCTCTTTGCCCCTGGATTCTTCCACTCCTTCTCTTACATTTTTCTTCTTTTTCGTTCTTTGACTTCACTATTTCTTATTGCCTTTGATCTAGTCAATGCACATACTTTAAAATGGCAGTCACTTTAATTCTTCTGAAATCCCAGCTAGTCCTTAATAATTGGTTGGTTTTTTTTTAAAAGTAAAAAATATTGTCAATTCACCAAAGGCACAAAAGATTCTTCATGTATTTAAGTATGATTTCAAATGAGTCATTGAATGAGATTAAATTTTTAAACAGATCCAGAATTTTCAAAATTACAAACAATATCCACAAAATTACATAGATATAGCACCAATTTTTTGAAAGCTGTATGTAATGAATTCAGTAACTAAGGAATTTCAATGATTAAGATTACAATAATCGGAAATGAACAGTCTTTAATAATAATGGAACAATAAAGGGATTAGAATACAGTAGAATGGAAATAGGAAAATATTGTGCAAGACATTATCATCATAAAATAATATTCAAATTGCATAATATTTTCTCTTATGCAGTAGACATCATGCTTGCAAGATATTTCTTGAAAAGCCAGGTATTTGTTTGCTTGGAGGCTTAGTCCTAGAGCCAGTAGCCTAAGATGCTTTCTGTCACTGGGCCATATCAAATATTATATAGCAAATTTCTCTGACAATAGGTCTTTTCTTTCTTTCCTCATCACCATAATGCCACTCTTTGATTCCCTCCATTCCACAAAAACAAGCAAAACAGTGAAATTTAATTCTGATTGTATTGATTTAATAGTACAACAGATTCCAAACACATATATTTTAAAAGAATCAAATTCAGAATTTCTAGGTATTTACTAGAGGGCTTCCCATGATTTTCAGTGTCAATAATTTTTAACAGTGTGAGAAAAGAGATATTAAAATGTAAGTATGCTAGTATTCTCAGCTTGACCCTTGTACCTTGAGATTTTTCAAAAATGATGAGTGACAGCACAGCTAGATTTTTCTCTGAATTCTTAAATTGTGGAAACGCACAAAAGTGGTAATGTAATTATTGTTTCCTCCAGATTCCTTATACTCATCCTCAAAAAATTAGGTCATTTTCTGCCCCTTCAGCATTGTCCTAAAAAAGACGTTTTCAGTTTCTTACCTTACAGCCACAATTCATTTTTTTTGTAGATCATTTTTAGTAACTGTCATAAAAAAAAAAATGAACAAGTTGTAGCATTATTCACAAGTTTTTGACACATATTAGGAAATGACATCAGGTTAAAAATGATCAAGGATCTTGTGGTTATGGGGGATGAATTGGCAGCACACAACTCTATGTCATAATTCCTGTGTAACCTGAATAACAACAGATCAAATTATTCTTAATTAAATAATAGAATACACAGTTGGAAATGACCTTGGAGGTCTTCTAGTCCAATCCCATGTTCAGACAAGAAGCCTTATTCCAGGGGTGTCAAACGTGCAGTCTGTGGGGCATATGTGTCACGTGCTGGCCACGCCTATCCCCCAGTTTATCATACAGGAAAAAAGTTGAGATATATCATGTGACAATGGGTCATCGCAAGTTTGACACCCCTGTCCCTTACCCAGTGGTGGACTTCAACATTTTCCACTACCGGTTCTGTGGGTGTGGCTTATTTGATGGGCATGGCTTGTAGTCATGTGACTGGATGGGTGTGGCTTGGTGGTCAAGTGACTGGGTGGCGTGCTTGGTGGTCATGTGACTGGGTGAGTATGGCTTGCTGGTCATTTTACTGGATGGGCATGTCCAACTCAATGTCACTCATATCAAGGGGTGCCTCACCTGGCCCCTCTCCTCCCAGCCATTCCTTGTCACCCAGCCTCAACTTATCTATAGTTCTGTAAAAATGTTCACCTTTTTGACTTTATTATCTGCATACTATAGATGTACTTTCATGGAACATTGAAAAGAGGAAATGGCTCACATGCTTTACCCAAGTGTGTGATAGGCAACAGGTTTTTAAGGGGCTGCCACAAAGAAAGGGGGACAGTGTATTTTCCAAAGAAGCAGAATGCAAAAAAGAAGCAATGGATGGAAACTGAACAGAGAAAAGCAACCTAAAACTAAGGAGAAACTTCCTGACAGTGAGAATAATTAACCAATGAAAAAATATATTGGACACAATAAATCTAATAGTTTTTAAGTGATGCATGAAAGTATTAAAATAGCATTTTGTGATAACTGACATGTTAAAAACAATTATGCTACTAAATATCATTAGAAAAAAAAATGACAATATGCCTTTGGACAAGCAGATATGCCATAAATGTTATTGGCCCTATTGGGGTTGAATTCAATATACCTGGGGGGGAGTGAAATTAACAATAGTAAAAGCATTAAATCTAGGTTTATTCTATTACCTATATTAATAGTATACAGTATTGTAAACACTGTAATTACAATTAAACCCATTTCATTAGTTGCTTCTGATTTCTCATAATATATTTTCATTTTGAAAGTATCATAAAACATTACTACTACTAATATTATTATTGTTTTGCTGTATCTAAGTAATCTATTCTCATAAATTGCAAGACTCACTGTTCATAAACATTTTGAATCTCAGTGATAAAAGAAATATTTAATAAGAAATAGAATCTGTTTATTATCATGTGAGATCTATTGCAAGGGTTTCATTCTTCCTACCCACAGTAAACTTTTTCTTCTTTGGCCTCTGTTGGAACTCATAAAATCATTAAATAGAGCATTAAACACCAAAGGACAATGATGGGCTTGTTTTAAGATAGACAAAGCCACCTCTGACACAAGATTGGCATATCTGTTTTTCTTAAGCACCAGACAGAATACTCTAGAATACAATCAAATATCTGTTATATTTGCAAGACATAAGTAGAGATGGATCACCAGTTCTTTGCTGAAGCTCTATTATTTTTACTATTTTAAAAAAAAATCTCTGAAGGAATTATCAAATTCCTTTGCTCATGGATTAAAAAATATATTGCTGTAAATCAAAAAAGTAAACAAAAATGTCTACTGATAATAGCAGATATAAATTCAAAATATACCTGATCTTTCCCAAATTTTAATTTCAGTTTTTATGACACAGGATGGAGATTTTGAAAAAGAAAGTGCAACATATCCAGTTGAGTAAGATTGTGGGAATATTTAGCTTTCTAGATCCAATGCTCATATCTTATAAGCTCTATTGGTAATAGCAAATAATATTTCAGAATGCATAATGCAGTAATCCTATGGGCATGACTGAACTTTCTCAATTAATCTTAATTACCTATAAGTACTTTCTGATTTGACTATAACTCCACCCAGCATCAAAGCCTTTAAAGATCAATGACTGAGTAGGCAGAGTGCTTGGGCAAATTTTCTACAGCTTTGATATGTAAAGCTTTTTAAAACTGTAATGCAATACTTGAACCAATCAAGGCAGGGTCCCCATCTGTAGGGATGAGAATAATTTACACTTCATTATTTCAACAGATATGTCACATGAATATGTCCTAGGCAGTGCATACATATCAAATAGTATGAAACACTGAGATTTTATTCATGCAAAAGCAAAAAAAAAGAATGACATGACCTTGATATTTGCAATATAATGTCAAGAAATCACCAGCCTCTTGTGCAATATAAACTATGATGAAACTAAGCAGAAGAATTAGGAGTGATGGGAAAGTACAATTAGGGTTTTTTTCCTTGATTGATGTAATGTTTACTCTCGATACATCACTATGGCACTGTCAGTTTGTTTTATTCCTGTTAACAGAAGTTTAGCATTTTGCCAATCGAAAGGGATGTCATTTATTTATTTATACTTATTCTACCAATGAAAAACAGACAAGTTGACTAATAATTTTTAAAAAGGAAGTAAAACCAGAATAAAATGTTGTTAAACACATTTAATAGTTTTGATGGCTGACTCAAAAAACAATCCTACTTAAGTATAAATAATTTCCTCAATCAAAAGTTTTGTTCTTGCTCGTAAAAAGAGAACAGTAAAGAAAGTAGAAAGTAGCCTACATTTTGGTAGACTGGGTATTCAAAGCCTAGAAACTGTTTTTTCAGATATTCCTACCAAACCACGCCTCAAGATCAAAGAGATATAAGATTGAAACTACTCTGAAACTAAAGGAGGATATACATGAATAATTTCAACATATTTTGATATCATCTTGGTGTGGTTGACTCCTTTAGATGATTGCTCCAAATTACTTTTGAAACACAGAATTAAACTGGAAACAATAGACAACCCTTAGAACAGTTATCTTAAAATTCTTTAAAAAAAAAAACAATAAAATTGTGGTTGGTTAGGTAGGTGTTCATGCTTAGCTAAACACACATGCTTCCGTGATTAATATATCATGTGAAATTATCTTTCCACATCAAAACGTACTATTGACTGTCTTTTACTTCTCATTTTTACTTTGGTTGTTCTTCCTACTCCTCCTCTTGCTCTTTCTCCTTCTCTTCAAAGAAGCTTTTCTTCCATTTTCCTTGGTCCAGATTTACTCTTTTCTTGCTCTTGAATGCCTAATGGGAAAATGCCTGGTTAGGAGAAAAAGCGATGCATAAATTGGTTTAAGAATTAGGCACAACTGTTTGTGACTATAATTTATATATTTGATATGGTATAGGGCAGAAAAAGATAACTTTTGAATATCTTCAGTTTTGTTTAATAGGTGATGGGCAGTTCTCTAAGAGCTATAGGGAATGGGGTTATGCCACAAAATAGAAAGATAAACATTTTTCTCATAAATGTGACAAAATTTTTCCAGTTTATATAAATGTTTTATTTCTTAAACACCCTTAATTTTGATATATCTGGTTCAGTCAGATTGACATAGAATCTTGTTTTTTCTTAAATGATATCTGTACATTCTGTAGATTTGTATTTCCCTATTTGTGTACTGAGTTCTCATTATTTACATACATAGGTAAATAAATATTAAAGCAATAATTATTTCAATATTTAAGAAGATTTATCAAGATTGGCATTTTATCTGACAATTAGATCATTAATTGTACAGATATTTAGATTCAAAGTAGGAAAGTTGCTTCAAATCCAGTACACTCTGTAATTCTCTCATACAAGCTATGCCTTTTCCTTCTCACAGTACAATGCCCCTGTCATCTTTTATGCATCTTGAACTCAAACACCATTTTCCTGACACTATACACTAATTGAAAGACCAAGAAGAAGAATTTATTTAAAGTTCTGCTGAAGGGGACAGCCAGAAGAGCTGTGTTAGACCTGAGCAGCTTTCCTACTTTAAATCAAAACACTGCATTCCTCTATTAAATTAAATGTGTATGTGATGTGCTTATAATGGAAGATTATAGATGTGATGAAGTTCCCACAAATGTACAGTGTTGTAATGACGAGGCAGTTGAGGTATTTGATCATGATCAACTGAATCATGATGAACTTTTTTGGAGTCTAATCTTGTATTTATACACCTTTTTAGTTATCCTCCATCATTGGTTAACTTTGGTTACTGCTTAACTTTGGTTACTGTTTAGCATAATAGTAATTAACACAATTAATTATCTCTAGCTAAAGTCTAACATATGTTTACTTCCTCTCTCTAATCCTCCTTTAGATTAGTGATTTTGTTTGCCTGAGTTGTATCTGCTTGTAAACATTCTTTATCTGAAGTTTGCCATCCAAGATAGGAACATTCCTGCAATTACAACTCTACATATCCCCGTTTTTTATTTTAAATGGAGTATTCAAAGATTTATGAATGTATTGCAATTGTAGAGGATTAAGATGGGGGAAGCAGGACAAAACAATGTGAATAAATTTGGAATACTTTGAATAAAACAACAGGTTGCAATTAGTACAATAATAATAATTATAACATAAAACAAAAACTGTCTGAGCCAAGACCAATCAGGGACCCAATTGGTTAGCCACTCAAAAGGTGAGTAATGAGTATGGATATTATTTTGAATGTATGATTGTAAATTGGCAAGCTCATCCTCAATAGTTTGATTCAAAGAATGAAAATGCACAGCACATCCACAGTGTTCAACTAACTTATAGAACCCTCCCTTATAGGCTAAAAGATAGTCTATGGCAAAACGCTGCTATAAGACATCTTGATTTAAGTCTTCTATTTCATGCTGCAAATCACGAATAATAGCAGCAGTAGCACTGATGGATTTTTCAAGTCTGCAGGTGAGACCAAGAATAGATCGTCTGTTTTCTTGAGCAATTATACCAGGATAAGAGCCTAGAGTAAGGACTCCTGTAACGGCCCCTGCCAATGCATGGCCAAATGTAGAACCAGAAGACAATTGTGTGTCAATAATGACTTCATCATTACATGTAGGCTCCAGAGAGGAATGCCGCTGTCGAGTTGATGGAAACATACCTATTTGAACAGGTAGAGTAAAATAACCTATAGTTGCACATTGATAATTCTGAGGATAAACATTTGTAGCATATTTATCAAAAAAGAACCACATATTAGGATCCTTAAGCTGCCAATCAGTGCATATTGGTCCTGTGTTAGATTGATCAAAGGCATTAAAAATAGGAAAATTGTCAGGATACATATCAGGAGCTATATTAATTCCATGTAAAGAAGAATCAAAGGTACCTGACAACCAATAGTAGTCAGAACAATAACTATAATTCCCTAGCATTTTTAATATGTGCTGAGCAGCATCATAATCAGACCAATTATGAAGCCAAGTGTGTTTAGCGTAACAACAGAAACACAGACCCCTTGTAAATTGACTAACTTTCAAGTAACACCAACGGACAGAATTCAATTTCATAGGGGGTTTAGAAAATAGCCAGGAGTGTGAAATAGATTGTAGTTGCGAGACAATAAATGTAGAAGACATGATCAAGTTAGGGATAAAAGAAATTTGCCATTGGGGGCTCATAGTATAAAGTAATATTTGTGCCATGGGTCAAAAACATGTATTGGGCATGACGAACCCACAAATTAGGGTTAAGATGAACCACAGAAGTGTCATTTTGAGCAGAAACACCATTAACCATAAACAAGAAAATACAAAGTAAAATTGTAACAGAATTAGCAGTAATAATAGCAAAAACAGCAGCAACAAGATTTTCAGGAGTCTGAGGTAATGAGGCCTGCTGCAGTTGTTGCTGAACTTGATATCTAGTAGATTTAACCTGGCCCCAAGTGATGGGTTGAGGGCACGTGGACCTTGGAAGACAGACTTCCGTATTCAGGTGAAGATTGAAATCCGGAATCGGGTTGTGAAGACCCTGATGCCATGCCATAATACAGACGAACACAGCACGCTGGAACCCACACTGCTAGTTGAGTAGAAGGATCTTCTATGGCGGCGTAACCGCAACCCCAGGTGATCCATCAGTAAAGACTGTAAGAGCTTTAGAAATAGGATTTCACACAAAAATGAAAGAAAAGGCCAGATTTAAAGTAGTAGTAACCACTATTCTAGAATCTTTGGGTAAAGAATACAACAAATTTCC
The DNA here is from genome assembly GCA_015471245.1 of Laticauda colubrina. Taxonomy (NCBI): domain Eukaryota; kingdom Metazoa; phylum Chordata; class Lepidosauria; order Squamata; family Elapidae; genus Laticauda; species Laticauda colubrina. The sequence goes on along the minus strand of BLBF01000006.1, from coordinate 35,828,918 downwards.
CACATATTGAAAAAAGGTTATCTGATATGATTCTGAAATCATCATCAAATGCTCATGTTCAACTTTTGTACGAGTGAAAGCTATGCTAATGAGATCCTGTCCACATATTGATGCTTAAACTTATTCAATATTTCTTGAAGGCATGTTCTTTGAAGATCAGTTAATACAACTAGATCTCCTGGTGACTGTGCTCCATTCAAAGACTGAAATAAAGGCAACATATCACCAGTTGTAATGTAGAAGAATGGGCATGCCCAATTAATAATGCCAAGTAATTTTTGCCATTGTACTAATGTAATATGATTTCTGTACTTGTAATTCAGGAAGAATTGGAATGGAGGAATTGTGCAACATTCTATGTTCTAAGTAGGTATAAAGTTCTACCTTTTGAATTTTGTCTGAGGCTATATACAATCCCTGTTGTGCCACAATATCCGTTAACTCTTTTAACAACTTAGATTCATCAAAATCTGCTATCAATATATCATCCATATAATGACAGACTAAATAGGAACTAAATTTATTCCGAAAGGGTTGAAGGGCATAATCCATAATATGAAATATTTACAAAGTGTAGGGGAATTAAGCATTCCCTGAGGCAACACTCGCCAATGATATCGTTTTGTGGGCATGCTATTATTAAAAACTAGGACAGTAAATGCAAATTTTTCTTTGTCTTGGGGCTACAAAGGTATAGTAAAAAAGCAGTCTTTAAGATCAACTACCAATAATTTATAAAAATTAGGAATTAAGTTAGGATTTGGTAGACCACATTGTAAAAGTCATTTCCCATTTTTCTTTTTTATAACCAAAACAGGAGTATTCCAAGGACTATTAGAAGGTTCTATATGACCAGCAGCCAATTGTTCTTGAACCAATTGTTGTAAAGCAGCGAGTTTTTCCCTTGATAATGGCCATTGTTCCACCCAAACTGGCGTAGAACAGAGCCATTTAAGAGGAAGAGCCATCATCAAGAATCAAATGGGCATTAAGAAGAGAAAGGATATAATGGCCCCAAATATTAGTATGAATATCTAGAATGTATGGTTGTAGGAAAAAGGACTTACCAGCAGATGTTGTAACATTAATTTCTTGAACATTCTGCCAAGCAGCTGTAGAACCTCCTATTCCCCACAATGAAGAAACTGTCATTTTTGGCCACTGTACTGGCCACTGTAAAGAGGAGATGACAGTAACATCTGCTCCAGTATCCAATAACCCTTGAAATGGTTGTTTATTTAGGAAGAGCATTAACAAAGGATGAGAGGAGTTCAGCTGATGAAGCAAGCCTATGGATAAAGAAGTTGATCCAAATCCTGCATCCCCACGATTACTTATACCAGGAAATGGAATTTCATATGAAAAAAGAAGCAATTGAGAAACAGAAGAATAACAAGGAAGAACTTGAGGAAGATTCACCCAAATCTGAATCATGAGGATACCAGTGTAATCTGAATCTATTACCCCAGGCACAACAAAACAGCCCTTTTTGTGTGCAGAAGAACGAGGCAAAATTAAGCCAATTAATCCTGAAAGAAGAGGACCTTTAAATTGAGATGGAACTATTTTAAATTCCAAGGGAAATTTAAACTCATTTTCCTCGAGTGATTAAATTGATCCCAGCGCTACCGGCTGTGGCTGGGGAAGAGTGAGAGAGACTGCTGGAGGAGTCAGAGTGATGGGAAAGGCACGCTTTGGATTCTGGGTGGGTACCACACCCATTGTCTATAACTGCCTTTTTTAACTCTCTTAAGATCTGATGAGGCAGACCCTCCCATTCTGCTACTTGAAGTCCAAGCTGTGGCCCCTGACCAGGATGATATTATACTGGACAAACAGACAGTGATTCTGCAAGCTCTGTTCCTGAGACAGAGGCATCCTTTTTACAAGTCTCTACCATTTTCTGAAAAGAAGACTGAACAATAGAGTCATGAAGCTTTTGCCCTGTATCTGCAGGAGCTGGGGGAATTGAAGACATATATTCAGGTGAAGAAGGGGGACAAATGACAGCATTGGTATAAAGTGAAGGTGGAGGTGTTAAAAGAGAAAGTTCATTGTGACCAAATTTTTCAAATGCATGCCTACATAAATGCCACACCTGCAAAACTTCTATTTTTGCTCGAGGTTCAGTTTGCAATGTTTTCCCAATACGTTCCCAATCAGTTAATTTTAAAGAACCCTTTTCTGAGTACCATAGGCACTGAGTTGCAATCTCCTGGACCAGCCTTAAGAGTTTTCTCTGTGGTACCTCAGTATTATTCTTCTTCAACAAATAGCCTAATTCATCTACATGCTTCCTTTGTTCCTCAGAAAGTGAGGACTCCATACTTACAGAAACCAAAAGGTTGAAGAAGCCACAAAGGGTTGAAGGTGCACCAAATCCTTGCCGGACAAAGTAAGAGGGTCCCTGTTCATGCGCCACTTGTTGTAATAACGAGCAGTCGAGGTGTTTGATCATGATGAACTTTATTGGAGTCTAGTCTTGTATTTATACACATTTTTAGTAATCTTCCATCATTGGTTAACTTTGGTTACTGCTTAACTTTGGTTACTGTTTAGCATAATAGTAATTAACACAATTAATTATCTCTAGCTAAAGTCTAACATATGTTTACTTCCTCTCTCTAATCCTCCTTTAGATTAGTGATTTTGTTTGCCTGAGTTGTATTTGCTTGGAAACATTCTTTATCTGAGGATTGCCATCCGAGATAGGAACATTCCTGCAATTACAACTCTACAGTACAGGAAGACTTTAATCCTGGTAAAAGTGCAATAAATCAGGGGGATTTCTGCTGCAATATCTGGGGAAGAAACATACAGTAAAAACAAGGCCTGGTTCATATGTACAGGTATTGATTTTAAGCAATTTAACATAGAACTAGAATGAGAAATGTTTAGAGGTACAACAAGTATTTGTTGTCTGATCACTCTTACCTTTAGATGTATCAAAACCCCATTGGTCAATAATTTAATTAAAGCAGAATTTAATTAGAAGAGAATTATATTCCCTGAACAGTTTAAGCAGGCACATATAGTGTATTCTATGCTCATGTAGTGATGCTATCATTCTCCTTGATAGAAATAAAGAGGGAACTTCAATCTTTATAACTCTTCTGCAATAAGCCGCAGCTGAAGTTCAAATTAGCATGGTAATTTCAAAAAGATTCAAAAGCCTAACTCTGACCATGTATTTCATTTTAATTGTCTCAAAATAGTTTTTCATCCAGTAGGAAAAATTTTAAATCATGATTATTATATGTCATATAGATTCTAAATGAAGCATTAGAAAATATTCAGGAATGAAAAGATACCTTGAAATAAATTAAAGCAAACACTGAAAGAAATAAAAAAATGAAGATGGGAAGAAATAGTCTGTCTCAACTGCCAAATCTAAGGACCATAATCTCACCATATTTGAAAGAGATGAGAAATTCAATAACATAAGTGATAATTGAAATGACAATTAGGATGAACAGTGATTACAAAATGTCTATAGTTATCATGTTGATTGTGCATTCTAATTTAGAACAGCTGAATACAGAAGTTTAATATTTTTGGTTTTGAATTTATATTTCTTTATTGTTGATAAACCATAGCAAAAGTCCAATAGTAGAGAACATTCAGGATGGCAGAACTAGTATATCTATTGGGTAATGAATTTTTGGGACTGGCTACATTCACAATGACAGCCACTTTATAAATAGAGAAGTCTCCTACGGCAACATTTAGTAAGGTTGCCACTAATTCTTTCTCTGGAATCTTTAAATGAATCACTATAGTCCGACATTGCTAACATATGTACATGAACCTTACTTTCTTTCTTTATTCTAAATATAAGAGCATGGTGACTGGAAGTTGGACCCAAATCTAGGACACATAATTTCAAGTTCTGCTCAATTACTCAATTTGCAGGGTCACTTTGAGTCAAATATTTTCTTTCATCCCAATTTATGGGGCATTTTGTTAAAAATCTGGGAATAAAATAATGAAATGTGCTATATTAGTTGGCACTCCTAGAGGGAAGGTAAAAGAGAAATTCAATAAATTATAATCAATATCATTTCAATATGCATTATGGATATTCCCAAACTTTCCACAATTGTAAGAGATTAGGTACAAAGAGAACTGGGTGAAAAATATAAATAAATAAATAAATAAATAAATAAATAAATAAATAAGTAAGTAAGTAAGTAAGTAAGTAAGTAAGTAAGTAAATACGTAAATACGTAAATACATAAATACATAAATACATAAATACATAAATACATAAATACATAAATACATAAATAAAATTCTGGATGATGCTGGCACAGCATATTGTCACAAATAAAAAATGGAATTCCATATTCAGAGATAAATCCTTAACGAAGGATACAAATTATTTTCCAAGTCCACCGAACTTATTTTTATATTTGTTTGCAGTTTATTTTTGTGGGATCATTCTCAATATTCACTGAATTATTTCTGAAATTCTGCTGAGGGATGTTTAGAAATAGCATACAAATGAAACATTTCTGTTTTATGCAAACATTTTTAAATAAATTACTGTTGACGGTTTACTGTAAAATAATCACATTCTGACATATTTCTTCACTTTATTTTAGAACATATCCTTTTTTAATATTACTGTCAGCAGTAATATTATTTTTAATATTACTGTCAGCAATTTAAAATGTAATTTTAGATACAAATGACATACAAAACTGCTGATTTATTTATTCTGTTCTTTACCAGCTTCCTCTTGCCTTTTTTTTACTTCCTTTCCACACACACCCCTACTGTTTTTGTGGCAAATGCCCAAGATAAAATGGTTTCTGGTAAAAAAAAAAAAAAAAAAAAAGTTCTGTTCAGAAATAAATAAGATACAAAATGCTGCTTTAAAACAGATATTTAATGTAGAAGAGAAAGCCTTCAGCATTTCTTTTATGAATCAGAGGGCAATTTAAGAAATCTTGTCAGGACTGAGAGTTTGATAACAGGTTGGCAGGTATTGAGTCCAGAAAGTAAGCTAATACAACTTTCCATTGGACAATTCCTGTTTTCCTGTACTCCCATCTTCCAGGAAAACAGTAGCAAATTGTTCTTTCTGGTGGGCAAGACTTGTGGAAAAATTTGTGTGTCTGTATCTGTGTTTGTGTGTATCTTTACATAAACAAAGACATATATACAAAATTAAACTATCAAAATGCAGGTGCGCCTTTAATATTAAAAAAAAACATTTGTTACAGTACTGCCCTGTTGCTGTTCTAGTATCTATTTAAAATTGTCTTAACCAAAATGTTGTAAAGATTCCTCTTCTAACATTTGCCTTGTAAATAGAAGGTTGATAGTTCAAAACCCTGGCAGAAACATTTGCCTTTGAAAACTCTTTTTCCTTGAGAGACTAGAAAAATGATAAAATAGTGTACCACTGGAAAATTTTTAAAAAAAAGTACAAAGAAAAATAGTGAGTTCAAGGAAAGAAAAATAGTAATTAAAAACAGATTTTGCACCATGAGTCTTTAATTTAGAAAGCAATTGTTATTGACATGCTATTGTTTAAAGAAATTAGAGTTCATGGTAAAAACAACTAACTTATGCAAAGCAGCCAATGAACTACTAGAGGTTAGTCTGTAATGAAGTAAGCCCACCAGTTAAAATAGAGGCAAAGGAGTACTTTAAAAATGCAGAGGGAAAATGTGTGCAAAGATCACATTTGTCATAGAAGGGTGTGGTGTTGGTTGCTACGCTCCAAAAATGGGTTGTGTGGGGAAGCCCAAAGAATCATATGGATCCATGCAAATTACAGAAAAGGTAATTTGGGGAGTAAACAATCTAGTTTTTATTTGAGGCTTTCCTTCCTCCCTCCCTCAAAGCTACAAAAGCATGGGCAGTAATATGACAAGACTATGGTGGTTAATCTGAGCTGTTTCATCCATTTGAGAATTTGAGAACCTGTTTGGTCTAATAGTTAAAGCACTAGGCTAGATAGCAAAAGATCATGAGTTCAACTTCTGCCTTCACCAATAAAGCCAGCTTAGATGACTTTGGGCTAGGCACTCTCTGTCAGTCCAACTCAACTAATAAAGTTATTCCTATGGGTAAAATAGAAGCAAGAAGAAATCATTAGATGTTTTCACCACCTTAAGTTGTTTATAAACATAATAAGCATGTTATATACAATATTTATTTATTTGTTTTAAATGTGGAAGGTCTGGAATGATTTAAATGACTTTAAGGCACTTTTACCTTGATAAATATCCCCTTTATTCTGAATGAAGATCCCTTTCTCCATCTCTGCTTTCAAAATTATAAATCAGTGTGCTTTGACTTCCAGTTTGAGCTTCTTCAGCGACGGACCAAAATCTGTGATTATGCACGGTTTCAATCCATGCTCACTGCTGGAGCGCCTTGAGCCACCTGGTTTTGGGGCTAAGCCACCCCATAGAGGTGGTGAAGAGGGGGGAGACTGCCAGCAGGGTCGAGGAGAGCCACATCTTTCCTCCCCAGCTAGCCATTACTCTCTTTCCCAAAGGCAGTTGCAGCAGTGGTCAGAAATGGCCACCTCAAGGAAGAACTCGACCAGAAAAGAATGTGCAGGAGGAAGATAAGAAGAGAAAGTTTTGGCTGACCAGGTCGAACAGAAAAAGCAACAAAATAAGGTACCCTGGAATTTGAACTATAAAGAATAACATTGCTCTCAAAGAAGATTTTGAAGCGGCGAATGAGAGAGGGAAGGGAAAGTATTTGATTTTTTTTTTTGTTGTTCTTTCCTTCCTCATATTGACAACTAAGAGATTTAAGGAAGAAACTGATAAAAATCCACCTTGACATTAACAGGCATTTAAGCTGAAAATAAAATGTTAAAGGGATAATATAAACTTCTGGATTTTCAAAAACCTTTTAAAGAAGGAAAGGAAAGAAAAGGAAAAAACAAAAGGATGGGATCTGGAAAAATGGAGGAGACCACCTGGAAGTAAAAGGAATTAACAGTGAAATTTTAACAAGATACCTAAAAGATACATTCCAACTGAAACTTTTTAACAAGATAATAGAACCCCAGGAAGAGAAAGTGGAAAAAAGAAGCAAGAAGAAACAGCTTTGAATTATTTGGATTACTTGGTGATTTTTGGATTTTTGGTTATTGGATTTAAAGGACTAAAATCAACTGGGTGGTTGTTTAAAAGTTTTTAAAATGGTATCACTCTTGGAAGAACTGAAAATGGAACTTAAAAGACAGAAAGATGATGCACAAGAAGTAAGAGGTTATTTTGACTTCGTATTCAATTTTTATAAATGGAGATCCTGAATTATGAGAAACAACAAGAAATGCCTGTAGAACAAGAAGGGTGGGACAAAGAAGAAACCATCTTCAATGACCAAGTAATTCTATGTGGGGAAAGAAAAGGAAAGCGGGGAAAAAGAGTGAAAAATTTACGATTTGAAAAAAAAAAAGAATAGTTTGAAAAGTAATTACAACATTAGGAAGAAACAGAAGAGAGGATTACAGAAGAGAGAATTAGAATTAGACAGACAAGGGGTCAAAAAGGGGAGGGAGAAGAAGAGGGCTAAGAGGAAAGGAAAAGTTATAAAAGACAGAAACAGGATATAGAGAAACAGGGAAAATGTACAAGGATTGAAGGTATCAGCCTATTTGGAAGACACAGCGATAATGGGTGAAAATTTAATTGAAAGAGGGATTCTGCAAGGGTTCATAAGATAGTATTGTTATATTAGAAATAGAAATCAACTTAGAAAATATAAAACAAGTGTGATTAAAATGATAGATAAAATACTAATTGTAATGTAATGGATTGTTTGTTAATAAATGAAATAAAGAGAATGAGAGAATGAAATTAGGAAAGGATGGGAACATTTTAATTATTATTAACGAGTTATAAAAATTTAAGTGAAGAGGAAGATGAAAGAAATATGGAAAAATTATGGAAAAATTATAAGCGTTTGTAAGGAAGTATAATATCCCAGTGAAAAGAAATGTGGAAGATGTTAAAGATTATAACTAACATTAATGAAAGAGCTGAATTGGAATAGAATAAGTATTTTATTTATTATTGTTTTATATATATACTTTCTCTTTAAGAACCTAGTGTGTATTTTAAGAATGTACCAAGCAGAATTCGACTGGAAGTTATGTGTTATATTGAATGTTATAATTGTTAAGGCATAAATTGAAATTTAAATAAGAGTTGAATGGACAAAAATTAAAAGATACAAAGGTGTCATACTCCAATCAGTAACTACAGGAGAAAATATTGTTTAATGAGAAAAGAAAATATGAAATTGAAAACAAGACAGACAAAAGTACAAATATAATGATGAGATAGATATTGAAACTTCAAAAAAGATATATATATCTGAATTTAGAAAGGAATGAGATAATTAAAAGCGAGGTTGAGAAAACTAAGGGAAGGGAAAAATTATTGAGAAAATGTTAAAATAGTAATAAGATATGGAATAGAGCATGAAGATCAATATGAAATTGAGTTTGTGTCTGTATGGAGAAGTGATAACCCGGGACCATGCTATTCTCAAAAAATATATTTTATTTGTATTATGTTTTGTGAAAACCCAAATAATTTTTTTACCAAAAAACCAAATCAGTGTGCTTTCTTATACCGTACATCTTTTTTTCCCTCCTAGAAGAGAGTTTGGGCCAAGAGCTTGCTATTAAGTGATTTGGTATTCCATTTTAAAACTGAATTTAACTAGGTCTAATTATGCAGATTTTATAAGAACTAACCCAACTTTACCCCTTTACCCCATGAAACAAATTGAGATTACAACTTAAATTTTATTTCACAAATACCATTCCTAAACCATATTCTTATGTTATCAATCTGAGTACTGTAGTCTCAACTCCAGAACTAGCCAGCATCATAGTCTTTAAGTCTTTAAACATTTCAGCAGATGGTGTAAACAAATATACATTCAGAAAATATGCTAGGAATGTATATAGTTTAATTAAAGAGCTTCTACAAAACAAACTAGGCAAACACTGTCCATAAAAACATAAGAACCATTTCTCAAACCTAATGTGAAAAATACACAGGGAGGGAATGAACCATGTGTCGTCCTTGTGGCATTATATCAGTTCAACATGCAGGTGGAGAATCACAACTAAGGGTTTTCCCTTGTCATTTTTTTTTCACATGCAGAAACCATACATATTAGATGGAAAATATTTAACTGCAGCTTTTCACTGATATGATAGGTCACAGGATGAATGCATGTAAAACAACATTCACAACTGAAATTAAGTGTTTATATCTTGTCAGCATCTAAGAGGAAACTGGTGCTTGAATGGGTTATTTATTTTATTGTTTTATTTTATTTTACCTTAGTCAGTTTTGACACCTGGTGACTGAAGCTTCTGGGCAAGATTTTTCATAAATGGCTTGCTATTGCCTCCTTCCTAGAGCTGTGAGAAAATGACTGGCCCAAACTCATCCAGCTGCTTTGTGCTAAGGTGGAACTAGAATTGACATTTTCCCAGTTTTCAGCCTAATGATTTCACCACTAAAGAAACTGGCTATGATTTGGACCAATGTTTTTCAAACTTGGCAACTTTAAGATGTATGGACCAGAATTCCTAACCCATAATATTGGTCGAGAGAAGTATAATCGTCAGAACACTCTGAGCAGGACAGCTGATCAACATTCTCCAAATACATTGAGAATGGAGTAGTGTTTCATAACCTCCAATCGCTTCAGTTAAGCTCTTATTCATGTCTCTGGTCATATTATCACATATAATTTATATGAGTGATAATTTATATGAGTTTGTCAGTGAACAAAATAGCCACATGGGATTGGCAGGCAATGATATGTGTTTCAGTGGCATCTTGAATGACTTGATCACTTTTATATTCCAGAAGTCAAGAATGTACTAACAGAGTCAAACTCAGAGTCAAATTATTGAGAAACTGCTCAAGCACTGCTAGGAAACCTGTTGAATTCATCAGACATCTGCTGCAGATATCTAAACGGCCTCCTTACACAGCAAGGGAGCACTAGTGAAGCCCATCACTATAAGGAAGTGACCAGTTCATGGCAATAAATTAATGGAAAAATCTCCCATAACCACCTCATAACACACCAGCTCATATATTATATATTTTTATCTAGCATTCTAAAAATGATATATTTACTACTTATCAGGAAGTTTCATTGAAATTATGCTGGCATATTTAAAATTATTTAACAAACAGTTATTATTACTATAAATTACATAGAAATAATAATGTCTTAACCATTTCTAAAGAAAAATCAGAGTCCATACTTAATATACAGATTTGCTTTACAATAAATAGCATTATAAATGACCAAACGTCAATAAGTTTTGATAGGTACAGAAGATAATGAACTTTCAGACATAAAATAACAATATAAATAACAATTATTTTCGATTCTAGACACTATTATATCCCAAGTATTCCCCCTTTCACAAGGAATTGTTATGGAGCAAAAATATGTCTTTTCCCGAGATATGCACATATCAACTAAAAATACTAACACAAAAACTATTTCTATCTAATAAGATCCTCCAGTAGTGTCAATAACTTAAAAATAAGAGGAATAAAGGGAAACAATTCTCAAATGGTATAATTTATATTTTTTGAATTATATGATGTCTCTTTATGAATAATTTCCATAGGCTTTGATATTTGATATTCCCAGAATGTATTAATAATGCCATTTGTAAATGCATCCCCCAAAACTAGTAAATTTATACTTTGGAGATATATCTAGACTTATAAACAACTTGGGCTATCATAATCTTGTTCTATGTTGTACAGAAAAGGTATTTCCCCATTATTCATAAATCAGGGACAAAACCCAGATCTTCCCTTAAAACATCAAAAGTAAAACTCTTGTCCTTGCCATTCAGAATTTGGGGCATGAATGAGATAAATATTTTACATCTCATTAAAGTTTAGATCTTCTTTACCCTTTAAAATGTTCCCAAACCCAATAAAATGCAAAGCAGGCAATCCAGAAGACCTAGGACTGGTCTTGGATTGCCAAAGACCTAGGTCTTGAATTGCCAAATTCCATCTTGATTTCATGATTTGAACAGAATGAGCTAATTGGATTCCCCACAACATACTAGCAAGGGGGATCTCTCTCAGCTTCCTCTGTGTGGGGACATCTGCTTAATGATGCAAACCAAACCTCAAATATTTTTTTTCTCCAGCTACACCAGGAACTTCCAGCAACCACCAACTATTTCCATTTGCTGAAAAATGGTCTTCCCCAAATCAGGTGTTCAGGACACAGTTCAAGAGAGGCACTTTTTACTAGCCAGTCTCACTAATTCCAGTTCACAATTCTATTCACAATTCTGTTCTTTCACTTATTGCAAATTATAATAACTTTTCATTCAGGTTTTAATCAATTTTCATTTATATCACTGTCCATAGTTTTATGCTTATTATTAAAAAGGTATATCTAGATGATCTAGATGAGATGATAGGAGGGGAATTCATCAAATTTGCAGAGGCTGCCTTGCTGGGATAGACTTTTTAACACTTTGGAAATAGACTCAAGATTCAGAAAGCTATTGACAGACGAACCTTATTCAACAAAATGCAGTACAGTGATGAGAAAAGTAGACTTTTACATTTTGGCAAGAAAAACCAAAGATACAGATAAAAAATAAGTAACTGGCTCAACAGTAGTAACTGTGAAAGGGATATAAATGTCTTAGTGGACCTTAAATATAAGCCAGCAGCGTAGCTACCATAAAAGCCAACACAGGCTTAGGTTGCATCAACATAGGATCACTTCAAGACAATGAGAAGTAATAATACCACTTTACACCACACTTGGAGGACTGCATACAATTCTTGTCACTATGATACAAAAAAGTGTTCTGAAAAGTGTTCAGAACACTTCTGAAAAGTGTTCAGAAAAGAGCAACAAAGATAATAAAGCATCTGGAGGCTAAATCATATGAGTGATTGAAAGAGCTAGGTATGTCTAGCCTATTGAAGAGAAGGATTAGAGGTACATGATAATTACCTTCCAGTATTTGAGAGTCTGTCACAAAAAAGAGGGGATTGACTTACTCTCTAAGGCACACCAGAGGACAGGACAAGAAATAATGTTAAAGGGAGATCTAACATAGAAATAAGAATTAATTTCCTGACAGAAAGAACAATCAATCGATCAATCAATTGATCAATCAACAGCTTGCCTCCTGGGGTTTTGGTGCTCCATCACTCTGGAGATTTTAAAAAATAGATTGAACAACTTTTTGACTGGGATTATACAAGACTCCTGTTATAAGCAGGAAGTTATATAGAACCAGTGGTGGGATTCAAAAAATTTTACTACTGGTTCTGTGGGCATGGCTTGGTGGGAATGGCTTGGCTTAGTAGGTGTGGCTTGGTGGGCATGGCAGGGAAAGGATATTGTAAAATCTCCATTCCCACCACAGTCCAGGGGATAGATACTGTAAAATCCCAACTCCTTCCCCATTCCTAGGGAAAGATCCCATATCTGCAAAATCCCATATCCTCCCACCCACTAACCTGCTTTCCAGTTCTGTTCTCCTGTGCAGGGCAACAAAAGAAGACCCAGACAATCAGCTGGGACTCAGGATGCAAAGAATAGATGGGGGCGGGGACAGTCAGAGGTAATATTTGCCTGTTCTCCAAGCCACTCAAAATTTCCACTACCAGTTCTCCAGAACTGGTCAGAACCTGCTGAATACCACTTCTGACTAGAACCTCTCTTAGGTTCCTGCAGCCCTATGATTGTAGGATGGAAATGGAGTACAGTATTTTGGGACCATCTCAGCTTACCACCATCTGCATAGATTAAAAAATTTTCATTTACCTGAATCTCCCAATAAAATGTTGTGATTCAACCAGACACAGAAAGAGGAACTTAACACTTTTCTAACGTTTTGGCTCAGAGTTTAAATCCCTAGAGTCAAACCACAATTTTTCAAAATGAATCAAAATGAAATCACAGTTGGTCATTAGTTTGTTCTAATTCTGGAATAGCCCTGAGAAAAATAACAGATATAATGCAGCATAATGAGGAAGTAAGTAAAAATCTGACAGAAGCTGATGTTATGTTGATGCTCTCAAGGTAAAAAGTTCCTATTTCTTGTTTTTGTAAAAAGCAAACCATGATATCACTGCTTGTATGCTCCATTATCTGCAAGTTGATCAAGTACTGCAGAATGTCCTTTAGCCTGCTGGTTTTTTAAAACACATCTTTGTTGAGAGTCATAACCAATTTTAGAGATAGAATTTTAATATTATAGATAATGTCAACATTCCATTGTTTGTAAAGATTGTAAAGTTTAACAACCAACATTGCATAGAATGGGTTTTCAACAAATCACATATTTCTTTTACAAATAGAATAAAATCAATTCTCATTAGATAACTGAATAAGAAATAAAATTGAGTTCTGGGCAATAAATTGATTTTTGGACACAAGCTCCATAAAAAATCGAAGTAGTGGATTGTATATGCATGCACACTCATGCACAGTTCTCACACACATACACACAGAGTAAAGTGAATGCTAGAATTCCTAAAAAAAGGAATAGGAGAAAAACTTATTATAGTATCAGTATAACACTGTAACATAAGACTACTCATACTATATAGGTAGTCCTCAAGTTACGATCACAATTAAGTCCAGAATTTCTGTTGCTAAGTGAGTTTTGCCCCATTTCACAACCTTTCTTGCCAGAGTTGTTAAGTGAGTCATTGTACTTATTAAGTTAGAAACAGGGTTGTTAAGTAAACCTGGCTTCTCCATCCACTTTGCTTGTGAGAAGATCACAAAAGGTGATCATGACTCCAGGACACTGCAACCATCATAAATATGAACCAGTTGCGAAGCATCCGAAGTTTGGTCATGTGACTATGGGGATCCTGCAACATTCACAAGTGTGAAAAATAGTCATGTCACTTTTTTCACTGCCTTTGTAACTTCAAATGCTCAGTAAATGAATGGTTGTAAGTCGAGTCTGCCTGTATCCCTTATTACTAATACTTATTATAGGATAATTACTACTAATTATCTTGGTCATGAAGCCAGAATTAGCCATCTGTTTCTTTCTTCAACTTTCTTGATCTTAGTTATTGCCAAGTCTTGTTATTATCTGCTGTGCTGCTATTTTTTTTAATGAACTTGCCATGTGATATTTTGCCTTCCAGTGTCTTTTTTTTTCTGTTCTTCATTTGGTTTTTCTTGAAGGCCAGTTTGATCTATCCACTATTGAGTAAGCCTTCTGGTGTATTAGCTTCAATATATCTTCTTCATTGTCCTGAACATATATATTTCTAAGGCCCTTTTTTCTTCTATAGCTTCTGATGTACTTGGAACATCCCCACCTATTTTGATTGGTAGAGTCTGTCAATGTTGCTGTGAGGATGAAGGACATGATTCATTGTCATTATTTTTCTGGTTTTTCTATTCTATTCTATTTTTAATTCCAACTGTATATCCAATGGTTGGAATTGCCCAGATGTTAATTGCCTTGATGAATTTCCTCCACTGAGTTTGGACTTTAAGATCTTCTTCACTCTATGTAGTCACTTCTAACCATTTTTCTTGACTTCAGTGTGCTTGAAACTGTCAGCTTGAAGGATGCTCAGATATTTGTAGTGATTATCTTCATCCAGACTCTTGATGTTATTTCCATAGGACATCTTGATTCCTTCAGTTTTCACTATTTTTTCCCATTTTATGGTGAGTGTGACACATTTGTACAGGCCAAACTCTATAGTGGATGCAGTACCTGAAGACAGTAGAAGAGAAGATAAAGAGCTGGAAAAGATAACAAAATACAAAGACCTACAAAGAGAAATACAATGACTGTAGCAAAAAAAAAAAAGCAAAGGTTATACCAGTAGTAATAAGTGTAACCCAGTGGTGGGATTCAATTTTTTTTTACTACCGGTTCTGTGGGCATGGCTTAGTGAGCATGGCAGGGGAAGGATACTGTAAAATCTCCAGTCAGAGGTGGTATTTGTTGGTTCTCTGAACTACTCAAAATTTCCACTACCAGTTCTCCAGAACTGGTCAGAACCTGCTGAATACCACCTCTGGTGCAACCTCAAAACATCTTGAACAATGTTGACATTGACAAATTCGCTATCAGAAAACTGCAAAAGGCAGCTTTACTTGGAATAGCTTTCATCCTGCAACGCTCCTTCTAGTACCACATCTTCCTATCTCAGCTCCTTGGGAAGAACTTGATAGGTGAATAAAAACACCAAATCCAGCTTGAACAACTGGCTGTGCAATGAACCATAATAATATAATACTAGTTATAATAGTATAACAATAATTTACATTTGATTGTCGTGGAAGTAAATTGTTGTTATGCAATTTCCCCAAAATTTATATTATAAAAGTAAAAAAGATACCAAAAAGCAGACAAAAAGGAAGTACATAACATCAAGAGACTAGATCAAAATGGCAAAGAGATGGCTTGTTCTCTTTTCCAATTCCTCATTGACTGCCAAACAGGACAGACAACAAATGCCACATTTCTGTACCACAGACATTTTGACTATTATTTAACAACCAGCGATGACATCATGAGAATTTGTTACACTATTTTAATTCAATTATAAGACTGGGAATTGTTAAATATCAAAACCTAAAACATGTGACTGTTTGAAAGATTGGGCACATTTGCAGAATAAAAATGCAAGAATAGTTCTAACATCCAAAGCTGTATCTAGTTTTGATTATCAATTGTTAATCAGCTAAACTGGAACAGACAAGTAACCTACTCTTTAAAGTCTTTCTGTGTTTTAAAAGTTTTCAACATGTCCTCCTGGTGTGGTTTTGTTCTAGTTCCAGCCATCTCTTTTCATTGACCAAAATGATTAAAACCAGAGGATTTGGCAGTCAATAAAATTGATCAAACAATCACATATTATCCATCCTTGCTGTGTTTTATAGGCTGTTTAATTCAAGAGTAGTTTAATGACAGAAAAAAACCCTTAAAATTATCCCTGAAAAGTTGCTATGTGGACTAATTCAAGTCAATTGGTCACATTCTTTTATGCATGAATATTCTAGACATTTCTAAGTTTTTGTTATAAATACACATTAGCTATAGAGAATTGTATGCAAATGGACAATCATCTCTATCCCTCCCTCCCTCTCCCTCCCTGTCCCTCCCTTCCTCCCTGACAGGAATTGAGTAGAGCCAACTTCAAGTCCAGTTCATCTTTCAAGTCCACTGGCTGACTTTTAGCCAGTTACTATTTCACAGCTAACCTGCCTCAAAGGCCTATTGATGTTGAATAAAGTAAGAATCTCCTTTCCCAAGTATGTTGCCTTGATGTCTCCATAGAAAAATAGCATAAACAGTAATAAAATATTTATAAAATTTCATTATGTTAATGAAAATGACACTATGCATTGTTTACTATCATAAACAACACATAGTTTAACCATAAGTTTAAGCTAGTAAGGTTGTATATTTAAAGCTTTACAAAATGAGGCAGCTAAGATTATTGAAATAGCAAACATGTCATTAATTATATTTAATGTACGCTTCCAAGGGTTTAAAAATGGAAAAACAGACTATAAGGTACCGTCTTTAAAGAATGTTTTAGAAAAGTTAAGCAATATTCATATTTTCCCAAAATTTCAAAAACAAAAGAAAGCAGCTACAAATAGGAAGGGAGGGAGGGAGGAAGAGAGAAATGGGGGAGGAAGGAGACTGGATATGCCTCATATACTGATTCATTGTAAACAAAAGATAATTTTGAGCCAAACATTGCACAGAGGAGTATACAGATCATAAGAACAAGAAAGAGAGATAAGAGGGATGAAGGCTACTGTTTCAAATAAATTGACAACTTATATTGATTTGTGTAAGCCTTTAAATTTGAGAAACTCAGGTCTATATTGTAGCATGTACTGTAGCCCTTAGAGATTTCAAACCTGGCATGCAAAGGACAGTTGTCATTCCTGGACCTGGTAGTATGCTGTATTTTCATCTGATAAAAAAAAAATAAGTAACAGTTTATAGGCTGATTTTCCCAACAAGCAAGAAAAGCTAAATAGTGCATGCAAATAAGTCCTATCATATAGTCATCTCAACTTGTCGAAAAGCAATCATACAATTGAATTGAAGGGTCCATTTAAATTGCAGAACTTTATCAAATATCATCATTACTCAGTACTGTTTCAGATCACACGGGAAAAGATTGGGGCCCCTAATAGTCATTGCACAAGTTCTTGGTTTCCCTGTGCTGCATTAGTGAGGTTGTTTTTGCTTTTGCAAGTATATTTTTGTGCAACTGATTTGTCTCAGTTAGCCTATATATCAGGGGCCTACAATGTTTACCAGACTTCTGTCAGATTCTTCTGTCAGTGTTGATGTCTGTTATTCAAGCATTCTATTGATACTAAAAAATTAAAAAAGACTGCATACATAATTAAATTTTCATAAATAATTTAGGGATTGCAAATATACTCAGAAAAAAACATTAATGAGGATATTTGTTTGATGAATTATCATAGAAAAAAACTGCTTTCTTTGAAAAATGTGGGTAAATATTTCCCCTATTTTATTCATTTTAGTAAGTATATCTGTGTACTTTCTAAACACTGCACAACATGACACAATCTATTTAGACTTTTTGAAATATCTTTACTGATTTATTTAATAGTAAAGAGTTATAGCATCTCTCTATACAATAACATTGAAGAAATTCATGTATATGCACCCTTATTTTAAAATGATTAATCTCTTCATGCAATTAATTTGATAGGGCTTAAATTAAACATTAAACATAAGGATCTGCCTTATGGTAAGTTTTGAAATGAGTCTTTTTGTTCCATCCAGGAAAAACGCAAGGTAGACCAGGTTCCAACAGCAAATGTATTTATTTCACTATTAACAGCAAACGGAACAGTTTGGCTCAAGCCGCGGCAGCCTTTATATACGGCTTGCCTGCCAGCTTGTAGCCAATGACATTTACTTGAGTTTGCCGCCTTTCGGCAGTTCTCTTGGATTGGTTCTTAGTGAACCAATCCCATGCAGTCTTTTCTGGCCAATCACATTTGAGACATTTGGAGTAAACCATTTAATACAGAACACCCCTCCCCCCTTAGTTTAGTCCTACGTGGGTGGGTGACGTAGTCGCACAGGTAGGTGGGGCTTCTTCTGACTCTACTGGACTTGCGCGGTTCATTTTCCCTGAAGATCTCAACCGGTTCAGATGGGGTTGCTGTCTCTCCAGCTCTTCTCCATGGAACCGCCTGGAAGGGTGAGTCAGACATTTTGCTACCACTTGAGTTGTTCAGGTTGGTGGTTTGGGTGCTCCCTTCTGGCTTTCCCGGGCAGGTTGAGCTGGCTTGGCTGGCCCCTTCTAGAACCCCTTCCAGGGTTTCTCTTCGTCTGGATTTTTTCCACAAGTCTCATCTAACCATAAGTTTTCTTTTTGCTCTTTTTGATTGGTTAGATGTTCTGGGTTTATTTTAAAAAGTTCTTTATTATTATTTTCTTGTATTCCCCCCCCCCCTTCTTTAGTTTTGTTTTTGTTGATTTTTATTATTTGGGGATATGTATTTGTATTTCATTCAATATTTCGGGAACGAAGCTGGTCTATGTGCCGCTTCCATTCCCTGCCATTGTCTACGGTTAGGCGGTAGGACCGGGGGCCTGTTTGTTTGTGTGATTGTGGCTGGAAGTCATAGAGGGTCCCTGGTGAATTTTTTTGCGGAGACTAGGTCACCGATTTCAAACATGCGGAAATGGCTGGAGGAATCGGGGGGTCTTTCCAAAGTGTAGTTTGGATGTAACCTATCTAATTGTGACCTAAGTTTTCTCCCCATTAACAATTCCGCTGGGCTTTTGTTAGTTATCGTGCTAGGGGTGATATGTTGGAGGGTGAGTAGATGGTTGATTTTATCCTGGACATCCCCGAGGTCCATTTTTTCTAAAACCTCTTTAGTAAACCTGACCATTTTCTTGGCCCTACCATTTGCTGCCGGGTGGGCCGGCGTGGTTAGTGCATGGTGTATACCTAGGGAGGCTAGGTACTGCTCAAATTGTATAGCGGTTAGTTGAGGCCCATTGTCAGACACTAGGACATCCGGCAATCCATGGGTTGCAAATAGTTTGTTGAGTTGTTTAATAACCGCATCAGTTATCGTAGATGACATTACTACAACTTCCAACCAATTTGAGTATGCATCTATGACAATCAAAAAGGTGTGCCCCCTAGTAGGACCCACAAAGTCAATATAGTTCCAAGACCAGGGGCCTCATGGGGTCTCCCAGTCCCTTATGGGTGCTTGTGGTGGAGACGGTCTGGTTTTCTGGCATTTAGTGCAAGTAGCAACCCAGTATTCAATATCCTTATCTAAACCAAGCCACCAGACATAGCTTCTAGCTAGACCTTTCATTTTTACAATACCAGGGAGCCCCTCATGAAGCATGCCCAACACTTTAGTTTGTAATTTAGCAGGAATTACCACCCGATCACCCCACAATAAACAGTCTTTTTGAATTGAAAGTTCAGTCTGTCTGGTCCGGAAAGGTTTAAAGTTTTCAGTTTTTTGGTTTTCTGGCCAGCCTTTACCTACCCAGTTTAAAATGCGGGCAGTCACTGGGTCCTTGGCGGTGGCTCTGGCGACATCATTTGCAGATATTGGTAGTTCGGGGCATGTTTCTATTTGCAGGGTGGTCATTGTTGGCGCTGGGTCTTCCTCTGTCGTTGGTAGAGGTGTTCGACTTAATGCGTCTGCATGGGAGATTTGTTTCCCGGGTCAATGTGTCAATATGTAAGAGTATGCTGCTAGGAATTCTGACCATCTAGTCATCCGCGGGGATAAAATGTTCGGTGTAGGTTTGTTTCCCGCCAGAATTCCTAGTAACGGTTTCTGGTCCGTTACAACTGAAAATGTTCTTCCATAGAGATACTCGTGAAAACGTTTCACTCCGGCGACAATTGCCAGGGCTTCTCTGTCTAGTTGACTATAGTTACGTTCTGTTTTAGACAGAGTCTTTGAGTAATAAGCGACGGGTGCCTCTCTCCCATCTGGCAATTGGTGGCTCAGGATGGCACCAACTCCAAACGGTGGGGCGTCGCAGGTGACTGTCAATGGAAGTGTGTTACTAAACTGGATAAGAACGATGTTTGAGGTTAATAAATTTTTTATTCTCTGGAATGCCTTTTGTTCTTTATGACCCCAAGTCCAATTAGTTTTCTTATCCAGAAAACGGTGTTATGGTTCTGCTATTGTTGCTTTGTGGGGGAGGAATACGTTATAGAAATTTATTAGATCCAAAAATGCCTGCAATTCCATTTTATTTTTTGGTTGCGGTGCGTCTTTAATAGCCTTGACCTTTTTTTCTGTAGGGTGTATACCTTGTCCATCAATTAAGTAGCCCAGAAATTCGACGCGGTCAGTCATTAAACAGCATTTTTCTTTTTTAACTTTCAGGCCGGATTCTCTAAATATTGTTAGCACTTCTCTTACTCTTTTTTCTAGTTGGGTCGTATCTTTAGCCGAAATTAGGACGTCATCAAAATATGGTATGACTCCTTTTATTCCATTTAATAAGCATTCCATGAGGCTTTGGAAAATGCCTGGGGCAACGCTTATTCCAAATTGAAGTCTGTTACACTTGAATGCCCCTTTGTGAGTTACTATTGTCCGTGCCTCGGCCGTTAATGAGTCTACTGGAAGCTGTTGATGTGCTTGTGCTAAATCTAGTTTGGCAAAAAATTTTCCTCCCCCGAGTGAGTGTAACAAATGTTGTACGACTGGCACAGGGTATGCGCTTTGTTGTAGCGCATGGTTCAGGGTAGCCTTGTAGTCTCCACAGATACATACTGACCCATCAGGTTTAACTGGTGTTACTAATGGCGTCTCCCACCTAGCATGGTCAATAGGTTCTAAGACCCCTTGGTCAATTCATTTATTCAATTGTTCATCTATTTTTGCTTTTAACACAAAGGGAACTCGTCTGGTTTTTGACCTTCTAGGGGCCACCTGGGGGTCTAAACTGAAGGAAATTGGGGTCCCCCGGTACCTGCCTAGGGTGCCATTGAAAACGTCCTGGAACTCGTGAATCAGGCTTTCTTCCCAGTTGGTTGCGGCTACTCGGCTCACTCCAGTCATTCCGATGCCCAATGGTGCGAACCATTTGATGTCCAGGAGGCTGGGTCGGTCTTGGTCGACTATTGTTGAGGCAGGACTTCAACGTGCTGCTTGTAGGCGACTCGGAAATATCCTAGACCTACCACAGGGATTCGATTCCCTTGGTAGTTCTTCAGAGTTAATTTTTGTTTTTGGAGTTCTTTTAATTTGATATTTGGGACCAGTCATCTGATTGTGTCCCACGACACCATTGACAAGAAAGACCCTGAATCGACTTCCATCTCACAGGGGCTACCTTCAATTTTTACGATGATTTTGACTTTTCTCCTGCTTTCCGTCTGAGCACTTCCAATAGTGACAGTTTGATGGGTCTTTTTTCGGTTACTGGCTCATTTGTTGCGTTTGATGAGATTTGACACTACTGGTGCGTAGTGGGCCTTTAGCATCCACTGGAGTTCAGGCCAGGTCATTTGTTTTACGTTTCTGGGCTTTGCCAATGCTTTGGCCATCTTGAACACAGTTGGTCCACAATGCATTAGGAAGACAGCCCTCTTCCGCTGGTCTGAGATCTCCTCCATCTCGTTGCTTTCTAAATACATTTGAAAACTGTCTACGTAGGATTCCCAATCCTCTTCATTGGGATTGAAGGGTGCGGGCGGTGCATTATTTCTGGCCATCACTTCTAGCCTGGATTTCAATTCGCCGCGTGCACAGTCTCACGTTTTAGGACAATCCCATCCTCGGTGCCAGTGTTCCATCCGGAAAAACGCGAGGTAGACCGGGTTCCAACAGCAAATGTATTTATTTCACTATTAACAGCAAATGGAACAGTTTGGCTCAAGCCACGGCAGCCTTTATATACGGCTTGCCTGCTGGCTTGTAGCCAATGACATTTACTTGAGTTTGCCGCCTTTCGGCGGTTCTCTTGGATTGGTTCTTAGTGAACCAATCCCATGCAGTCTTTTCTAGCCAATCACATTTGAGACATTTGGAGTAAACCATTTAATACAGAACACTTTTCACTTAATTCTTAGCTTCTAAAATACTGATAGTCTAGCAGATGGAGAAATCACTTCTGGAAAAGCAAACAGTAGAGTTATTTAGAGATTATTTGCTTAAATGTGGTGGTGAGAAGTTTTTGGTTTTGTTTTTACTTCTAGGCTTGAAAGAGTCTGTTAATGTAGCCTAACAATAAAGTAGAATTCGTTCCTCTAGTTATGTTTCTTGTCTCGTGTACCTGGAAAGACTAAGGATTCTACACCTGGTTAGTGAAATTGACCAGTAGATTGAAATAAAGAGTTTATACAATTTATAAGTCTAATGTCTGTTTCAGAAGATAATGTTACAGAAAAAAATGTAACAAAATCCACAAAGAATGACTGGGAATTTCAATAAGAGAGAGAGAGAGAGAATAAAAATGACAATCCTAGAAAGCAATTAGAACATTTTTTTTGCCGACTTTACAGTCAAAAGGACATGACTGCATGTTTTCTCTATGGAGCACTCTGTTTCACTGAAACATTTAGGGTTTTGTTCTTTGGTTTTATAAAAAAAAAGGTGTGAATAAGATGTTGGTGATGCCAATTATTATTGACTGCAGAGATTAAGAGGCTTAGTAATAACACTTAATCAATCTTGAATGAGCTCAAAAATCCAAACAAACACAACTTGGGTAAGAAACCACCAGAAAAATGAAAAGTTTACAAGTTAAACAGGAAAACAGAGAAACATTCCAGAAGTATGTATTGCTTAGCACGTCTATAATATTGCTAAAACAGCATCATACATAGAGGCATGAAGACACTAGGATTAGTTTCAATGCAAAGGAGATTCAAATAGTGCAGCTTGAATATATCTTGATCTTCATTGATCTGAAGAAATTTTGCCTCTTTTCTTTTGTTTCTAAACTGGCCACATGTATCAAAGCTATTCTGCTTTAGCATTTAAATTATCTTAGCAATTATAGATACATACAATAAAGTTAATTTTTTAAAATATAAAAGAATCTTTGCTTGAAAATGAATGAGGTTTTTTTTTTAGCCCTTATACTTAAAGCAACATGGTTGCTGAACAGGATGTAGAAAGTCTGTCTTCCTGCTCTTCGAGAACACTAAAGACCTCAGGGGGAAAGATTTTTCTTCTTTTCTAACTCACTTAAAAGTTGACTTTGCCCACTACAAAAGGGAACAGGGTATCTGTTCAGTAGGCAGAAGAAAATAATCAATGTCAGACAAAATCAGGATAAATCTCTTTTTTATAATCACAAAGAGATCTTTCCCACAATTCTTCCTTGAGTAAGCGGGTTGTTTCTCTACCTCTTAAAGTGGCCTTAGTTTGCTCCCTTCTCAAAGTGCCATCACTGGACTCCACAAACTAAACAATTTACCATTTAGATCAAGTGTGTCAAACTCAGTGTCTGGAAATAGCAAAGGACCAGCCCATGGTGCCTCTGCCAGCAAAAATGGAGCTGAGCTCTGTTTTCTCTGGCAGAGAACTACCAAGATTACTATAGACTATCAAAACAAACTGAAAATAAAACAAAAAGAGAAATATTGCATTTGAGCATCCTAGAAGGGACAAGAAAGGAGAAAGGGAAAGAGGGAAAAAAAAGAAAGAATTATGGAAAGAGGGCAAGGAAGAAAAAACAAGGAAAGAGGGGAAAAAAGATGAAAGGACAATGAAGAGGGAAGGAAAAAGAAGAAGGAAGGAAGGAAAGAAGGAAGGAAGGAAAGAAGGAAGGAAGGAAGGAAGGAAGGAAGGAAGGAAGGAAGGAAGGAAGGAAGGAAGGAAGGAAGGAGATTGTAGTGACAGTGAAGGAGGGTCTCAGGGAAGTCCTGCCTTAGCACTTAGCCACCACAGATGCCCCGATATGAGTCCTGTGTCTGTCCACCATCGCCAGAACAAATCCAGCCATAGCCACCATGATCATGCCCCCACCACACCACACACCCTGGCCCTCTGAGGTCAAATACAATCCTGATACAGTCCCCAATGAAATAGAGTTTGACATCACTGAGTTAGAATATGAATCTATTTAAAGCCCATGTCACACTGCACCAAAGGATGCAAAGAGGATGTAAACAGACAAAAAAACTTGCCATCCGTTGGAAAACGCGAGGCATCCGTTGTGTACTCACTGCGTACGTCTTTCATGCGCTCTATTTGTCAAGCATCCATCTACTGAGATTTCATCCGCTCAAAGAGTTTTGAGCTGCACAAAATTTTTGGAGTGGATGAACTTTCCACCGCGTACGATCTACATCTGCAACACATATGGGCAACAAACGTTCTAAGTCCGTTGTCATCCATTACACGTCCGATGTATCCTCTCGGTATCCTCTGGCCATCCGCGCAACTCACATCTGCTGCAGCGGAAAGCGGAAAGAGGGAGGAAGTGAAAGGTATGCGGAACGTCCACACACCGTTAGTAGCACGGACATAGAAAGGATGAAAGCGGATGCAGCTCAGATATAAAGCATTAAAATGGACAAAACATTCGTATATGGGACATATCTCAGATATTTAGGATATCTGGAGGATGTCTAGAGTATGTGGAAGGACACCTAGCAAAAAACCGACATTTCCTATAAAAAGGGGGAGGAAATAACCTGGATCTCACTATCAGTCCAGCAGCCCTGGTGTGCAGACCTCTTAAGCCTTGCTCTTGCTCTTCCACATCATCCATTGATGTCCACCATGGATCATCGCACACTCCTTTTGGTAGCCGCCATCATTCAACACCAGAACCAAGCCCTCTTCAGACTGTTTCACCTTTTCTTCGGAAGGAGAAGGAGACGTCCAAGAGCTGTCTGGGTCCAAAGATGGATCAGGAGAAGAGTGGAGTTGGACTCTATGACAAGCTGATGGTGGAGCTGAGGAATGAAGACCCTCGTACATTCCAGCACTTCATGAGGATGCCACCAGCCATGTTTGACGAAGTTGTGGAGCATCTGAGACCCAGGTTGACCAGCCAAGCACCAACTTCCATTCCAGCCTGGACCCTGGACTGAAGGTGGCACTGACTCTGCACCACCTGGCCTCTGGGACCACATACAGAAACATGCAGTATGCCTGGAGGGTGCCATAAAACACCATCAGCATTGTGGTCAGAGAAGTGGTGCAGGCCATCATCGTAGAATACGTGGAGGAGCTCAGAGAAGTGGTGCAGGCCATCATCGTAGAATACGTGGAGGAGCTCCTCCAGTGTCCCACCACTGAAGAAGGCTGGAGGAAAGTTGCAGAGCAGTGGTATCAGAGGTGGAACTTTCCCCAACACCATTGGAGTCATAGATGGGAAGCACGTGGCCTGCAAAGCTCCACCCAACTCAGGGTCCAATTATTTCAACTACAAGGGCTTCTTCAGCATCATCCTCTTTGCCATGGTCGATGCTGACTACAAGTTCATGTACATCGATGCTTCAGGCAACGGGTCAGCTTCAGATGCCCAGATATACAACGCCAGTCACCTCTAGGGTGGGCTGGAACACAACCTCATCATGGGTTTCCCAGATCCAGACCCCCTACCCAATGACACACAAGATGTGCCCTACTTCATCGTGGGTGATGACGCCTTCTCCCTCAGAACCTACCTCATGAAGCTCTACACTTCAAGATACCTCACCCGTGAAGAGAGGATCTTCAACTACAGGCTGTCCAGGGCAAGACGGGTGGTGGAGAACACCTTTGGCATCCTGGCCAACAGGTTCCAGGAACTTCTCACCACCATGCAGCATCGCCCACAGACTGTGAGGATCGTGGAAGCTTGCTGCATCCTGCACAATCTCATACGCACCCGCTACCCAGTCTTGCAGAACAGGCTTGTGGACCATCAACAAGGCAATGGGGACATGGAGCCTGGGGAATGGAGGCAAGGACAAAACCTGATAGACACTGTGGATGTGCAAGACCCCAACAGAGCTTCACGTGAAGGGAAGAAGCAGTGCAACCTCCTGAAACACTGGTGCAACTCCCCAGCTGGAGCAGTGGAGTGGCAAGACAGGATAGTAGATGCTTAATGGATGCTTCCTTGAGCCTGTCTCATCACACTGATGAGATTGTGCCATGTATGTTGAGTGGCCCTACAATGAACAGGGCATTAATAAAGAGTTTTGTTTATGTTGAAATGTGTTGATCAATGATTAAATTGTTATTGATAATAAAGGGCCATATGTGTGGCAGCTGGGAGGGTGTACCATACAGTCCCACTATGCTTGCACTGGAGGTTTATCTATCCCACAACTATCCTTACCCATACCACAACTATCCTTATCCCACAGCTATCCTTACCCATCCCACAGCTATCCATCCCACAGCTATGCTTACCAATCCCACAGCTATCCATCCCACAGCTATCCTTACCAATCCCACAGCTATCCTTACCCATCCCACAGCTATCCATCCCACAGCTATCCTTACCAATCCCACAAGCATGCAAAGGCTTAACCCTTTTTTCAAAGTTTTCCCCAACACTTTATTAAGTAAAAAAAATGAACACAGTGTGTGAAGCAAAGATAACCTTTATTAATAACAAACTGTATGACTTTATTAAAAAGCAAAATGACCCAAGTAAAGTGTCTTAAGCAAAGATAAAGTGAACAGGTAACAACTCAGTCTCTGGCACTCTTCTCAGTCACTCTGAGGTGTACCCATGGTCTCAGATGTAAAGGGGCCAGGGACTATGGAGGTGGCTGTTGCTGGAGTGCTGGTCTGAGGCGCCATTGGGGTGCCTGGCCCCGAGAGTACAACAGGAGATGGTGTGTGCAGGAAGCTCTCAGAGAGCTGACTCAGTCCTGTGAGGTTGAGAGGCCCTTCCTCAAGTACCTGGGATGTGAGGTCCAAGACTGATGACAGATGTTCTGAGGAAGGGTTTGGCTGTGGGCTGGAGGAAGGAGGGGTGTAGTGGGACTGTCTGGTCTGCAGCTGGGTCAGCTGAGGCATCTGTGGCGCCTGAGGAACCTGGGTGTGGACTGGGAAGGGCTGCCTCTGCTGTGGGAAGTCCTGGTAGTGGTAGGCTTGGTAGGCAAGGGGCTGCTGAAATCTGTGGAAGGGCTGTGACATTGCCTGGGGTGGAGGAGCAGACTTGGAGTGGGTAGGAGCAGGTTCACTTGGGCCTGGAGGGTGGTGCAGAAGAGCTGTGATCCTCTCCTTCATCGCCTGGTACTGGGCCTCGGGCATGTCCATGAGGGTCCAGCTCATGTACGTGATGAAGGGCTTGCAGTTGGAGGATGGTATGTCAAAGTGGACCAGCTGGGAGAGGAGATCTGTGCTGGCTTTTATTGTGTCCCTGATCTCCAAGAGGACAGTGTGGCTCTGTCCCTCCGGTCTGCCTCTCTGTCTGCTTTCTGTGGAGGTGGAGGTGGGTGTGGGTGTGGGTTGGTCTCTGGTGGCTGCTTCTTCTTGCTCCATCTGAGACAGGGAATCCTCCACATCCTCTGGCATGGGGAGTGCAGCTGTCAGGGGGTCTCTTTTGTGGGGCCCTCCAAAGACACCTGCCTGGACACAGTAGCTGTCTCCTGGCTGGAAGAGGAGTGGCTCTCCCAGTCAGTGATCTTGACAGCGGCCTGCCCGGATTTCTTCAGTTGCAGCTTGCCATACCAGGTGTGCATGTGCTTCCACCACCCAAGGAGTACATCTGAAGGGTAGCCCAGGCTCTCCGCCTTCTCTCTCCATGCTGCCTGCTTCCTCTTGGTGTCGTGATAGAGCCTGTGGCCCTTTCTCCACAGGTACTCATTCTCCCTCGGCCATTCCAGCACCTCCTCCTCATGGTCTTCAGAAATGGAGTACTGTTTCCTCTCCCCCTTCTCCTTGCCTTGCCTCTTCCTCCCTCTGGCAGGGCCTTCAGGGCCTTCAGCAGCAGGGCTTTGAGGGCTGGTCCACCACAGCAGCAGCAGCAGGAGAAGCAGCAGGAGAAGCAGGAGAAGCAGCAGCAGGAGAAGCAGCAGCAGGAGAAGCAGCAGCACCAGCACCGGCAGCACCAGCAGAAGCACCAGCAGGAGAAGCATCAGCAGGAGAAGCACCAGCAGCTTCAGAGTGAGCGCCAGGGGGTGGGATGGTGGTTCTGTCCTTCTTGTCAGGGCTGGCAGGAGCAGGCACAGGCTTCCTCTTCTTCCCCATGGTGTTCTCTCAAGATGTCTCTGGCAGCAGGTCTTTCCTCTGAATGCTGACTGCTTGCGAGCTGCATCCTTTTATATTCGTGGAGCTTACGCAATTCATCCTCCCCACATGCACAGTGAACGCTTTGCATCCACTACGCATCCGCTATGCATCCTATAGGCGTCCGTGATGCATCCGCTTCATCCGCTATGCATCCGCTACGCATCCGCTCCTTCCGCTACGCGTCCGCTTAGCTGTTTTCCCCTGGAAGCCCTGCGGATGTGTCATCTGCTTCCATCTGCTTCCATCCGCTAGGCTTCCTATGAACATCCACTTTACATCCCCGCTACATCCTCCCCACGTCCGTTCCTTTCCATTGTTGTCCGCTCTGTTTATGCAAATTTGGGGCACTTTTGAGAGCAGATAACAACGGATGGAAAATTTGCTCGTCCGCTGTGTCCTTTTTGCATACGTTTTGCATACATCGGCCAGTGTGACCTAGCCTTAACTACTATTTAAAATTGCCACTTTAATGTGATCTGTGGATGAAATTCTGAATGTATATAATTGGTACAATTATGTTTTAAAAAGCACTCTTTTAATTTATTCACTTCTTTGTCCAAAATCTAGCAACCAAACTGAATTGAAAATATTTACATGTTCCATTGACTTAAATATAACTGTTTATCCTTATTCACATCTATGGAGATATTAAGAGAAATATCAAGCAGCTATTGGTCAAGCAGCTATCTATTACCATAGTGGGCCTTTTTCATCTTCTTCCACTGAAATTTTCCAGACATCCTTAAACTATATTCTGGAGAGTTAATTTTCCGGCTAAGTGGAAAGTCATCTAGTACAAAAGAAATGATTCCCAATCATTGGATCAATGGAAATGTCTTTCCCTCGTAGAATCATACAATGAATTCCACGGAAGATTTCAGAGGACATGACTTTTGTTAAAGTTTTTTTTAAAACTGGCTATGACTCATGAATTATAAAGAATCTGTTTTGATTAACTAATCATAACTGAATCATCAGGGTACTGGTTAAAATGCAAGAAGCATTCCCACAATTCTAATCATTTAGTGTGATTTTTTTTTCTGACCATACCATATACTTTCATAGTGAATTTGGTAATGTAGGTTCCCTACAATAAAACCCATATTAGACCCCAGTTTCTAAAGGTAATACAAACATTACTTTGCTATATTTTTTTAATTTACACATCATCATCCAATACAATATTTCTCAGTAGAAAGAAAAGAGAACATTTCATTTTAAAATTATTATTATATACCATACCATGCCGTGCCATGCCATGCCATACAATGTTATGTTATGTTATGTTATGTTATGTTATGTTATGTTATGTTATGTTATGTTATGTTATGTTATGTTATGTTATGTTATGTTATGTTCTATCAACAATTTCCTGGGATACATTTGGATCAATCTGTAAAATACTTTACAGGTTAAATTGTTTTTCATGAATGTAAATTACTCTAGTTTGAACTGCTGTTGCTACTAGGAGTAATTCCTAGTTTATCTTTTTAACTCCTTTTTTGGCCTGAGATTGAAAACAAGCTTTTCAAGGCTGTGATTGACCACATGGTCATACTGGTTCAGATTAGATCAATCTTCCCCTGTCTGCAATCTTCAGGTACTGCATTTCTTGGAGTTGATATTCCACACAAATCCTGGTTGGATTTCAGTATCCAAAATTCCCCAGCAAGCAAACTTATTCATTGCTAAGAATTTTTTGTATGCTGAAGTTATTTAACTGAAGAGCACCCAAGTACAGAAACACTAATTTTGGCTCTTTTTCATTTAGCAAAGTGTGATTTCAACAACACTTCTGTTCCCCTAAATTTCTTTTTTTTTTTAATAAGACGATGGGACAATGGTGTGAAGAGACTATACCTTTGCCCTTTTTCAAGGTTTTGCATTCATACTACAAGTATTTTGCGGGACTGATTCTCAGGAATATGATTCACACTGTTGCATAAGTATAAAGGTCTTCTCACTTAATCTTCTTTGGTGACATTAAGACAGGAAGAAATACATTAAATTCCTTTTGAAAAGCCTGCTACAGTTCTTTTGTTTTGAAGCGACATAATAGTAGAATAGGTAGAATGAAGGGACATAATAATAACTTGCTATTCCTCTTTTGTAAGAATTGCTTTGCTCCTGTAAGAATTAGAATTGCTTCTGCCATTTGCATATCTAGTGATCTAACATCCATTATCTTGGGTGTGTATATATATATATATATATATATATATATATATATATATATATATATATATATATATATATTTTAAGTTATCGCGGGTACTTACATGTGTGCTGTTCAGCTTCCTTCGGGTATTATCCCACGTCATTGTAGTTCTGTTAAAGTTGTAGCAAACTAGAAAACCCCAGCCACAGAATCATCAGAGAAGCCATAGAGATTGAAAAAAGACCTGACAGCATGAATAGAAGAGATGATTCCACCAGACTGTCAATCATTTGGAAGCCTGCACTCTCAAATAGAAAGATCTCCATGCCACAAGCCAGGCAAACACCTGGGCAAAAACAGACTCTCTCTGAAAGCTCCAACCTAACCCCCCCACCATGCACCCAGGTGAAACCCAGCTTGCTAATAAAGAGCAGCCGTCCCTTCACACGCAGCCAAGCTGCACTGAAAGCCTCCAACACAAGAACAGACTGTTGCCAGCCAATCAAAGCCACAAAACAGACAGAAGAAACCAGGAACACCAATCAATCAAACTCCAAGTCCAATGAAATAGGTCCAGGCTCCCAGCCAATCAGAATGAACCAGCCTCAAATTTAAAAACCAGGAGCTGTAAGACCCACATCCATACAGAAGCCTGATGATGGCAGATGAGATTCTGCTGAAACGTTGCTACAACTTTAACAGAACTACAATGACGTGGGATAATACCCGAAGGAAGCTGAACAGCACACATGTAAGTACCCGCGATAACTTAAAAAAACAAATATCTGACCTCTACGGGGAGGAAATAAACAGCCAGATCAGAAGCTATGAGAAGCTGGAAGTTAAAAGAGCAGGAATACTATGTGACCTAAAATTCCTATGCAGCTGCAGAGACAACAATGTAACACCAACCTGCTTCAAATTAACATTTCATAAAAACACAGCAGCTACCAAACGTATCCTGAAAAGGACAGAGATATCTCTACTCAGAAATGAAGTTCACAGTAAAAGATTCCAATTAGATCAGTTAAACAAAGATATGCTAGCACTACACCTGGAATTGAGCAGCAAAATCCACCCTCTACTTTGGGATAAGATCAAACAACTTACAACTTGGAGAGCTGAAACTGAAAATACTTATAAAAATGATAAACTCTCAAAAAAACTGAAAAAATTAGAAAATGACAAGAAAATTCCCAATAACCCACAACAACACCTGAAACAACTAGTATACAACGTTTCCAACAGAGAACTCAACAAAACAGAAACAGATGTCCTATCCAAAGGATTCAATTATGCCATAGCACCCAAAAAAATCCCAACAGAATCCATCATATGTGCAGTAGAATCCAGCCTAACCAAATTAAATACAGATGAAGCTGACAGAATAAGACACCAGGTTACTCACATCTTATGCACAACGAAACCACCCAAAAATAATTTGCAAAAAGATGAATTCAGAGCGTTACAAACCCTGAAAAATGATAATAATATCATAATACTCCCAGCAGACAAAGGAAATGCCACAGTAGTAATGGACAGAAAAGACTATGAAACAAAATTGACAGACCTACTCCAAGACTCCACATACAAAGCTATAAACACAGACCCAACCACATATCTGGAAAAATTAACCAAGAAGAAAATTATAACCAGCCACATAAGCAAAGAAATCCAACAGACGATCATCCCAAGAGAAAAATCTTCTAGATGCCCCAAATTATACGGCCTCCCAAAAATACACAAAGAAGGCATACCTCTCAGACCCATAGTCAGCTCCA
>BLBF01000006.1:35771420-35796316 GCA_015471245.1 Laticauda colubrina | reverse complement strand
AGATAGATATAGATATAGATATAGATATAGATATAGATATAGATATAGATATAGATATAGATATAGATATAGATATAGATATAGATATAGATATAGATATAGATATAGATATAGATATAGATATAGATATATTTGTTTTCTAAGGTTTTCACAGGTATTTGTATGTGGATCTTTGTTTATTCAGGTTTTCTCCTATGTAAAATTGGAAGTATCTAGGCGACGTTTCGATGAAGTCTCATTCATCACCTTTAGGCTTGTCTCTTCAGCTCTGTGCTTCTCAGAGTAATGTGAGCTTGCAGCTGCTTCTTCCCTTTTAACTGCTAGTGGGGGTGTGATTTGATTGGGTGGGGGCTTGACTGTGTTCTGATTGGGTGGCAGTGTGTTCTCATTGGTTGGGGGTTTGGCTGTGTTCTGATTGGCTGGGGGTGTGTTCTGTTCAGGTGGGGGCTTGGTTGTGCTCAGGTTAGTCTTAGTTGTTGGGGGATTTTATCTGGTGAGCTATGATCCTGTTGTTTGGCTTCGCATTCGTGGTCATGCCACATCTTCATGGTGGGCATCAGTTTGCTTCATGTATGGGTCGGAGGGGTTTGAAGCGGGTAGTGATGCAGGTGCGGTACGGCTTTTGGTCTATGGTCGTGTCTTATCTTCTGTGTGGGTGTGAGTCTTTTTTCCATGGAAGTGTGGTGGTAGTATCTTATGTGGCACTCGTGGGTGTGGGTCTGGTGTCATTCTTCATGTTAGGTACTTGTTTATTAATAAGGGCAGGTTTCCAAATGGCTGGTAGGCGGGAGGTATCATCTAGTTTATTCATGCTGTGTGGGCATTTTTCTATCTCTATGGTTTCTCTGATTATTCTCTTGTTGAAGTGTTCGGTTTTGGCGACAGTTCTGGTATTTTTAAAGTCAATTTTATGTCCTGTGGCTTTGAGGTGTTGGATTAGGGAAGAGGTCAGTTCTTCTTTTTTGATTGAGTTCTTGTGTTCTTCAATGCGTGCACTTATTCTTCTGTTAGTTTGTCTGATGTATGTGGTGGGACAGGCGGTGCAAGGGATTTCGTAAAGTCCTTGGTTTTCTAACTCAATTTTGTCTTTAGGGTTTCTTAGGATGGTGGATATTTTTCTGTTTCCAATTTTACGCAGGAGAAAACCCAAATAACCAAAGATCCACATATATATTGGATACTAAGCTTATGTCTCTGAAGGTATAAAAGGAGGACACCATATCTTCCCCAAGGTGTGGTCTTTCACTGCATGGTCTTTGTATGTTGTGGAATGTCTATCCTGCTCTTCTTTGTACAAATTAAAGGAGATATTTTTTCCAAGCATCTTCTTGAGTCTCTCTCTTTGATGACTCGAGTACATTGTGGGACCTTACAGTTTCTTTCTCTTACTTATTTTGTATTTAACAGCAATTGGTCAAAGCCCATTTTATAATTTCCCTTCATAGCAAGGTGTGTGACCATGAAAGTTAATGCGCTTATTTTGGGCATTGTTTCTTTATGGGTGTGGCAAGTAAAAACATGTCATGGCCTTGATAAATTGAGAGAAGGTTTTCAGTACCTATACTTTTTATTTGAGTCATCGAAACAAGCAGCTGTAGCAATATATGCCAATGCAAATTGCAGGATATTAGGTGAAAGAGTTCATTTATAGCAAGACAGGAAAAACTAGTTATAAATGAAAATAAGTAGGATAAAAAACAGTTACTCAGTCTTTTATCCAAATAGTTATTAGTATTAAAGAAATTACTGTTTGATCTTTTTCAGAAGATTAGGAGTATTTGTATTTCAATGTTCAAATTTTCTAACAGACTCAGACAATTACTTCCATGTGGAAATTCTAGGGAGTTGACCAATCCATAATAGCATCAGAATAACACCTCTTTCTCAAGCTGTAGGCTGTACATTTTACAAGATATGTTAAGTAGTGGTGGTGGTGGGGATATCATTGAGGGAAAATTGCAATTGTATTCAAAGAACAGTATCTGGTTTTTCTTACACAATCAAAGTAATTATACTATTTGCAGAAAGTTTCTATTGCTATCTGTAATAAGAATTGCTGTTAAACAAATAGCTGCAATAATTCTTCTTTTTGGTACAACATTGCGAGTGATACCTATAAAAGAGCTTTCATTTATATTAATCTATATACTCTTAGTCAAACAAATAAGTGCCCAATAATTAAGAAGTTAAGAAAAAAATAATTTCATATAAGCTGCCAGTCATAAAATCTATTAATTAAAGCAAGTAACTCTCTTCAGGAAATTGATCTGACAATGTTACTTGATCGTGATACCTATTTAGGTATATATAGATCACTTAGAAACTTAAAAGCATAACACTCAGTATAAATCAGCCATTGCTGTGATGATAGCAAGAGCTGCTAGCATAGTGATATATTATCCTGGGTCTCTTATTTCATGTGTTTGTACCTTCCTTCTTTGTGGCATTGGAAAGAGCAGGATTAACCTGGGGATAGGATAAAAATAAAACTGGGTTAATAAAGGTGAGGCAGCCAACTATTCCAAGGATGATTTATAATTTCTATTGTAGAACGCCTCATAGAACGCTTGAATCTAGTCTTGCTTTCTTTTACTTGGGAAGACAAGAACTATGTCATTATGTCGAAAATTATGTTACTATTTTAAATCTGTGCTGTTTTAATCTTCGAACTATTTTTAACTTGTTTTATAACCTGTAAGCTTCCCAGATTCACCTTGTAGGGAAGTTAGGATGGCATAAAAATTTAATAAATTAATAAATTAATTATCTATGGAGAAACTATGAATAATTTCACATTTGCAGTAAACCAGTGTTTTGAATGTAGCCAAGTAATCGTCTTCATTCCTATTAATTTCAGAACTTTATTGGAGTAAAATAGGAACACTATGAACCAGTCAGACCTTCCCTCTGGCAGCTAATAGGAGAATGCAAAGATCATTGGTCATTGTTACTTCTGTTGTTCTCTGACAAGTCTTAGATTAACAAAGATTTCCATAGCCTTCATGAGCATAGTAAGGAGGGAGAAATAAATTGGTTGCAGATTAAAACTGAAGCATAAGAAATGGATGAGAAACAAGCTAATTAAACAATTTAAGACTAAAACAATACATCAATTTAAAATCCTGAATAGGTAGAATAGGTGCCAGATAGAGCAGCTGAAATTCCAAGAAAACCTATTTACAATTACCCTATCTCAGCAATAATGACAGTTGAGAAATTGATTTTTCAAGATTATTGCACATATTGCCTTGTGGAAAGATGGGCAATAACCAATTTTAATAAATATTAATATCATCAGAATATTATCTAGTATGTAAATTGAAATGCTTAGACATATTGTACACCATATTTGTTAAAAATCTGGTACACAGTTGACATCTCAAAAAATATTGAATGAAATCATTTATTTTTTATTTATGTCTTTGCTCCAGGAATTTAAAACAGTATAGATAGTTGTGTATAATTTTTACCTACAGTAACCTGTGAGATGATTGGACTAAATAGTCACATAGGACATATAGCAAGGAGAACTGATGGCAGATGGACCAAGGTCATAATAGAATGGATCTCACTTGATAAAAAGCATCCACAAAAGAGACCAAAAACAAGATAGACTGACAAAATCAGCAAGTATTGTGGCTCCAATTGGAAAAAGTAAATTCAGGATCATATTGGTTAGAAACACGCAGAAGTAGCCTTCATGCTGCAATGTATAGACAATTGCTAAGAGGATGATGGTGATGATAGTGATGATGATGATTGGACTAAAAGAAATCACCAAATGAGTTTATGTGGTTGACGATGGATATCAACTTGTATTAAACAAATACGTTCAAAGTATTTTGGGACATTTCTTACAAAAATGCCAAAGATAAAACAAACAAACAAAAATAAAACCTAACTAGTATGTCCCTATACAAAAAATGTATATTAGCACAAATGTGCACAAAAATGCATCTGAATATCCATGCAGATTTTTTTTTACAAATGCATAAATCAATGTAAAAGCAGAACCAAAATGATTGTGGTCAGGTAATTGAGAAATTAAGTGAAAGAGGAATTAATATACTATAGTTACTAAACATCTTCGTCATTCAGCAGGGGAAATTCATCAGATGATTTCAAGCACAAGGACGTTGTTACAGAAGATTCACAACTGAATTGCCTCCACTGAGCAATCCAGTGATTAAGTTCTTACCTGTTATTAAAATTATCTTGGTGGCATTGGGTTTATGATGATTGTTTTATCACCATTCTACACTGTAGTTAATAAGTGATTTACACACTTATTAAATTTCACAAGATGTAATGAATGTTGAAAGTAGATAGGTAATTCTGCAATATTGTGTGTATATTAGAGATGAAGAAACTGGAGCCTTCAAATGAAATATAGCTTCAGTAACCATTTGTCATGATTGTGAAAGCTGCTAAGTGTTGTAATTAATCAATTATTGGAGAATCTCTCTATCTTTTTGTCTACATATTTTCATTATGTGAAAATTGGTGAACTCTTTCCAAAGAATTGCTATCTTCTCACAATTCTCCAAAAAGGACAAGAATACAAATGACACAAAGAGCAATGCAGAGGAACTCAGAAATATTGCATATGTTGCTATTCTGTTTGGGAATCAGCAATTTCTCGGACATAAATAACTGTAACATTATTGATTAAAACTACTATTAGGCTGTGAACTATGTGGGTGTAATTATGCCAATGTGTTATTTTCCCCTGTACAGCATCTCTTAACAGATGTATTTCTTGCACCGGATATTTGCAAACTTCCAGTAGCGTAATCTAGATTTGTTTTTTGCCTTATAATTAATTAAGATTTTTAAGACAAGGCAAATTTTATTTGCCATATTTGTTCATATAAAATGTTAGAGTTCTTGTTTGCTCAATCTATTGTAACAAGAAGTAGAATTTTGTGTGATCAAAATTAAATACTTTTGCCATAAATGCATTTTAAAGCTACAGAGGATGTGGTTAGAAAAACAAAACTGCTGTGGAACTTTTTAGTGTTTCTTCAAAACAGTTTTAAGACTTTTTAGCATCAAAAGTATTCATTTTTCTTCTATAGTATTATTTTGCTGTTGGCTTTTATGTAACTGCAAAATGCTAAGTTATTTTAGTTAACATGTACATTTTAATATAATTTTAAATACTATTTTTTATTATTTGGGAAAGAAATAATATACAGATTAAATATTAAATTATTATTTCACTATAATAATTTTATTATGAGGACATTTTGTATTAGACATGTACAGATATATGTTTATTCAGATTTAAGATAAATCTGTAACTCTGGGATAAATACTTTTATTAATTTTGCAATGGAGGTAACCTCATTTCAGGTCTTAAACCAAATTTTGGAGGTACAGTTAAGACATGGGGAGGAAGTAGAAAACCAGTTTTGTGTAGTGGTTAAGGTGCTGGCTTAGAAACAAGAGACCGTGAATTCTAGTCACTTCTTAGGCATGGAAACCAGCTGGGTAATTTTGGACCAGTCACTTTCTGCCAGCCCAATCCACCTCACAGGACTGTTATTATACTAATGAAAGACAGGGAAAGTTTATTATGCATGCTTATGCCTTGAGTTACTTATAAAATGATAAAGACAGAATTTTAAAAAATCTAATCCTATTTTTATTTTTTTCTTTGTATTATTTTGTTTTAAATAATAAAACAAAAAATCTAAATAATGTTAATAAATAGAAAAGAGATGTATTCAGTTAAGTCTACAGTTGCATTCTGAAATAAGAAACTGAAAGAAAGATTTACCAATTGAGTCAGTGAAAATCAGGACACTGACAGCAGTTGCGGAGGAAAAGCAATGCCAGACACATTCCTGACTTGTTATTTATTTGCTGTGTTCAACTGCTTTTAAGCAATCTTTTTCCAATTAATTTTAGCCATGACTATTGTTATCTTATCAAGAGCCTCATGACTGTACTGCCAATTGCTCATCATTCACACAAAGAATGGATATGGATATAGAGTACACCATTTTCTCTGGAGTCATACTGGCATCTTACTCTGGGCAGCCACCACCCCAGACCAAACCCTTAATGAAAATATCCATCAACACAAGTTCAATATGAGAAGTAACATACATGGTAAATAAAAAATACTTTTAAGTTATAAAATAATTTTCAATGCTTCGATTCTCCATTTCAGTTAAAATTTGCACAGTGAAATTGCTTCCTCATGATTTCATGGCTGGTGGTGTTTTTTTCTTTTTAGCCCAACAGCACTGAAATTTCCCAAATTTTCCCCATCCACCTAGTAACCAGACCTGACCTTACATAATTTCTAAATTCAAAGATCAGCAAGACACTGCCACTTCCTAATATGCCCAAATTGTTAAAACACACAACATAGACCTCCCATCTCACATTATCACCTTTTTGTGCATGGATAAGACAAAATATTATTTGCATATGTACAGTTGTCCAGGACATGTCCTTTTGTCTAATAGCTTTTAGACAGCAATAACGGAAACATAAATTACTGATCAAGATGCTTACATAGTTATTTCTGGTGCCATGGTCATTAGTTTCTTGTGATGTATTCCACACATTAAACAAGTTTTCTTAGGAAGACAATGGCCTCTTTTAAGAAATAACAGGCACTTTCTTGATGACTTGACTCACACAAAAAGAGACTCTGCTTTTCCCAGACATCTGTGAACGGATGTGTCAAGCTTCCAAAATGTTCACATATATTTAGGGTAGGTATCAATTTATTCCAGACTTCCTTTTAATTTATCTTATGCGTACAATTATTTTTGTTGTTTTGATTTGTGTGTTCATCAATTAATAATAAAGCTATAAATTTTACCTCTCTCTTTACCATCACATTTCCTCATTATTACAGTCTCATGCATCCACAGTGGGAACATATCTGTAAATTGAGATGTGACAAGTGCTGATTTTACACACCTGTGGTGGGCATAAATTATGATCTAAGTGCATGTATAGTCAATGTAAGGATTTGAGAATCATAGAAACCAGAGATGAAGATTGACATATGCATCACAATTTTCTGACCAGATGATATTGTTCATGAGAAATCAGAATGATGAAATATATTATAAGAGTCAAGAACAGGGTTGAATATTTTTTGTTTGGTCATCATCAATTCATGAATTAAAATTCCTATCAATCTTTGCTACTGAACGTGCTAATACAAAATGATAGGAACTTAGAGAAAATACAAGAGGTGATGAGAAAGAAACTAGGAAAACAAAACTGAAAATATTGGGAGAAAAATAAAACAGGTGGTAATGAAGTTTGGCTAGTGACAAGGGGTCAAAGAATATCCAAAACATCATCTCTAACAACAACCACTGCTGGTCACTTGATTTCATCTACAAGAGAATGAGTAGTGAAGCTTAATATATTTGATACATATTGAAGCTGTTCTTGGATCCAGTGAATATCATCTATAATTTTTATTGATACAGTTAATGAAAATTTCTTCATTAAGAAAATGAGTTTAAGATTGAGAAAAAGGTAAAATAATTTGTCCAACTCATGACAAACATGCATTGTATGTCACTTCAAAATGATTGTTAAATCATGGAATGAAGTTTTAAAAATTAAGTTGGAATGAAGTTAAAAAAGGATTAAAATTGTAAATATCATTGTTCAGATATTTTATGTGATAATTTTTTTTATCTAAATTGATGTTTCATTTCATGCAGATGCCACTTTTAAATAATGGCAAAAGAATTTATCTAAGTTTGTATGGCAAGAAAACACCAAGTTAAATATAAGATGAAACAGAGAGAACAACAAGTGAAAGAATGTATGATAAAGTGAACTAAAAACTTTTGTTAAAATATACAAGGTAACAATGGAAAATGTATGTCTAATTGAAAGAAGGATTGAAATGTATGCAATGTTATAACCTTAAAAATAACTTTTATAAAATGAGATACTGTTGTTATATCATAGTGATTCCCAAACTTTTTCAGTCCGCCATCCCTTTGGTGCTACAAACTCATCCTCAATGCCCCCCACCCAGGGGCAGGATTCAAATTTCTGTAGGCGTGGCCTAATTTGAGGATGTGGTTTGGGTGGCATGGCTTGCTGGTCACATGACTGAATGGGCGTGGCTTGCCAGTCACATGACTGGTGGAGTGGCTTGCTGGTCATGTGACTGGATGAGCGTGGTTTGGTGATTGGCAAACCAAATACAAGTGGTCCTCACTCAATGGCCAGTTGCTCAGCTAGTGTTCTAATTTATGACTGGCCTTCCCAGAACTACTTGGCCTGTTTTTTGGAGTTTTGACAGCCATGCACACACATATATACATACACCCTTCAAACCCTGCTGGAGTTGGTCATTGGACAAGAATCGGCAAGGCATCTCTGATTAGATTCTAGTAATGAATAAAATCTAATCAGAGATGCTTTGCCAATTCTTGTTGATTTGTTTTATTTGTATTTCTTGATTTTATGTTGCTGAATTGCATTGACATGTGTGTCCCTTCCTGTGCACAACCCAGAAGCTTTTGTGATTCTTTGCAGCAAAAATTACCAACCTCTGGTTTTGCTCTACTTTTCAAATGTGCCAGTACTGCTGTGTTCTAGGTGCTGGCCCCACAACTCTACCCCATTGAGCGCACTGCAATAGACAGACCTGCCTAAGCAAGTCAAGTCAACGGGGTGAGCCTGAGAGAGGGAAAGAGAGAAATAGAAAAGAGAGAGAGAGAAGAAAAGAAAGAGAACAGGGAAAGAAAGAAATAAGGACAAAGAAAGAGGGGGCATGAAGTGATGGACAGGGGAGAGGAAGAGATGGAGGGGGAGAGAGAGAGAGAGAGAGACCTGATGCATCAGAATGAAATGAGGCTTAGTTTAGAGGCCCTTTTCCACATTGAAACATCTTTGCCAGCACATTGAAACATCTTTGGCTTCTATTAATGAAAGTTTTGTGGATGAAACATGACCAAGACTATCAGGAAGTTCTCACATTTTGTTGAGGCTTTAAACAGGATCCATTGGACCAGATCTCCACCCTAAAAAAATACTTTTCCCCAGTGTATTACAGTGCCAATTCTGAAGAAAGCAAAACCAAAATGTATTGGTAAATTACACGGAGAACACACACACACACACACACACACTCCCTTCTAACCCTGCTGGGACAGGTGATTGGACTAGAATAGATATCTCATTATTTTCTCCTCCCTCCCTCCTTCTTTATTTCTTTTTCTTTCTGTCCCTTCCTTCCATCCCCCTCTTTCTTTGTCCCTTTTTCTTTCTTTCCCTTTTCTCTTTCTCTTCTTCCTTCTCTCTTTCTCTCTCTCACTCTTTCCTCTCTCTTTCCCTCTCTCAGGCTCACCCCATTGACTTCATGCTCTGCTCCATTTGGACTTGCTTGGGCAGGTGACTCCAGTGCAAGGAGCTCTATATCAAGGAGCTCTATAGTTATATCAAGGGCAACTTCAGCCTCTTCAAAATTGAATGTGTGATTATGCTCTTTCATATGTGCCTAGATCTGAGAGTGCTGTTCTTTATGCTGAACAGCCAGTTCGTGTTCATGTACTCTGGTCTGCAGCACTTGGCCGTTTCCCTTATGTAATTGCTTGCACAATTACTACAGTTGATGTGGTAAACCACCTAAGATGCCTCCTCCTTGGGTAGTGTTTCCTTTGGGCACATCACTCTCATTCTTAGAGTTTGGTCTGGTTTGTTTATTTATTTATTTATTTTATTTTGTCAAGCAATTATAAGATAACAGGTATAAGAATAAGCATGGTTATGAATACATGAAATGGATACATATAAGAAAAAAAGAAACAATAGGACAGGGACGGTAGGCACACTGGTCCACTTATGCAAGCTCCCTACAGACCTCTTAGGAAAGGGGTGATGTCAATAAGGTTAAAGTTTTTGGGGTTTGGGGAAGAAGCCACAGAATCAGGTAGAGTATTCCAGACATTGACCACTCTGTTGCTGAAGTCGTATTTCCTCCAATCAAGTTTGGTGCGGTTTACCTTGAGTTCATATCTATTCTTTGCTCTTTTATTGTTATGGTTGAAGCTGAAGTATTCATTGACAAGTAGGACATTGCAATATATAATTTTATGTACTATACTTAGATCGGGCTGAAGGCCGCATAGTTCTAGGTTGTCTAGATCTAGAATTTCAAGTCTGGTGGCATAAGGTATTCTGCAATGAGTAGGGGAGGGAATAACTCTTCTTGTGAAATATTTCTGGACTTTCTCAACTGTGTTAATATCAGATATGTAATGTGGATTCCAGACTTATGAGCTGTATTCAAGTATTGGTCTAGCAAATGTTTTGTATGCTCTAGTTAGTAGTATGATGTTACTGGAGAAAAGCTATGCAGGATTAGGTTAACAACTTTTATTTGTGCACCATGTTGACTCCATGATCCAAGAGAATGTGTGCAGCAGTTTCTGATACTCCCAGTAAACATGGTAGCACCCTCCACGTAGCTGTTCCATTGGCACCTTCAATGGGTTATCAGGCCCTGGGTGTAGTACACCTTCAGATGAAGTCCATGGAACAACCATTGAGCTTGCAGACCTGACAAAGATATACCTGTTCCTTGGCTTTGGCTGTTAGTGTATTACAATGAGTGTCTACCCTATTAAATAGGGCCTGAATACAACTGAATTTATGTGCAATGGTGTGATTGCTCTCATTGTGAAGAATACTGTCCATGCTCATGGTTTTTTGGTACACACCTGTATCAAGGCTCCCATCCAGATTACAGCTGACTAGCATATCCAGGAAGGCGAGCATGTTATTGGTTTCATCGTAAATTGGATGACTGGATATATGGAATTGAGGATGCTCATAAATCTGATCTTATCTCACTGTTTAATAATGACAAACATGTCATCAACATAATGTGCCCAAAATCTGGGCTCGTAAATATTCATTACCTCATGTTCCAATTTCTGGAGGACTGCCTCTGTTATCACTCCCGAGATTGGAGATCCTATAGGCGTCCCCTTTATCTGTTCAAATCGATGGCTTTCAAACATAAAATAGGTCCTAAGGCAGAAGTTCAATGGGAGGAAGAGATCATCTGTGTTAGGGAATTTGGGGTTTTGTAGCTCCTTTTCCAGTAATAGTTCCTTTATAGTTAGGGCCACCAGTTCCTGGGGGATGGACATAAACAATGACATGACATCAAATGACACCACTATCTCATCCTCCCCAACCTCCACTCTCTCCAACCATTGTAAAAAGTCAGTAGAGGATCTCATACTGGTAGTAGTGTCTTCTATTAGATGTCATAATTGCCCATATAACCATTTGGCTAAACCAAATATGGGAGTGCCATGAAGGCAAACAATGGGGCACAGGGGTACCTCTGCCTTGTGGTTCTTTGGTAACCCATAGAACCGTGCCATGGCTGAGTCTCTTGATTGAATCATTTTTAGATCCTCCTCATCAACTTTCCCTTGCCTTTTAAGTCTATCAGTTACCTTATTAATTTGGTTCTTGTATTATGTCATAGGATCTTTGTCCAGGAGTCAATAGGTGCTCCTGTCATTGAGGAGTTCATAGACCTTCTTATTATAGTCTGTTCTGTCCATGACCACTGTCACCCTGCCCTTATCTGCTGGTAGGACGACGATAGAATTGTCCTTTCTCAATTCCTAGAGGGCCATCATTTCCAATTTTGATAATGTGACACTCTGCTTATGGCTGGTGAGAAGCCCTATCAGCTGTTATCCAATGGAATTTTTCACCTCTTTAGCAACCTCTAGTTGAAGAATCATTGCCTCAAGGGCCACCGCAAAATCAACCGGTTTTGTGTCAGTCAAATTGAAACTGGCATCCCGTTATAGAATCCAGACTTGTGTGTCCGTGAGTACTTTCAAGGACAAATTGTGCACCAATGTACATATTAAAAATATCCTACTGACATGTTGTAAGAGTCACAGTAATCCCCACTGGGTTTTAAACATGTTACTTAAATTGTTTTCAATTAAAAAAATGTTGCAAAAGGGAAAGCTAAAATTTGGGAATGCACAAAGCACACACCTTGAAGAAAAAAAACAAGCCAAGCCTTGTTCCGAAGAATGCTCTGGGATTACTTTGCTTTCTGCATGGTACAGTTGGCAGAGCAGCACCTCAAAATACTAGCCTGCAGCTGTGCAAAAACAGATCCAAAGCAAAGACACCTTTGTCTTTCCCCTCTTCACATCCCACAGCCCCTTGCTCTTGCACGCACAGCATGCCATGGCACAGAGAAGCACTGGGCTGAACCCAAGATCAGATTATTTATATAGTTTACTCATCTCTTGTGTTCTTTCTCCAGAACTCCACCTTAGTGACTAATATATCAGTTTCTACTACTTCACAGGCTGTACTCGTACACCTCCACATGCTACACTACATATGATTCACAGGTATCCTGAGTATGTACAAAAAGCCTTTGGTATTTTTATTTGATGGGATGATTTTCACAGTTAATTAAAATTTAATTGTCACTTATTTCTCCAGTAGCGTTAAGAGCAATAATACCTTGCCCTGTTATAACATTCTAAAGGATTTAAGCCTTTTGTCTATTTATTGCATCTGCAGGCCTTTCAAGAAACCCAAAGTCATTGTCAGTAA
Source organism: Laticauda colubrina (assembly GCA_015471245.1). Classification (NCBI taxonomy): domain Eukaryota; kingdom Metazoa; phylum Chordata; class Lepidosauria; order Squamata; family Elapidae; genus Laticauda; species Laticauda colubrina. The sequence goes on along the minus strand of BLBF01000006.1, from coordinate 35,783,707 downwards.
TCTCCCCATATTAATGTAACTTAAAGACAGAAGCATGGAAAACATTTCCTTCACAATTTTACTTTATTTTCAAATAATGAAAACTCTCTAGGCACATTATGTGTTTGGGAGGAAGGGAATAATGTTGCTTTTAATGTTCTGTCATGATGGTTTGCCTTCATTTTATAGACTAGACTAGACTAGACTAGACTAGACTAGACTAGACTAGACTAGACTAGACTAGACTAGACTGGACTAGACTAAACTAGCATAGCATAGCATAGCATAGCATAGCATAGCATAGCATAGCATAGCATAGAATAGATAGAATAGAATAGAATAGAATAGAATAGAATTCTTTATTAGCCAAGTGTGATCGGACACACAAGGAATTTATCTTTCAGTGTACATAAAGAAAAATAAAATATATTCATCAAGAATCATAACATACAACACTTAGTGATAGTCATAAGTTACTAATAAGCAATCAAATCATACTAGGAAACAAATAAAACAATATAAATTGTAAAGATACAAGCAACATGATTATAGTCACAAGTGGGAAGAGATAGGTATTAAGAAAGATAAGAAAAATAATAGTAATACAGTCTTAGTAAATAATTTGACAATGTTGTGAGAATTAGTTGTTCAGCAGAGTGATGGCATTCTTGTGTCTGGTCATTCTGGTGTGCAGTGCCCTATCTCATTACACTTATAGAGAAAAGGAATGAGATTATCATGTTGTTATTTAATAATTATAACAATTTATTAAACTTATATACCCTACAATTCCCAGCAAATCTGGGTAGTTAAAAATAACACTTCACAAAAACATGTTTTACAATGTCCTAAAATCATTATATTTTGGAAAAATTGCATGATAGATATTGTCACACATATTAATTTGACATTGAGACGAGGATTAATAATTTGGATACCCATATTCTTTTGAACTGCATACCTATTTCACAGAAATAAAAGAGCTGGATAACAGAAATAGATCTTCCATGCTATTCCTTGGAGATTTGTCCTTCACAGTAGAAAGATAAATGTATGGTTCCTCTTCAGAAACCTCCAAGAGGGTTGCAATGTTTTTATCAATACAATAATATGCTGGTTTCAGACCTCTCAGGCAGTCCACAGAAGAAGAAGTAACCTTGAGTATTGATGTTACCTTTATTGTAACAATTATATATATTGTACTGTTACAGAATATCACAAGTAACATGTCTCCCCTCCCTCAGTTTTATCTCCTGAAAACTATGGTGGGCCCCTTCAGAGAAGTTTTCTCCAAGCAGACTATTGTCTAGGTTGCAGCTCTTCCTCCATCTTCCAAAGTTATTCCCACACACCATTACAGTTGTTCTTTATTGTATTTGGTATGGGACCATAAATAAATATTAATTGATTGATAAACCCAGTTATGCAGTGGATGAGCCCAACTATTCAGTGAAAAAAGTTTGGCATTATCTGTAGTTTAACTATAATTGCTTACTCATAGAGATTATGCCATCAGATCATGATTATAATAAATATGGTCATCATATATACATATGTGAGAAGTCCTGGGGTAGGTACAATAATACTTGTTGCTGCTCTGCTCTTTTTTGCCATTCTCTTTTTCCTGATTATTTTTGTTGGATAAAAATAAAAATTCTTTTTCCTATGTGTGTATATATGTTCATGCATATGTGTATTTTTTTTTTAAATCGTCCATTAATTTATTTTCCATCCCCAAACCAGATCAGCTTAATTCTCTTTAATAATTAAGGAAATGAAGTTATTAACTAACATTTAAAAATTATTACTCTTTTAATGTAGACGATCCATTATAATAAACTTCATAGCAGAAGATGGATCACGAAACACAAGGATTCAAAGATAACATCAAAATGCTGTAAAAAAATCAATCCCTTTAACTCCCACATAAGCTTTGCTAAATAGCTTCTACTTCTAAACTATCTATGGAAGAAAAGTTAAAATAAATTCTTGAAAAAATGATTATCTTATTTTTTTTTTATTTTGTTACTTTCTGTGATAATTGCAAAATATGGTTCTGTGCTAATAAAGAAGTATCTTTTTTGCAGTCAAAGACAAATACATAATAAAACTAAGCAATATAAAAGAAAAGATACACACACACAAACAGACACATACATATATAGGACCAAACTGTAAAATTAACTAGGCTTATCAGTCCGTTGATAATACACTTTGCATATGGTGTAGCAGAATTACTGTAGATCTCAGGGAAGTCCCAGCAACAGAACAGGCTTTTGAGCTGAATCAGAATGGAAACCCAGCTTCAATTTCAAGTTTATATGTCAGCTGCAGTGATACAATTTTACATATAATTTCTAATATGAAAATTTGTATATGCTGGCCTTATTCAGAATTGTAAGATACATTCAGAAACTTTGAGAAACACCCTGTAAGTAGATAACTTAATCCAGAGAAATCTTTGTTTACTTTTGAAATGTCTTTCATATCTCTTACTAATTATTCATAATATTTTCAAGTAATCCTTATTTCTTCTGAATCAGTTGCAGATTCTTCTCCTTAATCTAAAACTTTATATTTCTGATTGAAATTCTTAAATTTATCATCCAAAAATATCAACTATTTTTATATGCATAATTTCAATCATTCCAAAATTTGTATATCATGAGAACTGATTCAGTTTGATTTTCTTTTCTTTCTTACTTTTCTTTTTTTTAGGTCTGGGCTAAATTCATCTGAAGATGAAATATTGTCCTTCTCTGATTCAGCAAGCTGCACTTCATCAAGAAAGAAAAAATGTTTTCTTGGACTTCTTTTTAATGGATCCATGATACTCCATAAGCCATGATAGAATTAGAATTAGAATTCTTTTATTGTGATTGGATACACGAGGAATTTGTCTTGGTGCAAATGCTCTCAGTATACATAAAAGAAAAGATACAATGATAGAAACTTCTGGCCAATAATGTAGACAGGGGTTTTTTCCATTAACAATTAAAGCAAGAAAGGAGTCAAAACAGGCAGTAAGATTATCATATAGATCAAGAGTGATCTAAAATTGTAATTCTGGATTCATTATACAAATGTCACAAGATAATGAAATGTTGTTCAATCTCAAACAAGGATGCAAAATATTTCTTCAGATCTTGCAATCCAGTGTGTTTTGGGCCAGTTTAAACAGCTCATTTTGGTATCAGAAAATTATGATAATCATTACCTGACAAGGTAATTAACTCCTGAAAAAAAAAGTCAAAAGGTTTTCAGAATGTGCTAAGAATCTTAAACTTTTTGTGGAAATACTGAGATAACCTTTCACCATTTCTCAATGCTGTAATTTTCTGACTGAGACTATAAAGAATATAATCTTGTTTTTTCTTATTTTATTTTTTTCTATCTTTTTACATTCCCCCTTTTCTTCACTTTCTATATTTTCTTAGTTTGCCTTAAACTTTTACCAATAAATCTTAATAAAATTATTGTTAAAAAAGAATAAATGTAACAGCTAATAAACAAGTTTGACCTAATCTCTCTCTCTCCCACTCTCTCTCTCTCTCTCATACACACACACACACAAGTACACAAACACACAGAAGCAGGCATGGGATTCAAATTTCTTAACAACCTATTCTGTGGGCATGGCCTAATTTGTGGGTGTGGCTTGGTGGTGTGACTGGCTGGGCATGGCTTGTATGTAAATATTATAAATATTTATGTAAATATTGAAATTTTTATTTTTAAAAAAGCAACTTTTACCCAAGATCAGGCAAAGCAGGAAGGCAGATTGAGTTGTTCACAGAATCATTCAGAGATCTATCTATCTGCCATTGGCTACCTGAGTCTGTCACATAAAATTTGCTTGTAGTGAGTCTGCACTGAATAAAAGAAGCTTCAGTCCTAAGGAAAGTTTGGCTCTGCTTAATGATTTCCTGCTTTCCAGCTAATCTAAATCTCCTGACATAGCAGAACAGCTGATGGTTGGGGAAAAAAGGGAAAATAGCAACTTAACAGGCAAATTTGCCAGATAAAGAATAAGCCTGGATTAATTGCTTTGGGGGGTGCTCTGGGGGTGACATTTCTCTGCGGACCACCAAAATTTTCTTGCAGCCTACCACTGGGCCACGACCCACCAGTTGGTGACCACTGATTTAATCAATTCAAATTGATGTCATATATTTCATACCATCTATCCGATAACTTAATCCAGGATTCGTAGTAATAAAACATCTTTCCTAGGAATTGTAAGGCATGTTAATTTTTTTTGTACACTGTTTCAGATACCGGATATGTTTGATGCTACAATACAAATTGAATAAAAAATTGAACAATGAAAAAAAGGAAGGAAGGGAGGGAGGAAGGAAGGGAGGAAGGAAAGAGAAAGAGAAAGAGAAAGAGAAAGAACGAAAGAAATAAATAAATAAAGAAAGAAAGAAAGAAAGAAAGAAAGAAAGAAAGAAAGAAAGAAAGAAAGAAAGAAAGAAAGAAATCTGATAGATATCATTTCCTATCGGTAGTAGCAAAGTGATGAATACTTAAGTTGAATCTGAGGTTCTTCTGTTAGCAAGATCTGGGCATAGGATTGCTGTCACAATTCCATCTGTAATGGTATTTTTCTGAGGACTATGTCATGAGAAATTTAAACTCTTCTTACCTGATGGAATATTTCATTGTATGGGTTCATTGAGAACCGAGTCCCTTCTATGAGGAATTCTTCCTTATTTTTGAAATGATGGTAGTTATCATTCTAGGAATGAAATGAACCTATTACATCTTGGAATATCTCAACTGGATCTCTAACATCTCCATTTCAGGCATGGCTTTATTTCCTGATTGGCTTTCTTAGCATTTCTAGTTCGGCCATTTAATTTCAATGTACAGTCAATATATCACTATTAACAACCATATACTCACATATTTGACACTCAGTATAATAAACTGGAACACTTCCTCTCCAGTGGTGGGATTCAAAAAATGCTACTAATGGTTTTGTGGGTGTGGCTTGGTGGGTGTGATGTGACTTGGTGGGCATGGCTTGGTAGGCATGGCAGGGGAAGGATACTGCAAAATCTCCATTCCCTCCCTATTCCTGAAGGAAAGTTACTGCAAAATCCCATTCCCTACCTACCCCACCCCACTATCCTAATTTCCAGCTCTGTTCTCCTGTGCAGGGAAACAAAAGAAGACCCAGACGATCAGCTGGAACTTGGCAGGCAGAGCATAGATGGGGACAGGGCCAGTCAGAGGTGGTATTTGCCAGTTGTAGGAACTACTCAAAATTTCTCCTACTGGTTCTCCAGAACTGGTCCACCTCTGATCCTCTCCCCTGTTGGCTTTTCAATATGAATAATTAGGCATTCCTCTTTAAGAACTATTTGAAGTAAAATATAGTTTAACTATGATACTTTTACAGAGTTTGGAGCCCTGGCTTTCTTTCACAATTGCTAAACTTACTTTGATCCTTATTCTCTGAAAAGAGGTCAATGGGCTTCTCTGACTTATCTCCTCTACTAGACTCTCCCACAAAAACCCCGTTGTTGTTCGTCTTCCCACTCAGTCATTTTTTCAATATGTGCTCTCATTTGCCTCTTCACTTTCCAATTAGTTTTTTTACAGGGTTGACTACATGAACTCTAAGTTAAGCCTACATTATTTGTCACAAGATCAGCTTCCTTGCAGGCTGCTTGGTATCATTCTACAACTGTGATTTCCAAATAACACAATAACTCCTGTGATGCCTCTATTTTACTTGTATTTTAAAAAGACAATTTTAGTTTCAAACTAAATTTAAAAGGAAAGTGGTATGCTGGAAGTTAAACATTCCTTCCAACTGTTACTTTGGACATTCATGCAAAACAACTTTTTCTAACTAAGATATATGGGTCTCTCCTTTTTAATATGTACATGAAACCCCTGTGCAGATTATTCAGTGGCAATATGTAGTACAGGCATGCAGTATTACAGTAGTACATAGTAATAAGACAATACAGGCATGCAGTATAGTACAGGCATGCAGTATTACAGTAGTACATAGTAGTAATACAATGTACAGTAGTACAGGATATCATTTAAAGAATTCTAGAAGTGACAATATATATTCTAGTTTGAAAGTGGATAGTCTGGATTCAGAATAAAGGACTGAGTCATGCAGCAATAATTTCCAGTTTATAACTCAAAGTTCATTACCTTGAATGACAGTTAGATATCTTTTATGAGCACAAGGATTGAGAAGAGTCTTGTTTGAGGATAGAAATATTTGATACTCATTATGCACACTACTAGAGTAATACATGATTTGCACAGTGAATTAATTGGGGACTGAAAAAAAAGGAAATAAAATAATTTAACTATTCAGAAAATATGTGCAAGTATTTATTTCCAACTTGTGATTATTTCTTTTTATTAACTAAAAAAAGATTCCATCATTTTTTAAGGAACATGCAACCCACAACCAAATGTGGGAGTTTTAGCACATGCTAAAGAGTAAATATAAAATAAATAGTATCAAAGAATCAGAGAATCAGAGTTTACACAATATAAAAATCTAGACTTACCTTACTACAGCAGCAGTACACAACAAATATTTTGTCACTGGTGGCAATTGTTTTAGTTTTTAACAACAAAGAATCATTGAAGCTTAAAGTTGTAGAGTTGCAAGAGAACGGATATGTCATTTAGTCCAACCCTGTGGTGATTCCATCTATGATTTGTTGCTACATTTGTACATCAAACTGAAAATAAGTAGTGAGGCAGAAGTTGATGAAGTCCATAATTCTAGGTATTTTCATTTTAGTTTATTTGACTAGGTTGGATGTGTTGTGTACTTCTGCTGCCACCATATCAGGCACAAAGAATCAGGACCATTCATAGGGTTGCGGCATAGAAGATTTATTCAAGTCTATACACAAGAATATGATCAATTAAAGTTCAATTTCAAGCATTGGAAATCAAAAATCCAGATAGTTAAAATGAATATAATGGTTTATTGCAACCTTATGTTCTCTACAAGAATCAGAACTACTAAAGTCAATGCAAATTGGCAGTAGATAAGAATCAATGGAATTCAAGGTGGGCTGATCTTAGATCTCTTGTGGTCACAAAGGACTCAAGACTCATGATTTCTTTGATCCCTTCCTCGGGCTCAGCTTGGTCATCTTCTACAATGAAGACTAAATTGGTGCCAGATAAAGGTCAACAGAATTCAGGTGGACTTGGAGCGCTTGTGAGAACACAAGGACTCTAAACTGATGACTATTTCACTCTGTCCTCCAGTACTGCCTGTTCTCCTACACATGGATTCTTTTGCTAGTTTTGTTCTGTGACATTGAATGAAACCATAATTTTACCTTCTTCTATTTTTAGATCTTTGATTTTCTGTAGTAAGAGTTGATAGAATATTCATTGTGAGATGTCCATGTTTTTTTGGAAGTTCTTTGGCAATTCTATAGATTGTTTTTAACAGCTTGTCAGTAAGAATGCACTGTGGATTCCTATCAATATCTTTACTGAAAGCAAGATAAATTTCATGGGAAATGAGGAAATGATCACTCTTTTCAACTCACTTCTTTTTGAATACATTTTTTGTCCATTGGAAGTGTTATGTTGTATGATTAGAGTCAATGCCAAGGGCATCTTTACATCCTTTACATACATGAGGTGTGAAAATTACTGATAAGGCAATGTTTTCCGAAAATGCATCCTTGGGACATTATCACACATCTGTCTCTCTCCTCTCTCTTATCTTGTACTGCAGTTATGCACAAATGCATGTGAATCCTCAAAATTTTCTGTGGAACTAGGATAGATGAGAAAGGGGATTCAGCTGACCATAAAGGATACTGAAAAATCAGAATTTCCAGCAATCACCTCACTCTGCTTCTTTCTTGATTGCATCTGGATTCCAGAGAGAAAAAAACATGTGATTATTTGGACAGAGTGAGGTGCTTGTTAAATTGCTCCTGGAGCTAGTCATATTATCTTGCTACCTGATGTTTCAGAAACTGTAAGGCAATATGGAATGAAACTCAATCAGGAGAGTGAGAAGAATCAAATCACTTCTTAATAAGTAGCTGTCTGACAAGAGAAAACCAGACCTCTTTGGGACTAAATCAATTCCTTCTAAGCTAATTGAACAGCTTACTTTTCCATGACTTGTTTGACCTCAACCCCCAAGACTCATTACTCATTGAAGCAGATTATGTCAGATGATCTGATGAAAAGGGCATTCAAGCCATGAAGTCCAACTCTGGAATAGAGTTCCCCAATCTTTCTGGCTTTGTGGACTGACAGGGGAAAGAAGAGATGATTCTTGCATGACTGGCGGGGAAGCACACATGCCACACAGCTTCATTTGTGCAAGTGTAGACTTTGCATAAATGGAGCATGTGTGCAAGTGCTCACCTGCTGCCTGCACAAGTGGGGATGCGCACTCATGCACAGTCACCTACTACTTTCACAGTCTAGTTCTAAATGATTCCTGGTAGTAGGCCACAACCTGGGGGTTGGGGACCCCTGCTTTGGATAATAGGTTGAACCCTTCTTCTTTGTGGCAGCCCTTTAGATACTGGAAGACTATCACCCTAACCCTAACCCTAGTCTTTTTTATATCAAATAGATATACCCAAATCCTACAACCATTCATGTTTTAGCCTCCGGTCCCCTAATCAACTTGCTTTTTCTGCCTTTTTTCTCGTCTCAACATTTTTTATATTGTGGTGACCAAAACTCAATGCAATATTCCATTTGTAGTTTTATCAAGGAATTATAAAATGGTATTAACACTTTGTGTGATGTTGATTCTATCCCTCTGTTAATGCAGCATAGGACTGCATTGATTTTTTTGGCAGCTGCAGCACACTGCTGCCTCATATTTAAGTGATTGTCCACTAGACTCTAAGATCCCTCTAACAGTTACTACTATTGAGGCAGGTTCCTACTATTCTGCAATTGTGCATTTGTTTTTACTTGCCTAAATGTTTATTTATTTAGAAAATTTAGATGGCTTTCCAACCCAGCAACATTGGGTGGCTTGCAGAACTAAAATCTCAATACAAAATAAATACTGCCCCACTCTGCCCTCCTTTCTTACCATATCAGAGACCTGACCTCTTTGTTTAAAATCCCTTTACTTCCTCTCATTATCACTGTTGAAAATAATGGCATGGATTTGAGCTACAAATATTCTCCTTTATTGATACTAATGACATCCAACTATATGTCTGAGCCTAAGGTGAATTAAGCAATGCCACAAACTCCCTCCACAGTGCCTGGAGGCTCTTAAGGACTGGATAGAGAGCAACAGACTAAAACATGAACCTTGGTAAGATGCAATGGCTCTGAATTTGGGGCTTTTTGGTTCATGCAGAATTGCACTGCCCCAAACAGATGCAGTGTGTAACCTGGGAGCATGTGGCATGGCTGGAAGGACCTTTGTGCAACTGAAGATTGTGTGTCAATTACACCCTTTCCTGGATCAATAGTCCCTGTTCAGTCATCCATGCCTATTCACCTCGTATCTTGATAACTGCAGTATGGTCTTTATGGGGCTACCTTTTAAAAGTATCTGGAAACTTCAATTGGTTCAAATGGTGACAAAAGTGTAGGTTTGTATGTCACCTCTCTTGTGGGAAATGCATTGGCTGCCATTTTGCTTCTTGGTCCTATTCAAGATGCTTATTATCGCCTTTAAAGCCCTATATAGCCTGGAGCCAAGTTTTTTTGAAGATGTCTTTTTCCAAATATAACTGGCAAACCTACCAGAGCAGGAGGCAGGATTTTTATGGGTCATCTCTGTTAAGGAGGTCGATCTGGTGAGACCAAAAGGGGCCTTCTCCTTGGTGATTTCCTTACTGTGGAACATCATCCCTTTGGAAATAAGATTGGGCCCACTTTGATACTGTTTCAAAAAGCCCCGAAGACATGCCAATGGGCCTGGGGACCCCAAATAATACAGATCCAATCGAGATTGGTTTGACTGTTGTCGTTGGGAGGGCAGAGTGGGGCAGTATTTATTTTGTATTGAGATTTTAGTTCTGCAAGCCACCCAATGACACTGTGGGTTGGAAGGCCATATAAATTTTCTAAATAAATAAATAAAATCTTCAACAACTTTATGGAAAGAAATAATCCAATTACATGACCCATGACTATGCAAATTTAAAAACTTTTGATTCATTGTGTTTTAAAATTGTTCTTTTACAGTTTGAGAGGCAATATTGGTTTTAAAGAGAAAGCAAGGAAGAGAGCCAGAATCTTATTCTAAGAATCTCATCGTTGTATTTCTTACTTCAACTGCAATAAGAAAAAACAATGTCAAAAGTCTTAACTCTTACAGAAGTATTAATATCAGTCAAAGTATATCAGACCACCCATACTGATTAAAACAAGTTTATTTCAAAAGATGTATTTGTACTTCTAAATATCAAATATAAATTTCCCTATTATTTGTCTACAAGACATACTTGATCAAACAATATGATTTGATTAATTATGGAAAATTCATGATTCAGGGTAGTTATTCAAGAACAGTATGTACATAATTTTTAAAAAACAATGCAATTCTGAAAGTATTTTATACAATGAAATATTTTAATGTTTATTGACATTCCTTGATATATTAACATCTGGCTACCTACTATACCTATAAGGTAAAACAATATAATGCAATTATTTCTTGCAAAGCCCTGAGACATACATATACTGATTCAAAATGAGAGAATCAAAGTCACTGTAGAAGAATCCTACTCAGACCAAATTCAATTCAATTTTCTATCATTAGCCAAATGCCTGTGTGATTATCATAAACTAGGGATATGTGACTTCTATCAATCTGAGGATGACACCACTCTTTATGTGGTGTGTTGACTAATCTCCAGATTCAAAGTAGATGGATTTTATACTGTTTGGGGTTTTTAAATGGTGAAATAGCTTGTCTTTTAGAAACAACAGAACTGAAATCTTTGGGGCCACCAAGTCACAAAAATCAGTTTGGGCACTTCTATCATATGCAAAAGATATATAACAACTTTTAAAACAACCAGTATTCCAAATTATACTGAATCTTGAAATTCATATTCCTCTTCAATTCCTCTTGAGCAATATAAGAAGTATCATGCTCAATAGCTACTGACAATTCTGTCATCTACAAAGTCATAAAAGCCAGTGGCAATCAGTATCTACAGTGCAAATAACGAATTGTTGCATGTTGTTACATCATGAAAATAAAGTACTGTTTTTAAAAGTATTGCTATTAGAATATAACAGATAGTCCTAATTTATTTGATTGTTAGAATTTTTTTTACAAATGACAAAAAGTATATATATGACATATAATCAGCATCATTTTGATCAAACAGAGTTCATTTTTAAACTCTAATTGAATCTGTGTCATATTACTGCTTATTTATTCCAATTGAAGTCTTTATTTTTTGTTACAAACGAATAATTTAATGTAATCTATAAACTCAGTTACCATCAGGAAATATTAACTGGAAAAAATTAATTTGAAAAACAAGGCCAGCTTTATTTTTTAAAATCTTAATAAATTATTGCTGTAACCAATGAAAATATATCGACAATATTTCTTTATAAATTGTTTTGAAAAGTGTTTCCCAAAAACAACTTAACAATTAAAAACTTTTTAAAAACTTTACTGAATTCTACATAGAATATCCCACTGAAAAAGGTTTAAATTATTAAAACTTTCATTACATTTAATTAACCACAACTACTCAAAATAACTATAAAGAATTACATAAAAAGAAAAAAAGTTAAGCTATAAATGACTATTAGTAATTTTTTTCTATTCTTAAGAATACTTATATTCTATATCCGTGATGGCAAACCTATGGCATGCATGCTGGAAGTGGCATGCAGAGCCATTTCTGCTAGCACGCAAGCCATCGCCCTAGATCAGCTCCACTGTGCATGCGCACGCCTCCCACCAGCCAGCTTGTCAGGTAACTGCCACGCATGCACGGAGGCATAGGGCGCATGCAGGGGGTCGTGCGCACATGCGCTTGGGCACCGGGGTCGTGCATGCATTGCTTATGGGTGCAGGCATGCGTGCATGTGCATGCACGCACTTTCAGCACGCGACGACGAAAAGGTTAGCCATCACTGTTCCATATCATAAGCCACATCAAAAATGTCTGTTCTTGTTATGTTATTCTTAATATTTGCTATACCCTGATGTGAAGATAATCCAATGAACAATACAGTACAGTGAAATTGCTTTTGGGTAGAAATATGAAAGACTATAACTGTCAGTTTTATTCTTGATATGTTAATTTGCTTAATGAAGTAATTCAAATGAT
>BLBF01000006.1:35743570-35771410 GCA_015471245.1 Laticauda colubrina | reverse complement strand
TTTTATTCTTGATATGTTAATTTGCTTAATGAAGTAATTCAAATGATTACAGAATGCTTTGTATGAAGTATTCTCATCTGTGAAGAAGAACTGTTATTAACCCACTATATAATAGTGAACAAAATATTCTTGTTTCATAGGAACAACAAACATTTGCCTCCACTGGACAAATGGTCTATTTACAGTTACATGGGGGCTGCCTAACTGACAGCGAGTATGCGTCATTTTTACTCATGGAGTTTAATAGACTGATGATCTCTGCTGACTTGTCTTGCCTTTTAAGATTCGTCTTATCTGAGAAAGAGGAAATAGAAGGGAAAAAACCCAATTATTTAACAGCAGTTAATACAACATTATTTAAACCTGACAGTATGCAGTATGCAGTGCATTACGTTGCTTAGTAACAAATTCTGACCCCATTTGATATTATAACCTGAGGACTAATTACAAAAATCATGAGCACAATTGTAGTTTCACTTAGCAACCTCTTGGCTTCATGACCTAGTTGCTAGTCCCAATTGTAGTTGCTAAACAAGGACAACCCTGTATTATATTAACCTGAAGATAACATCAACAGACTGCTTATTGAATTGCTCACTGAATGGCTTCTGTAAGACATCAGATCTTAATTTTCAAGAGAACTATCCATAAAGAACAAAAAGGGTTGACATACATATGTACCTAATTTATACTTTCCAGGTGCATGATGAGGAGCATCTATATTCTTTTAAATAGTGCAGCTCATTGATTTATACATGCTGTGTAATTTGAAATAGCTTTTCCTTAATGATACAAATTAGCCATTTAATGGAATAAACAAAAAAAAACCTTCTATAATTATAAAGGACACTCTAAAGAAAAGTATGTTTGCAAAAACACTTTAGATTTGAAGCCCTGAAAAACAATTTTTCTATTTTTATAAAAAAAAAAGTTAAGAAACTCAACATAAGGGAGGTCTCCCTACTTTTGTAGTTTTGTTTTATTCAAGAAGAAAAAATAACTCATCAAAGAAAGCAACATTTTCAATCTGGTTTATTGCAAAGATATTATTTTTAAAAAAATCTAAGTGTGCGTCTTTTCATTTTGTAACAGGACTATCATAGGAAAGAAAGAAAAAAGCATGAAGTGTGAAATCTACTTCACATAAAAACAAGATTATGCAAATCTTTTATCTCTTACCTCAACTCCAACAGGGCTATCAGGAACCAAGTGAACTGGCTGTTCATTTTCTAAATTCCTGGCACTTGGATCAGCTCCTTTGCGCATCAACAAACGAACTGCATCAAGTTGAGTCATTCGATGCTGCAAACTAGCAGCTACATGGAGTGCAGTATTGCCATTGTACGCCTAGTTACAAGAGAGAAACATCATTATTTAAAAGGACACGAGAAGCAGGTGAATTATTTCTGCAAATAGGAATACCCTAAACTAGACACATGATTTGTTGTTCATATACCTTGGCATTGATGAAAGACAGACAATTTGGAAGCTCTAAAAACAGTCGAAGGAGTTCCACATTTGCTTCTTCAGCTGCTAGGTGAAGGGCTGAACGGCCACTTTTACGGTCCTGTTCATACACAAAAGAAAATGTCCAATAATATTACACACTGCACATTTAGTCACTGTAAAATGTAAGAATATACACAATTAGTCACTATAAATGAAATCATAAAGTTTACTTTGATGAAACGTTTCTTGGTCCTTAAATAGTGGCATTATCTTTGAAATGTTATTGACTGAAGAAGAACCTAATGATTAAACCAGATGAGCCCCGATGGCACAGTGTATTACAGGCTAAATTCTGCTCACTGCCAGGAGTTCGATCCTGACCAACTCAAGGTTGACTCAGCCTTCCATCCTTCCCAGTTCAGTAAAAATGAGGATCCATATTATTGAGGACAATAGTCTGACTTTGTAAACTTCTTAAGAGAGTTCTGTAAAGCACTGTGAAGCAGTGTATAAATCTAACTCCTATTGTCTAAGTGTTAGAGAAGAAATTATATTGGAGTTAAGGAGTTAGGAGGGTATTTTTTATGATCATTATTTGTTTTAGAAATAGAAACAAATATTTGTAGGTATAATATGTACCATTTGTAGGTATAATATTAGTCACCATTCACTCATTCATGTACTTTACCTATTATTCATTATTGCTGCATTACAAGCTTGGATAGTAATCTGATTTATGAATACTGAGACTTTTTTTTGCTAATGTGCTAGAGGAGAAAAAGCAAACTGAATTTTAAAATCAGTGTATGATTTCACTAATGTAAAAATATAAGCTATTCTTTTGGATTAATACTGGTCACTTTATGTGCAATAATATACATTTAAAAATGTACAGAATATCTACCCAGAAAAATAAAATGTCAAACTGAACTCTCAAACATAAAGAATTAATATTCTGTGCCTATGAGTGTATCACATCACATGGCACATTCTTCTAAACATCTGTATCTTCAAACAGATGCAAAACAACAGTATGTGAATCATTTCTCAGGTAAACATCCGTCTGTTTCCTTCTGTGACTTACTCTGGCTTCAACCGAGGCCCCCATCTGAATTAGATATTTGATTGTATCTGCCAATTTCTTGCTTTTCAATCTTAATTCCTGGACTTCAGGAGTATGAGGTGACTGCTGTCCTTGTAGGTCATGTACCACGGCATTATGAACCACGACTGCACAGTGCAATGCTGTCAAACCTTAATATGAAATATATCAGTTAGCAAAACAAAAACCCAAATCGCCTTGTTCTGATCAATAATGTATTAAAAAACAATAATCATTCCAATAGGAATATCTAAATTTCATTTTCATTTTGTTTGCAACACATTAACTTTAAAGGAATTTTAATCTATGCTCTAGAGCCGTGATGGCGAAACTTGTGGTACGAGCCATTTGTCAGCACACAAGCTGCAGGCAAACTTACTTCACTGCACATGCACGTGCCTCACAGCTGATTTTTGGCCAGTTTGGAGGCTTTCTCAGCCTCCCAGAGGAAAGAAGGCTTCTGCAGGCTTTTTAGGCTGAAAACTAGGCCCGTTTCATCACTTCCTGTTTTTCCGGAAATACCAGAAGTAATGAAATGGGCCTAGTTTTCAGCCTGCAGAAGCCTTCATGGAGCCTCTGGGAGGCCGAAAAAAACCACAACACAACCATATTAGCTGTGAGGCACAGTGCAGGTAAGGGGGTGGCGGGTAGATGGGCGGGGATTGTGCACACATGCTTAGGGGGCACACATTGCATTCTGGCTGCTGGCATGTAAGCACAAGTGTGCAAGCAGACACACAATTTTTGGCACAGGAGCCCAAAAAGGTTAGCCACTACTGCTTTAGAGTTAGTGACATGCAATAGAGATAGAATTAAGAACTGGCAATTGAAGAAACATATGTATTTTTATTCAGTTAACTTCACATTATTTGATAAGTTTGTCTATGAACAGAGCTGTAATTAAAAATATAGTTATAATCTATATCTAGATGGAAGAGAAAAATTATAGGTTTAAGTTTAAAGAAAAAATAAGTTAAATAAATTTTTGAATGCTGTTTCTGTTTTTGTTATTTAACCCTGATAGTGATATGCCTTTTTTTTACAATCTCTCCATCAGTCTTTCCCAACTTGGATAATCTCCAAATACGTAAACTTCAATTTCCAAAACACATTCCATCTTCTACAGATATTATTTAACCAGCTTATCTAACTTAATATAGCATTATCAACCCGGCATTATTAAGCTCAAACAATGCATTAGACAAGGTAGAAGTGATTTAGTATGGGATTACATTTGAAGCTATTTCCATAATTTATTTTATTTAAAAGTGAATGGCATTAGCAAGAGTAAACGTGTTATACAACATGCCAAGTACAAGTCTTGAGCATCAGTACTAAAACCTGAACGTTTTTAATTGTGTAGTTTATCCACTTAACACATAATGTAGGAGTATTAATTGCTCACCGTCATAATTCGTTCCTTCCAAATCAACATATTGATTGCTTACAATGGCTCCTTTTTGGATTGCCTGAAAATGAAACAAGAACCTACATTAACTATATATGTATAAGTAACTGAAATCTGAAGGCATGAGATCAAATATATGTAATCCAGAAAAGTTTATGTAATTACACATATATCAACAGAAAACAGCACTTTCAAACTAGACAATTTCTATTTGTGGTCCATTGTCCTTCAGCGCATTAGAATTACAATTCACAGGAACAAAAAAACCTGACTATCACTTGAAACAAACAATTATAAAATAATCAAATATCTCCTCAGAGTTGCAGAGATAATTGCTGCAATGTTCTTGTTTCCTCTTTTTTATTGTGTGTAGCAGAAGGAGGTTAGAAATGGAGAACAGAATTTTTATGGGAGCCACACTGCATTATCATTCACTCAGACTCCATTTGCAGGAAAGGAAGAAAATGCAAAATTATTTTTTCTTGTGTTTTAACATGGGGTTGGAAAGGTTATACTTATACTATAATGTATTATAATACATTATATATTATAATGTACACTATAATGTTATATATTATGTTATGTAAGTTATATGTTATAACTTATACTATAATGTATTATAATACATTATAGACTTCAAATTCCTGAGCAATTAGGATCAAACTAGATGGTAAAGTTCAGTTAAAACTATATTTCTGAATGATGTAAATAAACTTAACTGAAAATATACTATATTAAATCCTTAATGTATAATTAGAAGTGTTAAGATATATTATACATACTAATAAAAAGAAAAGGGTAAACGCAATGGTTCAGCTTTTAATATCCCACCTGAAGGACTTGTGCATGTCCCTTCTCAGCACATACATGCAGTGGAGTTCTACCCCAGCAATCTGTAGTATTCACTTGTGCCCCAAGACTGACCAGATCCTGGACAATAAGATGTTGATTTGCAGCCACAGCTACTTGCAGGGCACTCTAGAATAACAAAAAGTAGATGCATTAGACACTTTAATCTTAACAAGGAATGGAAATTAAGAAAACAAACCACATAAAAGTCTTTTCAATGAAGTAAAACCATTTCAGAGAACGCCTCCTTAATGAAATCAGCTTGGTCTGATTTAGCAAATAATTCTGGAACAAATACATTGCACGCTAACTTTCCAATTTCATATTAAAAGACAATCTAAATATGACTTGGTAAGAAAATAAAGGAAATAATCATGGACATAAGGTAGGGATTTGCTAGGCTGAGAGAATCACCTGGCCATTGTGTTCTTTAATATCCAACATATGCAGGGCTACCATCTTCCTTGCCAGCACATAGGAAACTGCCCGTCTTCCCTGGGCAACCGCAATGTGGAGAAATCTTTTGGAAAAAATAAAAATTAGCACAATATTTAAAGCTGACAAATACATTTAAGATGTTTTAAAAATATGCTTCACTCTAAAAAGCCATTGAGAAAAGCCCTAAGGAAATTACTGACAGCAAAGAGTAGTATTATTATCCAATGCATTCTTTCTTTTAATCATATTTAGTCATGGTGTCTGATGTAACAGAATAAAACAAATGGAAGGGATCTTGGAGGTCTCCTAGTCCAACCCTCTGCTCAAGCTAGAGACCTTATATCATTTCAGACAAATGGTTGCCCAATCTCTTCTTAAAAACTTCTCCAGCAAGGAAGCACCGACAACTTCTGAAGGCAAGCTGTTCCATTGATTTAATTATGCTGTCTGTCAGGAAACTACTCCTTATTTCTAAGTTGGTTCTCTCCCCTTGATTAGTTGCTATCCATTGCTTTTGTGCAGCCTTCAGGTGCTTTAGACAAAAGGTCAGGGTTTGTGGCAATCCTTGAGATATTGGAACAATGCTATCATGTCAGCCCTCGTCCTTCCTTTCACTAAACTAGATATACTCGATTCCTGCAACCTTTCTTCATATGTTTTAGCCTCCAGTCCCCTAATCATCCTTGTTGCTCTTCTCTGCAGACATCAGAATCATTAATGTACTACAGAGCTTTTTATTCAGTCAAATGAATGGCAGCCTAAAGGTGTTGAAACAAAGAATGCTGATTTACCATTTCCATTTCTGTAGTAAGTGATATTTGGCCAATACTCACGTGTCACCATCAGAGTCTTTAGCAAGAATCTGGTCTTGAGAGATGTTGGCCATTTTGTTTTCTTCCTGTTCCACTTGCCACTGGAAAAATGATTTGCCCAACTGACTTGTGCTGCCTGTACTGTTCTGAAGTTGCAGAGATATATCTGAAGAAGACAGAGATAAACCATGTTCCTCAAGACCCCTGGATGTGTTATCTGAGACTTGGTTGAAATGCTGAGAGCAGCTGCTGACTTCAGTCTGCTGGAGGCCACTGGGAATTGCTTGAGGGAGTGGAGAAGAGATGTTGTCTGATCCTTCAGAATCGTTTAAAAGTGAAGCAAAACTTTCTGTGGTACAATAAGGTAGTTCTTGGCTGTCAAAAATGTTTTGTTGATATTCAGAGGAATGGCTGCCTGCAGAGTGAGGCCTGTATTCCAGCAATGGAATACAATGCTGGGGCATATCCTGCTGTTGTTGTGTCGGAGAAAATTGATAATTCTGAGACAGTTCCAACATTGGAGAAGAGCTGCTTGTTTGAAAAGCCTGGTATTTTTGAACATTTGAAAAAGCTGGTGCTCCAGCCATCTCTTGATATTGGTGTTCCCCTGGAGAGTTGGGATTGACCATACTGTGAAGCCAGCTAACTTGTACAGTGTTCAAAGACACTGGGCTGGATTCATTCTTAATATTGATAATATTCTGCAGCATATCACAGCTGCTATCTTGCTTAGGCTCATTATTATGGGGATCCTCCATATTATTATCCATGGAAGTTGGTGTCTGCGGAGGTGTCTGCAAGATAAGAGGTACAAATTTTAAACTGATCTGATTGCATCTTACCTTAGAAGACAGTTGGAAGCTGTATAGCAATGTGAGAATGAGCATGAAAAACTTCATGAAAAATACTTACCAAGAACTGAGGTTGCAAAATAGCTCCTCGTTTGTAATACACTCCATCAGAAAGACAGTCTGGAGCTTTTCTTTTCCGATTATGAGTCAATATATCTTTTAGCTCTACTGAAAAATAAGCAGAATTCATAAGTCTATGGCACAGCCCATTTTTCTAATATTTAAAGACAAACTCAAGGAACAAATGAAACCAAAAACTGTACCTGTGTATGGATCATGTTTCATCAATATTCCTTGTGCCTATTTAAAAAGAAAAAGAAAATACTTTTATATAATTAAAGTACTCTATTTTATCATGAGAATATTACAGAAATATAAGTATACCTTATGAACTTTTTTCCAGAAAAAGCAAAAAATTTAATTATATTTTTTTCCAATAATTACATTTTACTATCTTCAAACATTTTTCTCATTCTACGGTATTTATATCAAATTAATGGAAGGCTATTTTAAATATTTTGTACAATTCATTAATTCTAACACTTGAAGCAATGCCCAATATGGTGCATTTGTGGACTTAATAATACAAAGAAAATGCTTTGGATAACAGAACTCTGTAGAATCTGAAAACGTTCTGTTATAGAAGGCAAAGACATGGCTAAGATGATACTTGTTACTTTGTTTTAACTCTCATTTTTATATTGTTCAAAATTGCTGATCTTGCCATAGAAAAAAGAACTCATCCATGCAGAAAAAAAAAACTTTGAATAAGAAATCCCAAAATATTCTAATAAAGTTTGAAATATTCAATGCCACAGAATTCTGAACACTTATTGGTAAGAATAGAAACATCTAGAAGAAAAATATATTTGCAATTCTGGAATGAGATTATTGTGTTGCAAATGCTACCTATTCTAAATTCAATTAAAACTCTAAGTCACTTCCCACTTTTAGACAGAATAAAGAATGGGTGTTATTTAACAATACTGAAAATTACCAATAAAAATATTGAATTAGTGATTTGACCAAATGCATGCTTTGCATTTTCCTATTTTAAAAAAATGATCCATTTGTAGGTATAATTTGCAATTCTCTTTCACTGATGAAGCATTTTTAAAAATTATATGTTTGTTTTTTAAAGGCCATACAAGCTATTATATTTCATTAAAATGAAGATATTAATTATCTTCTATATAAAATTGCTGCCAGTATTGTATTCATACATAAAATTCTTGTTTTGATTCTGAACAGCACTATGAAAACATACAACACAGACCTTTAATTCCTCAGTTCCATAATCTGTGGACATCTGCTTGCTATTTCTAAGATGCAACAACAATTCTTTCACAGAATTTTTTACACGAACACCTTGGAAAGGTCCTCTTTGTTGCTTTCCTCCCCCCATATGTTGTTCAGCTGTTAAGACACAAAATTAAAATGAAACAGAAGATTTAAATGAAAAGGAGAATTCTTATAAAGTCATTCTAAACAAGAAACAACTAATTACTAATTAATATTTCAATTAATTTTTCTCTTAAAAATGAATCAAAATAGTAACTCCCCCCTCCCAAAAATCTTTCTCCCAAATCCAGATATTCTAAAATATTGGGTTGTGATTATCAAAGGATTCATGAGCAACTTAGAGAATCCATTCCCCTGCCAAAAAGTTTTTCAGGGTTCTTCAGGCAAGGCAAGAAAGTCAAAATTCACATCACTTTGCCTGGGCGAACCTTCAGTGGGCTTATACAAGCAACACAGAGATAAAAGCCTGGAACAAGTTTTGACAGATAAACCCATGCGTTTAGCTATCTTCATGGGGATGTTATACAAAATCATTTACAAATTATAATTAGTAGTATTGCAAAGATGGAGAAATCAGAAAGCCGTGAGTTCTAGTCCTGCCTTAGGCACAAAGCTTTTGAAAAACCTTGCAAGCAAATGGCAGGGACTTGGACTTAAGAAGGCAGTCTCCAAGAAATAAACCCAACTGAATAGAA
Organism: Laticauda colubrina; assembly: GCA_015471245.1. Taxonomy (NCBI): domain Eukaryota; kingdom Metazoa; phylum Chordata; class Lepidosauria; order Squamata; family Elapidae; genus Laticauda; species Laticauda colubrina. The sequence goes on along the minus strand of BLBF01000006.1, from coordinate 35,762,504 downwards.
AGATAAAAAAGATGGAGAACCCCCTACATAGTGTTTTAATAAGAATTGAGAAATTCCTACTCAACACCATTAAGCATTAACTTTATATAAATAGAGTTCAATATTACTTGCATAAGTCCCTCCATAGTTTAACTGCTTGTCAAAAATATGTTCTTCCATAAGATTAGCTGCAAATATTTAATTCACGCTCTTAATGACATCAACCCTTTAAATACAATGTATTTTGAAGCATAAAAAACAGAAGTGAAAAGAGGAAGAATAATGCATATCAATCAACCCAAGAGAGAAGCAGTGAGCTAATTCTGAAAAGTACAAATCAGATATTCTACATAGTCTACCTATTATTTAAATTTAAAAAAAAAACTAAATTCCCACAGATTTGAAATTTCTGGGTAGGAAAAGCAACCCCAACTTAAATAATTTCCCCTTTAGAAGTTTTAATAGAATTTCCCTCATCCTATCAAAAGAAAACCAGAAGTATCTGAACAAGTCTTGAAGGATTCAACTTCAGAGCACACACAAAAAAAGTCAAGAATCAAAGTAAGATGAAATATTTCAGTCAATAAGCAAACTTCATAAAATATAAGGTAATATGAAATACAAAATCAAATGACATTAATTGGCAGCAAAAAAGTTAATTGGTGAAGAAATTAATATATCTTTGTAGCTTTACAAAATAAACTAACTCTTTGAACAAAAGGTTCAAAAAATTGAAAGTCTACAAAATTTCATTATTTCCCAAATTATTTTAAAAGAAGAAAAGCTTTGCTCAAAAACATTGTAGAGTCAGATTTCATATGTCACTGTACAAATTAACCATAAATGTTCTCAGTTGCATGCCACAATTTATATCATAAGCATAAATTTAGAAGTAACGTCAGCAACAGTCTCTCCTAATTTGAAGTTTTAGTATTGAAACAGGAAAGATAAGCATTGTTTAAAAAGCTGTCTGTCTCTCTCTATATATATTTGGCACAGTTTTAGTCATACTGGGCTAGTCATACTAAACAAATAGATAAAAATGAAATATTTCCACTGAAAGCAAAGCTTTCACTTTTCACAAAGTGGCATTGTATCCCAATGTCAGAATATAATTTCTTATAAATATATTTTCTAACTGTATTATTAATTGTACAAAATTTATAATTCCTTTTTTATAGTAAAATTCCAATCAACTTTTTTTAAAAGCATATAATCTTATTTGCTTGCTGCTTATGTTTTCATCAGTAAAAATTAATTATCAAGATATGCTAAAACTGATATAGGTAAGTATATTCCAAACTCTACTTTTCGCAAATATAAATCAATAAACAATTTACAGAAAATTTACTGCGGGGCATAGTACCCAATAAACCATTTTTCATTTTCAATATAATAATATATTAAAATAGTATCCAATACCAGACAATGAATATCTGAAATTGCTGGCAAATTTAAATCCACAATTTAGCTCAATATCAACATTTTTTTTTTCATTTTCTCTTCACAACAGACACCTTCTGCTAACTCTTACAGCAGCCTTAAAAGTCATACAGCCAGAAAAAGAGACAGAGTGAATTCCATAACTTTAAAAACACATTTCACAAATGGTTCCGTGAAAGAAGCCAAGCAATTTTAGAGGCTAAAGCTAGTCTTGGAATGCACTTACCAATAAAAGGAATCCAGGACACTTCGTATATAAAGTGCTATCCATTACATTGCTACTTTAAGTATTTTGATGCTTAAAAATTAACTATTTGGAACATTATTCAATTATTAGTCAATCCATCCATTTTCTAACATGTTCATACCCAGTGAAATACATGATACATGATCAAATACATGAGATTTGTAGGCAAAACATTATGCAAAGTAGACTTACTTCACTGATACATAGGTAGATGTGCCATGGACAGACAGGGGAAACAGGCACTTTTAGATAGGCAGCTGGCGACAGGCAACACCCAAAAAACCAAGACATCCTTCCTTGTGGACATCCCACTAAATAGCTTATCCAAGGCCACTCTTTTAACTAGCTTATAAAGGAAGCTTGTATCGTGTTCGTCAAGGCCATAAGACATATTTTCCGCAGGAATTACGAACTTGAACAAGTGTTTGATAAAGGCGGGACAACCGTGACCTGGATGACTGACAATCTCCACAGACATATGAACGCAAACGAGCGCACGCACTCACTCACTCACCACGACAAAAGAGGCAGAACGTCATATGAACGGCCTTCCCTAACCCGTCGGAATGCGCTGCGCTCCTATTCCCATGACTCCCAAGGCGATTAGGAGCTGTAGTCCAACGTAACAGAACGGCTACGCTGAGATTGGTTGGTGGGACAGTCAGCCATCAACCAGACCGAAAGCCTTAGGAGGACGAGCCTAACCCAGCGGCGGGCTCGCTTTTGCGAAAGCCAGAGTAAACGCGCTCCACCCAAAACTTATTTCAAGGGCTACGCCGGACCTGGCGCCAAAAGTGTGTCTGTCTGTACCTTCTCCAGTCGGGCGCGCGGCGTTCCGGGAAGAGCGCCTTTTCCTCAAGTCGATGCCACCGGTGCCGCCATTGGCCGAGGGCTCCGAGTCAGAGCCGGGGGATCCCGGAGCGGAGGGAGTGGGCGAGCAACTGCCTTCGCTGGAGCGAGGGGAGGCTCCATAGAAAAAGGCCAAGTTGAACGGGCTGCTCAGAGAACCAGAATCGCCATCTAACCCTGCGTCCCGACTGCTGTCCACAATCATGGCCGGGGACGCGCTGGAGCTGCCAGGAGAGCAGGAGACAGAAACTGGCGCGAGCAGCCGAGCCCAAAGCCGACGCCTTGGCCTCCGCAGACCGAGTGAAACGTCGAGGAGGCGGAGGCGTGCGCGGCAGCTCTTATAGCGGTCTGCAAAGTGGAGGTGCAGGGGGAGGGTTGAGAAGGAGGAGAGGAAGGCAGGGCAAAGCTCTCTGACCGCCCGAGGGCCAAGTTGGGTGCGGCTGTTGGAGAAGCGGCAGTTCCAGTAAATGTATTGCGTAGGTTTTGTCAACAGCGTTTGGTTTTCTCGTGACCTGGTATCTTAGGAAACCTGGGGTGAGCTTGGCCCGAAGCGGAGTCCGCGGACTGAAGGGCAGAAACGCTTCCAGCGGTGGAGCCAATTAGCCAAGGCCGAGTCTGATTCTCTTTAGCATTAAATTGCCCAAAGTTTGTCATCTCTCTCGGCTTCTAAATAAACGAGCCACTTCTTAACGAAGAGCTTTTTTTAAAAAAAAAAAAAAAAAAGGAGCAGTGACTTTGACCTTCTGCATTGTTACAGCGGACAGAAGAAAAAGATCCGTTTGGCAGATCTGGCTGTTAACCGAAACGGAATCGGATAAAAATGCCCCCCCCCCCCTTCCCACGGTCCCAAAGGGACGACAACCTTGAGTCTTGTTCAGACCGGGAGGAACAGCAGGAGACGCTTCGAAACAAGATTCCCGTTTGGAAACCCGGGAATAGCTCTCATCTTTTGTAATGGCTTTTTAACTTTCTGCCATAAATTACTAATCAGAAATTCCTGGTTTCCTGTGGGCCTGTTTATGAGCCCCACCTTGCCTCGAAGAAGGCTGAGTTCCTGCAGAATGCTAAGCTACAGTTGACTGAACCATGGAGGGCATGGCTTCCTATATTTTCAAGAAGTTGAAATTGGGACAAAGATCGTGATTCAATGGGCATGTGCTGGCAAATGCTTTCATGCTTTCAGGCCTTGGTATTCCTTTGGGCAGAATCTCTGCCTCCTATTTTCTGGAGCTTTTCTCGAAACTGCTGGTGGTGCCCACTGGTACTTGTGTCCATATCAGCCTTATTGAATAAACTCTAATTAGTTGGGTTCTTATCACATGCTATGGCAAAATCAAAGTAATCTTGTCACAGTTTAGCACTGTTTGTTGGTATAGCAGGCCATTAGCTATAGTCTGGCAGTAGTTTTTTAATCCCCACAACCCTGGCATGTCTCTTCTACTTGCCTGTAGTGTGTCCCTTGCAAAAGCTATTATCAACTATTATAAAAATGTGCTTGTATAATTATATTTCACTGCCACTTTGCCTTTAAGTTGCTTGCCATCATTGTCTGTGTGATTTTACAACGCATGTAAAGAAGGGGGTGAGTTAAATCTCAGTTATGATTTGAGTTGTCTTATACCAAGTCTTCCAAATACCCACTGTGGTATTTTCTTTCTTTTAGAAAATGGATTTGTCCTTCTTGGTACACAGTAAGAAAGAAATGTGATTCCACTGCTAAGATAACAGGATGATTTTCAAAGATATAAATCACCAGTGTGCACTCTGACAACTTGGAAAGGCAGCCTATATAATTGATTTAGCTCATAAAATATTTTAAAAAAATCTTGGGTTCTGCTCGAAAAGGAGGCAGGGGATGAATAGTGCAACCACGATGGTTTTCCAGAAAGGCACAATATGATAATTATTGAAGTTAGAGCAATGTATCATATGGTAGAAGCCTTTATTGCTGTCCCTGGAATCCTCAATGGTAACTAGAAACTTCTTAGCATGGTTTTCTATAATTTTGAAGCAGTAAATATTCAAAAACAAGTTAACACTATATATTAAAAAAAAACCTCAAAACCTAAAGTCCTTACTTAAAAGTAAGTAGAAATCATGACCCTATATGTGAGATATGATTATGAAAAGATTGCATGTCAACATTTTAGCAACTAGGCACTTTTCCCAGTAGTATATTGTATAGTTTGTAGTGTATAAGTGTATTGTATAGTTATGTAGTGTTGCAGGAAAGAAAAAGGAGATAACATTCTAAACCATGCCTTCAGACATACACCAGGAAAAAATGTATTTACAAGATTTATAAATGATGACATGCCATGGTTCAGGCAATGTCCAAAATCAAACTGATAAAAAAAAACAGCTGTAAGCAATGCAGGCAATAAAGATACGGCACTTCCTTTACCTGCTTAATCATCAAAAGCTTTCCAGAAAAACAAGACTTTAACTACAGCGTTCTCTAAAACAGTGTTTCTCAACTTAACTTTATATAGACCAGCTTCCAGAATTCCCTACCAATATTGGCTGGGAATTTTGGGATTTGAAATCTACCGTACATATGAAAGTTGTCAAAGTTGAGAAACCCTCTTCTACAAGGCCATAAGGCTACAGCTTGGTCTTTTCAGGGGCAGGCTGTTCCAAAGGAATACAAGAACAAAACTGATAAAGTGAATCAATAGTTCCCACCAATGGAAAACAGCAATTTTACGATGCAACAAACTCCAATTTTGCTCCTGTTTCAGGCAGACAACTGGAAATGAAAATTATCCAGTTGTCAAAATCAAATAATGTTATGAGGTAAATCCAGAAGCGAGAATAAAATCAAAAATTGTATTTTTAAATGCCACTATTAGTGTTACAGCCTAAAATGCTCAATACACCTAGTAAAAATCATTAGTATGGTTTGTGTTTACTTCACAATTCACAGGTGTGGAACCAACTCTTGGCTTTGCGTTATCTTTTCCGTCATTCCACTTGATTATAAACTTGAAATATCAAAACTTGAAAATGTAAGAATAATAAATAATAAAGACTTAATTTATAACATAATTTGTGAATATATGTAATTTTTGAACAGGTTTCTAAACCTTTGTATCTGATAGTACATGTCATGTCATGGCCCTAAACCAGGGGTCCCCAAACTTAGCAACCTTAAGACTTGTGGACTCCAATTTGCAGAATTCTTCAGCCAGCTCTGCTGGCTGAGGAATTCTGGGACTTGAAGTCCACAAGTCTTAAAGTTGCTAAGTTTGGAGACCTCTGCCCTAAACAATATAAACCTGGGTGTTTGAGACCCTAAATGGAAAAGTGAATGCAAATTCTTCAATTGAAGTGATCTCAAAAAAAAAAATACCTTAAACTAAAAAATCCTATCCTCCACCACGAATGAAGCAGAAAACCTTGACCATTTCACATGCACTATGTGACCTCCTGGTAACCATCATCAGAGCTCATCTTCCCCTGCCCTATTCCAAACTATTAACTTCAAACTTGTTTGTTACAAGTTATTTAAAAATAAAAACTGTGTTGTACACCAGTTATGCTCCTTCTTGAGTCAGAAGTCCCTGCTCTCAATCATTCAATCCATGATCATGTTACACCTGGATGACTGCTCTGCATAGGATTACCCTTGAAGCTTCAACTGAGAAAAAAAAATGAAATTCAATATAGAGAAAAGTAAAGTCCTACACTTAGGCAAGAAAAACCAAAAGTACAGATATAGACTCGGTGAAACCAGGCTCAATAGCAGTAACTGTGAGAGGGATCTTGGAGTCTTGGTGGACAACCAGCTAAATATGAGCCAGCAGTGTGCAGCAGCCACCAAAAAAGCTAATGCAATCCTAAATTGTATTAACAGAGGGATACAATCAAGATCAAGGGAAGTAATAATAACACTCTATAAAGTCTTAGTAAGACCACACCTAGAGTACTGCATCCAGTTTTGGTCACCACATTATAAAAAAGATGTTGAAAAAGTACAGACGAGCAACCAGGGTGGTTAGGGGACTGGAGGCTAAAACATACAATGAACGGTTGCAGGAACTGGGCTTGGCTAGTCTAGTAAAGAGAAGGACCAGGGGAGACATGATAGCAGTCTTCCAATATTTGAGGGGCTGCCACAGGGAGGAAGGGGTCAAGCTATTTTCTAAAGTTCCTGTAGGTCAGACAAGGAATAATGGATGGAAACTGAACAAGGAGAGATTTAACCTAGAAACAAAGAGAAACTTTCTGACAGTGAGAACAATCAACCAATGGAACAGCTTGCCCTCAGAAGTTGTGGGAGCGCCATCTCTTGAAACGTTCAAGAAGAGATTGGACTGCCATTTTTCAGAAATGGTGTAGGGTCTCCCGCTTGGGCGGGGGGTTGGACTAGATGACCTACAAGGTCCCTTCCAATTCTAATTATCTGAATCTGGTGCAGAGTGCGGAGGTCCAAACAGTCCTTGAAGACCCTAGAGTCGTCTATGTTAAACCATTGTGCAAGTTGCACTGGCTGCTGGTTTGCTTCCAAGTGCAATTCAAAGTATCGGTTATCACCTTTCAAGCCTTGCATGGTGAGGGTTCAGGCTACCTGAGGAATCATCTCACCCCAATGGGACTGCCCTGCCCAGTCATGCCAGCGGAAGACACATGCTGCAGACCCCATCAGTCAAGGAATTCCAGTGGGCAGGTCGAAGAGAACAGCCATCTCTGCCAGAGCTGTTATCTTTTGGAACATCTCCCCCTCCCCACCCCCACCCCCCACCCCGATGTAATCCGCTCCCATCCCTCTGACCTTCCATAAGGTCCAAGGAAAGAGTATCATAGAGGAGGGGATTGATGCACCAATAGATTTCCCCCACCTATTCTGCTCTCTCCTCCCCATCTTGCAATTATAATTTATATTTTATTGTTGTTAGAAATATTTTTATGGTTTTATGGTTGTTAATGTTCCCTTGGGCAACATGAACAGCAAACAAATTAATAAATCAAAATAATAGGATTTTTAGTATTGAGTTAAATCACTAAATACTTGATTATCATAATTATAGTCACAAATTTTATTTAATTGTAGCGACTTTGGCATTCATTTTTATAAAGCATGGACATACTTTATTGCTTAGGTCTCACTTTAGGTATCAATTTTTTTAAAAAGGGCTTCATTCAACAGAGCATGTCATGGTTTATCTTTCAGTATCATCAGGCTATAGCTTTGATTCAGCAACTTTAGGTAAGGTAGAATTTCTTCATCTTAATACTTTATTTCTTAGTTCCATATTTTATGATGCAGGGTAACAGCCAGTATTGTAGTGTTGTGTGGATAGTTAAAATAATATACAAAAAATACCTGGAACAACCTGTAAAAATTGTTATGCATTAAATAATAGATCCATGCTGAAAACATTTATCCTGTCTCATTTTCATGGGGCTTTAAAATTTGAGGGGTGGAATTTTTTTCATCTACAACAGAGGTGTCAAACTCACATTGTCACAGTGGTGTCACATGACATATCAGCACTTTTTCCTCTTCGCTAAACTGGACATGGGCATGGCCAGTGCATGACGCTTCTGGCCCATGGGCTGGGAATTTGATAGCCCTGATCTAAAATTTCATTGGTTTTACAGACTGCCTCACCTAAAAAAAAAATGGGAAAATTCCCATATATTATTTTTCTTTATATTTTAATTAAACTTTGGGGAAATGATGTATCTACAAGGACGGGCAAAACCCTGTTATTTAATTAAAGATGGTATATGCAACCATGTAATCAATGCCACTGTTTTGTGTGCATCTGATGTGAGTGACATTTTAAAAAGGGCTGGGACTTTGATCATCTGGTATTATCTGCTATTTAACTTTTTGTGTGTAATGAGGGCTTCTAGGTTAACAACAGCCCTTCATCCAGCTCTATCCATGCTCACATGAAAAAGATTTAATCAATTATTTTTGAGTTGTGAAATTACACTGTAAACCATAAACCTGTATCTATTGTTTAGTTTACGTAACTACAGTATAAGAACGGAGTGAAAAATAATGCCTTCACCTCCATCTATAACTTCAGTTTAAATGGTGATATTTTAACTAACAAGAATCTAATTCTTGAAATGACCGTTATTACTTAACAAAATCACTACCATTTGCTACACATTTCTTCTTAAGCCATTGTGAAAGAACTCCACACTTCGTCTCTTCAGCAAGACCCTGCTCATCTTTTATACCTCTTCTTTTGTGCCTGATAGATACTTACAAAAGCATTCTTCAAATTTGGGAAAAGGGGGAAGTCCCATGGCACGTTATCTGGGCTAAGTGGCAGATGGAGTAGGAGGGGATAAGGAGGGGAGAACTAGGTATGCAACTAAATCTTGGGTAGTTCATGAGATATGAGGTTTAGCATTGCTGTGTCCTTATACTCCCAAAATTGGTTTAAATGTGGTTTCAATTTTTTTACTGTTATAAAGTAGTGCTCTGTATTGATAGTAGTATCAATTGATAGTTGTATCAGAATTTCTCGCTTCTTCTTGTATAACAAAAAAAAGTGGTGACAAACATCAGCTCTACTGATGACTGCCATCAGTATGCAGATAAAGCCAGTTTGCACAAATCTAATATTAAAGAATATCAATAATACGACCCACGTGTCTCTCTGAAGTGCCAAGCTTGACAGCAGCTTGATCAGTGGATCACTTAATTAGCTCATCAGTTCTTCTCATTGAAACACGTTGGTTCTTTTTCACTCATTCTTGATTGCACAAATCAGCTGCTTTTAGTTCACCTTCTTTCCATTTGTTTACCCAGCAACAAGCATAATCACATCAATATAGTCATAACCATAAGCAACTTGTATTTTGCAATAAATTTCATTCTTAGCTTGACTTTTTGAGAAGTACTCTCACCTCTCTGTAGGTTGCCATTTCATGAACAATAGCACCATTATTGTGAAGTAAAAGAACCAATGCCAAAGAACACTTCTGAATTCAGAGTACTGTAATCTACCGTTGTATATCCCCATTCATTTAATTCTACAGTAGGAATATAGATGCAAACAAAGACTACTGATCATGTTGTCTAGATAGTTCAATATAAATTTAAAAAGTAGTAGACAAATACACCCAAACATATATAAACATGCATACATATATACACATGATCTTAACCAAGCTTTTGGGTTTCTTTATGGAAATATAAAAGTCCATATCAAAACTAAAATGCATTCATAATCAGTAATGGTAAGTCTAACACTTGAATGTTTGCTAACTTTATAGAAGTGGAAACTGTTTATGCTTGTTCAAATTGGAGTGTCCAATTTTTATTGATATTCTTACTTGCTTCAGTTCTTGATACAATATAATTCTAGAAAAATTCCAAATTTAAGGATTTTTTTCCCGGAAGCATACAGAATTGCAGGGGGAAAATCAACAAAATCCAGATGTCCAGACCTGAGCTTTCCACAAATGCAAAGTCATCACTAATTATACGTCATTGTCCACAAAAAAAAACAGGTTAGGTTGAGAAAAAATAAATCTGTGTAGAAAAGGAACAACTAAAAACATATGTGAAGTTAGTAGATGTTAGAATTTTTACTTTGATTTTCTGTATTTCAAAGTAACATTAAGTTTAGGAAAAAATATCAGTCACGATTTTTGATTATGAATAATTAACAGGTTTTGTTAGAATTAACAGTCCATAAAAAACCCAATGCATGTGGAGACGTGGGTGAGATGAGTTTGTACTATGAACCAAAATTCATTAATACAAAGAAGGAACCAAAGGTGGCAGTTGTTTGTACAAATCATTAATCATTAATCAAGGCTACAATTCACCAGAAAGTATTCTTAGACACGAAGCTTCATTAAAATGGGAGTCCTATGAAGACATGATGCATTTTTGTTTTAAGCCTGGACTTGGGTGAAGCAGTCTTTCAAGAATCGAATACTTTCAAGAGAGATTTGTCCTCCGATATCATATGCTAAGTAGCAACTGGAGTTCAGATTCCTAAATGGGTACCCACAAAAAGAACTGTTACAGTTGCATAATAAGAAAATTGTACCTCTTTCTATCAAGAAATATTTTCAAGTACCAATTTAGCACTGATATGTTTGATCAGCATAAGCATCCAGTGGAGTGAAGAAAATAAAGTACCACTCATCATGATTAATCTTGCACATACTACTCTACCTTGTCCCAAAGATGCTTTTTCCAAGAGGCAACTGAACTTTTTTCTTGTTGTTTTTTTTAAAAAACCATTCTGTTTCTCATGCAAGAGAATGGATGAGAAGTGAAACATTTTCAAAGAAAATACCAAGAAAGTCTGTTGCCTTTTGGAAAAAGTACCTTTGGGACAACCATGACCTGGATGATTGAGAATCTCCACAGACGCTGCCCTACCTTGTATAAAGCCAGCAAACGAAGCACATCTTGTCCAGTGACGAATTCAAAACAACATTTGTTTCTTCTCCCTTTCAATAAGTTGTGACATTATTTCCATTTCCAAGGTAACTCCCATTAACTCACAAAAGTAGCTAGTAGCTTCATGACATTAAAAGTCTTCATGCTGGAAAAACAGCACAAACAACTTTTCTTATTATGACTTTGAACAGCATGTGCCATTTTTATCAATGAACTAATGGTATATGAGCTAAATCAACTGATAAGATTTTTTTATTGCCACCATACAGGGAATGTCACAACGATGTTCCAAAGTAGATGCTTTACAACTAGCAAATATTATCAACACAAATATTTGCTAGACCAAAGCAATTGTCACTGATGTCAGCGTTCTTTTTTCCAAGCTAACATAACAAGCTAAACTATACAAAAACAACTGCTATAACCTTATCACTGAAGAATGTCTTCAGTACTGAAGTGTAATGCAGGTAATCCTCGACTTACAATAGTTCATTTAGTCACCATTCAAAGTTACAAGAGCACTGAAAAAAAGTGAATTATGACAATTTTTCACCCTTATGACTGTTGCAGCATCCTCAGGGTAACATGATCAACATTAAAACGCTTGGCAACTGATTCATATTTATGATGGTTGCAGTGTCCCAGGATCATGTGATCATCTTCTGTGACCTTTTGACAAATCAATGGGGAAACCAGTTTAACAACCATGTTACTAACTTAACAAATGCAACAATTCACTTAACAACTGTGGCAAGAAAAGTCATAAAATGGAGCAAATTCAACAAACGTTTCACTTAGCAACATAAATTTTGGGCTCGATTTTGGTCTTAACTCAAGGACTACCTGTACTGTTGAATTATGGATTATAAAAGCAGAGGTGCAGTTATTGTTTTCCACAGTCCAAAATATTTGGATACTAAAAGGGCATTATTTATATTCTAATGACTGGACTATTCCCAACATCACAAGTACCACTTGTAAAGAAGCACATTCTACATACTATTAAAACAAAAGAAATAAATTAACTAAAAGTATAAAAATTTTATATCAAAATTCATAAGTCTCATTTTTAAAATTATCAATATTCATATCAAGCCATAAAGAGTAGCATTTTTTTGTATTGCATGTTTGGTTGAACCACAGACCAACATTATCAATAAAATGGTGTCACAATCACTATTTTTATTTCATTCTGTTGCTACAAAGAAGTAGCATAGCTTTTTTTCAATATAATTTTAAACTGCATAAAGACTGATAGTTCTACAGTTTGTTTTGCTTCAATAAAGCCCACTCTCATAGTGACATTATGTACGTGGCTACTCTAGAGGTCAAGAGCTGCTTCAAGGTCAAACACAAAGTAACAAGTGCAGTCAGAGACTCTCTGGAAAACTTATGGAATTGCCTTTAAGTAATTCCCATCATAAGATTTAGGAACCAGGTAAAATCCATTCCTTTGATATTGCCTTTTTCATTTATAAGGGAATGCAAGCCTGAATCAATCCTAAATCAATCCTTCCCTTGGGGCTGATGGAAGGGGTGAATTAGATTTAAAAATGATTTTTATAATATGTTCTTTGAAGCATATTATTTGGATGAATATATTTCAGATATTCTGGAAAAGCAGAGAATTATTTTTTTAAATAATAAATCCAACTTCTGGGAAGCCAATAATATATTTGTGTCTACTTTATTGCAGTTATCTTAGGGAGCTGAAACTGTAATAAAAATCCAAACAAATTTATACTGATAACAGATTTCTCAATTGGAAGGAGGAAATTGAAAGAATTGAACCAACATGATTTCAATAATGTCCAGGAAGAGAATATGGTTTCACCTAGATGACCTCCTCAATAAAACATGTGTTTGTGGTATTTATTATGTCATTATGTAGCTACTTTTATACAAGCGTCCAAAGTAGTCTAAGAAACGTTCATGGTGGTATTTGCATTTAGAAATAGTACTTTACTGTACTTTTTGGCTTGAGACATTTTCAAACTCCAGGTTCAGTCCTAGGAGATGTAATGCTACACCAGAAGGTTTCTAGGTATATACATTTTCTTTACCAGTTAGTACTCAGAACAAACTTTTATTTGCCAACCCTATGTTCATAGTATTAATCTTGAGTGTCAGCATTCCTCCTGAATGGAATAAGATGGAATAAGAATCAAGAACCAATTGGAATAACTAATGCCTTATTATGTGGTTCTAATCTGAAAGGGCTTCTTTCTTTGTGTCCTCTACCATCTTTATGAGTCAATTTCCAATAATGTAAAATTTTCTCCATAACTGAACTTGCATACCATGAAAACTTTATGGGCTGTATTTCAGCTTGTCATTTAATTATAAAAGGAATGGGAGTCCTAGAACAACAACAAAAAGAAAAAAATATCACCCAACTGTAGGTGATTAAAAATAGTGACAAGCGTACAAGAGAAAACTTGTCTTTCTTTTTTTTCATCTCTGATGGGACTGAGACAGAAGATTTCTGATCTTTTGTCATGAATCTTTGGTCTAATCTAGTGAGGGTCTTTTAATGTTATTGTCGATCGATATGTGACAAAGTTCAAATGGTGAGATAGAATCACTGGAGTGTGTTCTGACCCGGCTCCCAAACACAACAAGCACGCTGTTTGTAACTAAACGTTCCCTCTACTAGGAGAATCAGCAGCCCCAGCCCAGAGTCTCTCTCTCTCACACACAACAGGCTAACAAGTTTCTAAGTGCCTATGGAAAGCAAAGCTCCCTCCCTTTTCCCATGAAATGGCTCCAACATACCAGGAGTCTCTCTCTCCCCCACACTAGTAAAGGAAATCCTGGAAGATGCGCTCACTTGTTTCCAGCATCAGACACAAACACATACATGCTCAGAAGGCGCGCGGACTCTCAATGCCACAGTTTCCATGAAAGAATTCTGACAAAGTTCCAGACAGGATTCAGAAGTTCAGACTATTAGTGTCTGACTGAAAGGGAGATGAATAGATGTCTGCCATACCTATTCATCTCCACCCCTGCCTTTTATTCCCATAGTTTAGCAGTGGTGGGGCTTAGCAGTGGCGGCTCTTCCATCCCAATGACCGGCCCATAGTGTCCTGCTGTTCTCTCCTCTGCCTTCTATGCATCCGCACGTCAAGCACAGGACCTCCTCTTTTTCACCAGCCACCTCAGGACATGAGGGCTGTTGCCTCTCCATCTAGGGGCTGATGGATGGCCCAGGCTCCATCTCTGTCTATACCTCTGACAGCTCCTTTCCGTCTTTCCCCTCGGAATTCTCTGATTGCCTTGATGCTGGCCCTGACTCCCGCTCTTCCTCCTTTTCCTCTGATTCGGCTGCCGGAGGGGCCGGTGGCTGACAGGCTACAACAGAGTGCCTTTAAAAAATGGCTAACACCCAATGCTTTTGAATTTTAGCATTTATACAGAATGTGAGTTATTGAAGTATTTATTGTAGACAGTACCCTTTGTGATGAGTGTAACACAAACGTAACAAAATCCAAAACATAAATAAATGTCCTTTGATGCCTCCAACTTGGCCCCACTGTTCAATAATTATCAATTGGAGATAAAATTTACTCAAAAATAGTCTTCAAAAGAAGGCAATACATATCGAATTTAATGAGCAGATAGAGATGAAAATAAAAACCAAACAAACTACAATGATGAAATTTCCACAACAGAACAGAAGTATTTACCAAATTCAAGGAGATAATAAGGCAGTCTTATTAACCTCAAACCAAAATAAAACATGCTTTTCTCACTCCAGCAGTCCATGAAGAGGATCAAGGCCCTCTCCTCCCAAGTAGACCACGTCTCTTCCTTATCCTCTCCTCCCTGCATGCCCTAGGATGGATAGCGGATGGGTCTGGTCCTCCTCTGACTGCTCAGCCAATCTCTGCCCCTCCCCAGCCTCCTCCACAACCTCCGGATCCACACTTCCACTTCCTGTAGGCTGTTCCTCCTCTCCCTCAAAGTCAATCTCCACCAGGGGCATGACACCCTTGTAGAAAAGGAATTTATAGTAAAAGAGACTTTCTTCATTTGTGGAATTTCAAAGAGGAACTAGACAGCATTATTGTCAACTTCCCTTGTTTTCCCCATCTGGTTTCCCCCCTCCCCCAACCATAGAAATTACATTATAGAAGGAAAGAAAAGAGTATCAGCATAATCTTTCTGCACTTCCATTTCTTGTTGTACATCCATTTATCTTGTAGTTGACAAAACTTTTAAAGAGCTTGGGACTGTTCTCTTGGATTTTGACTTTTTTTTTTTTTTTTGCTTGTTTAGGGGTTTTCTTGTACTCTCTGTGGCTTTCAATAAGACTGAATTTTTATTCCCCACAAGGAAGATTTTGTCCTTTCCATATCCTAAGCTATTATTTCTATCCTTTTTCCCCCTCTGATATTTCAGACGGTGTTTTTAAACATGTGAACGAATAAAGCAAAAGTATTAGAAAGAAAAAAACGAAAGGAGTACTGTTTTATGTTCTAAGAATATGGCAGAACACCATGACTCTTTATTATTAGAAAAATAAATTTCTAAAACAAATCAAACTCATTCCACCACATACAAAGTTTTTTTAAAAGTCTACCAGTGCCAATGAAAATTCTGCTACTTTTTAAGTTCATCTGGAGATGGAGCTAAAGAGACTATGTTATCTTTGGATAATTGTTGGGTACTTGTTAATGTATTTTATTGTGTATTTTTGTGTTTTACTGTGTTTTTTTTAATTTGTTATTTCTAGATAATGATGCTTTTATTCATAGATCTGCAAACCATCTACTATACATTTGTTCCATCATGCATTATTATGAGAAAGGGAAAAATTAAGGTGATAAAATAAGAAAATACTATTTTCCAAGTAAACACGGAAAGATACATATAAAATATGTTTAAGGCATACTTTGTACATCATTAATGTCTTGTGGAATTGGATATCCCCTTCAGACATCTTGCAGTGTGTACTATATTTTATTGGCTTCTTCGGCTATATTCAAACTATGAATATCCACAAATGCAAAGATTATTAATATCTAATGACTTCTTCCAAAGAACTCAAATCTAGGTAATTCTGAACTTTTTACTTCTCAAGTGAGGTGAATAAAACTGAGTATTCTTTCATTCTTAGCATTACGCTGATAGAGAACAAAACACATAAAGTTTCCCAATTGTTACATGAAAAGTTGTATTCTAAGCCAAGACTAGGCCCTACCTGGAACTAGCCAGCAATTAAGGGTGTATCGTATAGCCTCCATTCATTCTGAATTCTTGATCAACAACATATCAATTGCACAGTAGCAAGAAAATCAAGAGATTGATAGCTTTCCAGGGCGTTTCCCTGATAACATAGGTTATATAAAGATATTGTGACAAATACCAAATATTTTCAATATACACAACATCTTTTAATTTATTGTGCCTAAAAATAAACCTTGGTACAATGTACTATAGTGTTCTTAGATTACTATTCCCAACTCTTGCAGTTGTAATTACCAGATCTGGGACTGCAAAAAGTCAGATAGCAAAATGCTGTTGTGAACTGTACTGCTATCTAATGGTCATCCATATTTTTGCAGCCCATGTTTAAAAGCTGTAATTAACTTCCTGTACCCCTTAAGTAGGGAATTTATTTTCTTCTTTCTAATTCTCTTTTGGATAACTATTATGACTCTGGTGTTTGACTTCAATCATTTCCAAAAGGTCAGGATCTGGAGCTTGAATTTAGAAGCCTATGACACAGGAATCTGTTTTGCTTAAACAAAAATCTCCAGCACTTCAGTCAGTAAAAAATGGATTGTTTCTGTGGATTAAATGGTTAATGGCTTTTTGCTGCACAATCTTTTTAGTAAGCTTTAAGGAAATGGCAAAACTGTCCAAGGAATACACATAGTTATTAATCTGGTGCTTTCCAGATCTTTGGCCACAATTGGAATCCACCCAAATATTCAGGCTTGCTGAATTCTGAGACTTGCAGTCTCAATACATCTAGAAGTTATCAATATTTTCATTATTTCAAAGACCAGTTTCAATATTTGTTTCTGAAACTGGTCTTTGAAACAAGGAAAACTGTTTCTTTAAAACCAAATCAGTGAAAGAAAATGTAACTGGGTGATGAACATGCATTTTCAATTATCTGAGCTTTGTGTCATGAGTAACATGTTCATTTTGGTTCCAAAAGAAGAGAATATATGTAGCTCAGAATTTAACTTAGTAACACCTAGTTGGGTAATGAAACATCTGCAAGCAAACACCCAAACTCAGAAAGCCCCAATGACTCCACTGTTCATTTTCGGGTTTTAAAACATAAGTTTTTGATCTGAGGACTTTAGAAAAAAAACATAGGGTTATGAGACTGGGAGATGAATTGAGTTCCTGTCCATCTTGGCAATTCTTGGTTCTCAAAGAGACTCTATGGGCAAGAAATGTTTGGCACAAACATGATCTCTATTGTTAGTTAAATAGAGGCAATAGGTTTCCATGGAATTCAACCATAGACTGACTTCTTTACTGGGCAGAACAAATCTGAATGAGTTGCCTCTCCCCCACAAAGAATGTTGCAGTTCAAGAGCCTGTAGTTTTGCAGATGCAGTCTGATTCACACAGTATCTAAACAACTCATTACAATTGAAAAGTACAACTTTAGAAATTTAATTACTTAACTTGAGAAAACTGACAAGGGAGTCGTGAACTCTGGAGATATCTGTTGAAATGTTTAAATCTATGTTCACCACCATATTTGAGTAAAGACAAATGGTATGAACTCAGTGATTCATCAGTGGCCTTGATACAGAGTATTTGCACCAAGACTGATTCCTTGTGTGTTCAGTCACACTTGCCCAATAAACAATTGTATTGTATTGTATTGTATTGTATTGTATTGTATTCTATTCTATTCTATTCTATTCTATTCTATTCTATTCTATTCTATTCTATTCTATTCTACAAAGCCAGTCAAATATGGGATACACAATACTAAGTTCTTATTTATCTAAATATTTTATCCCGTTTTCTAACAACTAAGGAAATATACAAACAAAATAAATTAAACAAACAACAAAGTGCCCAAGGTAGTCATAGGATTTCAACTAAATTGGACTCATTTACTTTTTAATAAACGTCCTCTCTTGCATAATACAGGTAGTCCTCAACCTACAACCACATTTGAACCCAAAATTTATGTTACTTGGAGACATTTGTTAAGTGAGCTTTGCCCCGTTTTACAACTTTTTTGCCACAGTTGTTAAATGAATCACTGCAGTTGTTAAATTAGTAACATGGTTATTAAGTGAATCTGGCTTCCCCATTCTCTTTGCCTGTCAGAAGGTCACAAAAGGTGATCACAATGGAACTGCAATTGTCATAAATATGAACCAGTTACCAAGCATCCAAATGTAAATCACATGACCATAGGGATACTGTAATGGCCATAAGTGTGAAAAATGGTCATAAGCCACTTTTTTCAGTGCCTTTGTAATTTCAAACGGTCACTAAGTGAACTCTTCTAAGTTGAAGACTATATATATATATGTGTGTGTGTATGTGTGTGTGTGTGTGTGTGTGTGTGTGCGCGCGCGTGCTGTTCAGCTTCCTTCGGGTATTATCCCACGTCATTGTAGTGCTTTTAAAGTTGTAGCAACGTTTCAGCAGAATCTCATCTCCCATCATCAGGCTTCTGTATTGAGTCCGAAGGAAGCTGAACTGCATTCATGTAAGTACCCGTGAAAATTTTAAAAAAATGAATGAATATATATATATATATATATATATATATATATATATATATATATATGGTTTTTTTTATTTATATATATATTTGTTCAGGTATTATCCCACGTCATTGTAGTTGTGCTTTTAAAGTTGTAGCAACGTTTCGGCAGAACCTCATCTGCCATCATCAGGCTTCTGTATTGTGTTCGTCTGTAACGTTGCTACAACTTTAAAAGCACAACTACAATGATGTGGGATAATACCCAAATGAAGCTGAATAGCAGATAGATAGATAGATAGATAGATAGATAGATAGATAGATAGATAGA
>BLBF01000006.1:35700130-35743560 GCA_015471245.1 Laticauda colubrina | reverse complement strand
AGATAGATAGATAGATAGATAGATAGATAGATAGATAGATAGATAGATAGATAGATAGATAGATAGATAGATATAGATATCTGCGAGATTAAAATGGACTCTTCTGAAAATCCTGATAAATAAATAACTTCACCATAAGATATCAGTCTTTTCAGCTTTAATAAGGCTTAAAAAACTGGGGACATGCAAAATATACATCAAATGAAAATCAATTGTAATAATAAATCAATCTGGTGTATACACCATATAAATATATTTAAACTATTTAATCTTTTAAACTATTCTAGAGAATCCTGTATATCCTTGGCAGCTAATTCAAGAAATAACTCAGTGATAAGATCAGCAATGAAACAAGTTTCTCTGAAAAACCAGGATGTCTTGGGACACAGACATTGAGACAGAAAACAGGTCTAATGAATAGAAAACCTAATTTTGCTTGCTAATAAAGACATTTCTATTGTACTGTTTCTATTATCCTTGTAACACTGAATAATCTCAACCACAGATGGAACAAGTTCACCAGCTCATATATTAAATAATCTTGTTATATGGAGACATTTGCAGGCAAGGATCTATTGATAAATAGATGTATCTGACAAACTATTTGCTCTGTCTTTGAAAATTTTGCCATTAATGTAAAAGTAGCAACAGATGCTCATGCATATTGATCATGCAAATCACTGCAATGGCTCCATTCCAATATTAATAGAATAACTATTTTTATATCTTTAAAATATTATAATTAAAATCATTTATTTATTCACTCACACAAATATCCATATTCTAATCTAGGATTGTAAAACTCAAGGCCTGGGGGCCAGATCCAGCCCGCAAGGTGCTTAGATCTGGCCCATGGGGCCACCCTGGAAACAGCAAAGGACCATTTGTGGTGCCTCTGCTAATGAAAATGGAGCTTCATTTTCATTGGCAGAGGGTTGCATGAGGCCGCCACAGCCAAAAACAGAGTTTGGGAGGGTCATGGGCAGCCCTCCAGAGCTCAATTTTCACCAGCAGAGTATTGCAGGAGGTGGTCACAATCGAAAACAGATCTTGAGAGCCTGTTTTCACTGGCAGAGCGCTTGGGCCACTGGCCCCTCTAACACGAGTGATATCAAGCTGGCCACATCCAACCCGGCCCCCTGTGGTCAAACACAACCCTGATGCAGCCCTCAATGAAATCGAGTTTGACACCCCTGCTCTAATCCATGCTCTAATTCTGCTATAATAACAGGAAGTAAACATGATGATTTGGTCCTTGAAAATAGAGAAGACTTAATCATGATAGAGATAAAGTTACTTGTTTAATGCCAAAAAAAGTCACAATACTTCAAAACCTGAACAAACATTGTAGTTCACTTTAACACATGAATTCTAAACTCTATGCCAAAGAAGTTTTGAGTAAAATAAGACAAGCAATTAATTTCTTGAAATTCAATTATTAGGATTATCCAGTCAAGGAAGATACTGATATAAACACTGTAACTGTGGGTTTTTTATTTTTAATTTAAGAATAATCTTTTTAAGGAATGATTCTCATTACAAAGTATGTAAAGTAACAGATAATTTTTTAAAATCATAAAAACTGTGCAGACCTAAGGATTAAGCTCACTGAAATTGCAAAGGATAACAGTGATATTGGAGGTGATCCTTGTGTAAAATCAGCTCATATCAGGACCATACTCAGCAGTCCTTGTTGTCTTCACTTTCAACAACCTGTTTCACTGATAATACCCTAAGAAATGTAGCTCTTATGCAGCAAGCAGTTGTAACAACATAGCAATAGCAATAGCACTTAGACTTATATACTACCTCATAGTGTTTTACAGCACTCTCTAAGCGATTTATAGAGCCAGCATACTGCCCCCAGCAATCTGGGTCTTCATTTTACCAATCTCGACAGGGTGGAAGGCTAAGGCAACTTTGAGCCAGCGAAGACATAACTTGGAGTAACAAAACTGACAATATGATGATCTTCCAATGTTTCATGCTTTCTATCAGCCAACTCTGGATGTCCCTTTTCTAAATACTATAAAACATTTTTTTCAGTTTATAATATCACATTCCCCTTTCTTCTCTTTGTTATAAATCAAAAGTAGTTAAATCAAAGGCTGGGGTGGGGAGTGAGATTAGTGATTCAGCTAGGACTTTCTTTCGAAGGGCAGTTTCAAAGTCACCACATGGCAATCAGCCCATCCAACACATGCTTCAACATTTTAAGTAATGTGATGTATCAATACACTTTCATTTCCAATGAAATCAACTTGTTCAATAATAATATCAAGACTTAATTGTTTGGGATGTCTCCCCAAATTCCAGTTTTCTGACACCAATAGCAAATGAAAGAAGACAAGAAAAAAGACCATCTTGGTTGACTCTTAAATCTTACTATTTTCCATATTATCTTTGTAATTAACTATTTATCCTGTATGTTGCTATATTTTATGTTACTGAGATTAATTCAAACTGTTTTTTAAATCTTTCCTCTACATAACCTGTAAACTGACAAGAGTTGTGAAAGTGCCGTGTAATTAAATAAAAAATGTATACTATACTATAATAGCTTCCATGATTACCTAGCATCTTGATTTGAGCTTTTCTTAAATTTCCTTTAGATATTCAGGCTTTTTAACAAGTAGCATCACATTCAAAAGTAACAGCTTCCCGATCCCGACAATTCTTGTAAAGGCTGGCTTTTAATAACTGGATAGGCAGCCAGGTTTATCCTTTTCACCCCTTCCCTTCCCCCCCCCCCCCAATTTGGCATTCATAAGTCAATAATCAGTTTGCGAAGTTAACTTAGAATCACCACTTTGTTTTAGTTCCAGTATTTGTATTTTTCACAATAAGCAGAAATTCAACTTATGACATTTTTCCATGCCAGGAGAGAGGCTACAATGATTTTCTGTCATTCATTTGAAAGCAGCCTTTTCACCAAACAATTGATGCCGGGAGGAGGTGTCTCTTAAATAATAAGCATGAAAATATATCCCAGCCACTATCCGGTATCCTTAACAATTAAGAATGGGAACATAGATATACCTCCATATCTCTGGAGTGAAAGTAGATCTGAGGAAATGTGCCAACAGTTTTTCCAGCAGATGAATGGTCCTCAGCAACTGATCCGATTAAATGACAAAGCAAGAGAGGAGGGAGAAATAATCTGTCTATAATTTTCAATTACCTAAAGCAAAAGCAATGGGAGATCTTCCCCTCACCCAAACCACCTTGAGAGCTCCTCACTTTCTAGCCCAAAGCGAAAGTTTCCCACAAAAATTACTACGTCTTCGGGGGTTCTTTTTAAAGTATTATTTCAGTGATTCAAAGCTGACTCGTCTTTTCGGTTTCGCAATGGTTAAAAGTGGGAGGGGTGAAGGGGGGATATTGTGACACGCAGGAGGAAGTTGAGTCGGAGGGACGAGAGATGCAATTTGGATTTTTCCGGAGGGTGGAAATTCCCAAGCTGGGTGAGCCCATTCGCAGGGACCTTCCCCACCCGGCTGAATAACTGGAAAACCCGGGCTGGTTCCGTGCCTGAAGACAGGATTTCGACCTTCCTAATTGGATCTAAGTTATTTTTTTTTTTTCACTCTTTCCCGTTTCTAAAAGGTTATACTCCTACTATTAAAAGATGTCCTTAGAAAATTCGCACAAGGCATATCTCGTCTTATCAAAGTTGCCGCCCTTTCACTTTCTGTTCTGAATGGGATTTTCGACTAGGAAGGGGAAGGGTTTTTTTTTTTTTTTTAAACCAAGCAGTTTTGGATCACAAGAGTATCAGGGCAGAAGGAGATACAGGAACATGAATATTAGCAATGACAGAACCTGGTACATTAGAGGCAGAACTAATTAAAATTGTCTATTGACAGCATTTTTCTAGAACGCATTCATGATCAATTTTCTAGGATAAAACCTAAAAAAAATATAAAAAATGTACAATATAGCGTTCAAATTAAACTAGCATCAAATAAAAAAATAATAAAAGTATTTATCTATACATACACATACCAGCTAGTTATGGTGATATATATACATAAGAATCCCTGCCCTATGTGAGCTGTATTCTAGCCATACTTTATACTGTGTAGTTTCTTTATCTGGTGTATTAAATTCATCTTTCTGTTCTATTGGGCTTCTGAAAACGTCTATCTCACTCTCTTTAGGGATGAAATATGTTGGTAAGCCTGGCCTGAGTTAGGGGACTCTCTTCCGGACAAAGATGACAGCAGGGAGAACCTAGGCATTGCTATAGGGGTAAGTGGCAGATGCAGAGGATCCCAGCTTTTGTCCTACAAGATTGAAGCCAAACTTCCCCAGGTGATGTTTGTCTCTGACCACAACATGCCACAATAGCCTGGGGCCCAGAGCTTTTTAGTCACTACTGACTATCATAAAATAGTCATATCACGTCATCTATACAAGATAAGCAACAAGAAGCTCAATTTTTTTTCTTAAAAAGTGAACTTTTAAAAGGCATCTACATGGTTTTTAAGGATCTGACTCATTTTTGAGTTGATGATATCACCAATATGTCTCAAACTCCACTTGCTAGATTCCAGAACAGTGATGAACCAGCCAAGTTGCGTGAGGGAGTATAGTTTCACAGCAGCTCCATATTTCTGGGAAGTTGTGCAGTGATTAGCCCAGTGGCTTTGACTTAATGAACGAATTATAATTAGCATTCTAAGATGTTGAAGAAATAATGCTAATTTAAAGTATTTATATCATGTTCTGGACATATGTAAGAAACAAAATAGCAATGGAGAAAATCTAATGTATCAGACTCACTTAATTAGAGAACGACCTAAACCTACAAATTACACTCAAAAAGCTTTATTAGAGGCAAAACATCAGAAGTTTCAGCAATATAATTTCAAAAAATAAAACTTATATCATCTGGATAAATGCCAGGACTTACCATAGCAACTTCAAACAGCAGACAAGAATTATTAAGATTCACTTGCATCCACAGCCTCCCACTTCTGATATGAGTCTGTATTGCAGTGCCAGTAGCGATACCATTTGCCAAAGGCAGTTGCAAAAAAAAATATATATATCATGGCAGCACCTCTTTTTTGGAACTTCCCTCTACCTCCTTTCTCGATGCTGCCCACGGAAGATACTATGGGCATAAAACAAACCTGAGTAAATATCTGCCCAGTCCTGTCTGAGTAAGCGGAAAGATATATAAAATTGCTACCCCTTCTCAACACTGATCATTTTGAAACCTGCCTTGGAGTCAGGAAGTGCTGAGTGGGTTGAAGCTTTCCTGTTCACACAAGAAAGATTATATAATTATATCACTGGTATAACTGGATGCAGATTTACAATCATCTTAATGGCTTTAGCTACTTGTTGCAAGTAAGAGAAATTATTTCATTAGCTTGGACAGATTTGTGGCTGAATTAGACATTAGCTCTGCTTTTGACCTTTAGTCCAATGGCTACACTTTAAATAACAGACCTCGTAAAATGGGTATGAACAAAACATACTTTAAATAAGTAAATAAAATTAATTTAAAAATTAATTACAACTAATATAATTATCTCTCTTATACTTCATAATTTTCTCCTACTACATTAAAAAATGTAGTTGTACATTAAATGTAAAAAAAAAAAAAACTATTCCTGGAACAGCTCTAAGGGGGCTGTACCTGAAATTTTGGAGGTCTGCATGGAGTCCCTGGGGGCCAAATTATAACTGCTTCATTAGATTGACTAATGTGATTACTGCAAAGCTACTGTGGATTTATCCAGTTTAAGGGTTGGCACTTAAAATATATTTGTAGTCGACTTAGGTACAAATGATTGCAATCTTTAAAAATCTTCCTCTGTTGAAAAACCTATAGTAAAAGAAATGGGATGACAATTCCTGCTTTCTAAAATAACAAAGCAGGTTATTCCAATAACTGAGAAAGTACAGAGATGATTATCATAACCAGTCTAAGTCAGAAAAGCAGCACCATGTCAAATTAAAATGCCAGCTCTCTAGCATCCAGTGTGAGTTATAAATTACAATCTAAGTCATCATTTCTCAATCTCAGCAATTCTAGTGTGTATGGACTTCAATTCCCAGAATTCCCCCAGCCATCCCTGTTAGCTAAGGAATTCTAGGAGTTGAAGTCCACACATTCTAGAATTGCTGAGATTGAGCAACATTGGTCTTAGTGATAATAGATTCCTGATCTGCATAAATACGCCTTTTATTATGTGCAGGCCATGGAGTAGCCATGGGATGATGAGAGATGCACTTCAACACCAAATTTGGGGGAAATTGTTTTAGGCTATTTACAGCATTGAAACAATGTTCTCTTTCTCAGGTAAGTAAAACAGAATAATTCAGAAGACAAAGGCGCCTTTATAATCAATTGCAAAATCTGCAAGTGTGGTGAAGTTCGGTTAATCTGCTTGCACATATAAGCATTATTAGTGTTTGCCTCTGAAGTGATACATTTACAAATCCAAACACTTCAATCATTCCATGATTTAGAACCACTTGAACTTAACATGTATTTCTTTCACCATTTTAAACTGCCAAGGGAGGAAAAACCCCAAATGTCTCCAAGTTATGAAAGAATCAGCCAGGAAATAGTTGCAGAAGTTAGGAAAAAGAAAAGTAGTGCAAGTTTCTATAGCTGAAACTGATCAGCGCAGCGAAGAAGGCATAAAAGAAAGGAAATAATTATTCATGCTGACAAAGAAAACTAAAATAGAAATAGGTAGGAGTGACCAAGCGGGTAAGATTAAGCCTAATTCAGCCATGCCAAATTTTCTCTGGCATAACTCTTTTCAAGTAGATCTCAAGTTACCATCTTTTTATTCGTATATTTGAGGGCAACCTTTCGAACCCACTATGACTTCATTATTATGTCTGAACTTCAAAAAACTGAATACCTATTAGACAGCAACAAGGAGATCAAGAAAACTATAACCCACTGTTGCCATCTAGTGGTTGCCTGGATTTTTGCAGCCCAGCTGTGGCAGAGCCATATGTTGCATTTAAAGTTCATTCATTCAGAAAAGTACAGGTAATAATTTTATGGCTGTTGCTATTTCCCAGGGTCATGAGATCACTTTTTGTGACCTTCTGACAAGCAAAGGCAATGGGGAAGCCAGATTCACTTTGTGACCTGTTTATGAACTTATGAACCTGTCAGCTGCAGTGATTCACTTAACAACTGAGGCAAGAAAAGTTGTAAAATGGGATAAAATTCACTTAACAACAGAAATTTTGGGCTCAATTGTGGTCATAAGTTGAGGACTACCTATAGTACTGGTTTCTGCTGTTTTAATGTGGGATAATTTAAAGATAGTCATTTGGACAGTTCTCATTTCATTTCATTCCTATTCAGCATCACTCCCATCAGGAAAAGCAACTACCAATTGCTCCCTGAATATGTGGATGGATCTAGATGGGGGAGATTAACCAGCTGCTTCAGAAGCCTGATTTAGCCTTTTGTCAAGTTGCCTGGCTTCATCATAAGCATGGAGGAGGCAAAAGGCATTTGACAACGTGAACTGGAGATTTATGTTATTACTATTGGAACAGATGGGCTTTGCCAGAAAATTTATTCAAGCAATAGAAGCCATATATAATAAACAGACAGCAAAGGTAATGATGGAGGGAGAATTTACAGATCTTATTAATATAAGAAGAGGTACAAGACAAGGATGTCCCCTATCTCCTTTGTTATTCGTATTAACTTTGGAAGTGTTGAATAGAAATATTAGAGATGACAAAAATATAAAAGGAATGAAAATTAAAAAGGAAGAATTTAAACTACAAGCTTCTGCTGACGATTTAGCTTTTATTCTGGAAGACCCGTTAGAAACCGCTCCAAAGTTATTGGAAAAGATAGAGACATATGGTGAGATGGCTGGCTTGAAAATAAATAAAGATAAAACAAAGATTTTGACAAAAAATATGTTATTGAGACAAAGAGAAGAATTGACAGATCTTTTGAAAATTCAAATTACAAATAAGGTTAAGTATCTGGGGATATATTTGACAGCAAGATGTAGCACATTAAAAGAGAATAATTATACTAAACTCAAACAACAGATAATTACAATTGTCATTAATAGGGAGAATTTCAACAATTAAGATGAATATTTTACCTAGAATTTTATTTCTCTTTCAAACAATACCAATTAGACTTGGAAAAGACTATTTTGAAGATTTAAATAAAACTATGTTGAAGTTTATATGGCAAGGTAAAAAAGCGAGAATAAAGTTAAAACTTTTGCAAGATGCTAGAAATAGAGGAGGTTTTGGCCTGCCTAATTGGGAACTGTATTATCAAGCTGCAAGTTTGACGTGGGTCAAAGAATGGATAACATTAAGAAAACATAGATTGTTGACATTAGAAGGACATGATTTACTGTTGGGCTGGCATGCTTTTTTATGGTACAAGGGAACTAAAACACAGGGGTATTTCAGAAGACATTATATACGGGAGTCTTTGTGGTTAAATTGGGAGAAGATAAAAAAACAATGTTACTTGAAAATTCCAGTTTGGTTATCGACTATTGAAGCATTTTCCTATCCTATGATCTATAAAAAGGAACAAACAGTTAGATATGGGGAACTGTTGGATGAAAAGGGTGGACTTAAAACGATCCAAAATTTAGAGGAACAAGGTATAAGGATGAATTGGTTTTCATATGCGCAAATACACTCAAGATATCTTGAAGATTTTAAAACGGAAGGATTCTATGATAAACAGACTGATTTAGATAAGATATTGATGGGTACTGATGAGAAAGTGATTAAAAAGTTTTATGGTTATTTATTGGGAATTAAGCTAGAGGAAGAACAAGTTAAAGAAACTATGATTGCTTGGGGGAAGAATTTTGGATATGGAATTGATTTAGAGCAATGGCAAAAATTGTGGTCTCAAAATTATAAAATGACAATGTCAATAGCATATAAAGAAAACTTGTATAAGATGTTTTACAGGTGGCACCTTCCCCCGACAAGAATAGCAAGAATGTTCAAGAACAAATCTGAAAAATGTTGGAAATGTCATCAGATACCTGGCTCATACTATCATATGTGGTGGACTTGTGAGAATGCCAGAAAATATTGGACTAAAATTCACATGTGGTTGGAAAAAATGACAAAGAAACACATAGACTTGAAACCAGAGATCTTTTTATTGGGAATTTTACCTGATATATATAATAAAGACTTGAAATATTTGATTGTAAATGTATTAACAGCGGCTAGGATTGTATTTGCTAAAAACTGGAAGAATGAGAAAATACCATTGCAGGAAGAAATTATTGAGAAAATATTGGAATGTGCTGAGATGAGTAGATTGACATTTGAAATTAGAGAACAAGAAGATAAACAATTTTATGCAATTTGGGGTTATTTTTATCAATGGTTAGATGATAAAATACAATAATAGAGCATTAATATTATATATATGAAGGGTTTTTAGGATTGATTTGTTATGATCATATGATAAGTTATAGAATAAACTGTTTGAAGTATTGTTATCTCACAAAGCATGAATGATTAAAAGTATAGTCAGAAAAAGATTTTTTTTTTTTTTTAGTAATATTAGAATATGGATTGACAATATGAGTGGTTATGCAATATAATTGTAATTGACACTATAAAATGAATGCACAAAACTGATGAACCAACCGATACACCGGAAGTACATATGAGAGTAGATGTTTTTAATGTTTTGTACGTTTGTCTGTTTGTAGAAAATTAATAAAAAAAAATTTAAAAAAAAAAATAAGCATGGAGGAGGGTTCAAAATGAAGGAGGGGGTAGTTCTGTCCTCAACTACTTCTTCAAAGCAATAGCAAGACCTTGGCTGAAGTATGTAGAAGAAGCCATACAGCAAAAGGGATGTGAAACCTGAAATTGGCAGAAGCAGTAAAATACCTGTGATTATTGAAAACCAAACAGCAATATCAGGTTCTTTTTCCTGGTATAATCATAGTTTTATGTAGCACAAGGTTAATGTTGTCTTGTTTTGTGAATATAGGTCTCATACTCTCAAAACAGAGAGAAAACTATTCTTAAAATAATAAATCTAGTGTTCTTTCAAGGTAATGCTAAATCCTTGTATGTCAAGAGCCCATGTAAAGCATGATACATAGTAAAAGGAGGCAGTTAAGCATCACACAGGCAGATATCTTTGCAGAATCCAAGTGCCCAAGTCATGGACCTTTTTGCAACCCAAACCAAGTGGTCATGAAAGGCAGTTTCTAGAGGTCAAAGATGAGTAGACATGTCTGCAATGGCCTAAAGAGACCAATATGAGCTAGACCAGCCTTGTCAGACTGGCAACCTTTGAGCTGTCACATGCAAGCCATGCATACCCCAGCTCTGCAAAGGGAAAAAATGTTGTGATATGTCACAATACATCATGTGACACAATTGAGTTTGACACCCATGAATAGACAGATTGTATACTGTCGAGAATACTAGATCATGCCTTCAACAAGAAGTGTGTTCGGAAAACAGCACTCGAACAATGGAAAAATAAGTATATTAACCTTCTTCAGCTGGGGATCAGATGAAGAAAACATCAGGTTGTAGCATAAAGAAAATAGTCACCCGGTTAATGCAGTAACCTCTGAGAAGTAACAGATTTTAGTTGATTGCTAGTTGCTTGGTCTGGTTTATGTCACCCTTCTCACTTAATGCTATGACTGTGACTGCAACATTGCAGTATAATTCCCAGAAATTCTAAGGAAGAAAAGAGTCTGCCTGCAAAGTATTACTGCAAGATTGTATAAAGCTGGAGAGATCAATCAGAAATCTAGTACTTAAAAAGAACTCCAACCTCAACCACTCCTTATCAGTTCCTTTTAAAAGTTTAATGCTGATTTTCTTCTATTGTAATTATGCTATCATTTCTTCTTCAATATATACTTCTTTGCTGCCATCCAGTGGTCATCTTCTTCCCTCTCCATACAGAATATACTCTATATTTGAAAAGTTTTAAACATTCTTAACTCCCACAAAGTGCTGAATGTAAAAGTCATCCTACAAAAGCAGGCAATAAAACTGCAATAAGTGCACTTTTGAGGAGGTTCTGTTCCACACCTAGAAGGAATAAGATTTGTTTGATTTTCAGGCGATTCCTGGATATTTTCTTGTCATGTTGAGAGGCAGATCTGAGAATGTCTTCTTTGACCTCCAGACAAAAGTGGCTCATAGCAAGCCTTAGTGGTATCTATAGAATGCAGCACATTCATCAACAAAGCTAAACTGCCACATTCTGACACAAACATTTCACATTTCAGGTGTATTTGTAACCCTACACATAAAAAAGGTCAAAGCTTGCATCACATTAGCACAGGAGCATTTCATTATTTGCTTCACCTTTAAACCTTCCTCTGGACGCCTCTGCACAAGACGCACACACAAAATTGATCTCTACTGAATGGAACCAAACAAGTTAATAAGCTTTTATGGAAGTTGAAACTAATGAAATTATTGTTGTATTTCATATATAGGAGGCATCTATATTTCTGCTGGCATTACCATAACACCCCGGTTCAATGATTTATTTTGTTTGAGAAAGTCAGAAATAGCGTTTCAAGAAGTAGAATAGTGTCCCATATGGCTGCAGGGGGATCAGCATAAGGGCAGGAGCTGGCATGACAAGAGATAAGGTGCCTGAAATAGATTGTTATGTAAACAAGAATGCAGTTTCCATCAACAGTGCAGCTTCAGAACTAGGATGCACGCAGTCCATTGCAATGAAAGGGCAAGACAAGAAATACTGAGACAAAGATATGACCAGATACTTAGATACTTTAGATACCAGTCTCTATTATTATGAGGCAATTTTTGTATCTACAATAAAAGCAGCTTCCCAACACAAGCCAAATCTTTAATTACTGCATGAGGCTATTAAGAGTGCTAAAGAAAGAGAATAATTGCAGTGGCATGCAGAAGATTTATGACAATCAGTGTCTAGTAGAGTATACTGTTTCTACTGTTTCTATTAAAGGGGGTTGCCTCTGAAACCGCAAATAGATATAGATGTCTGTCACTTTGGCAAGTCATCATCCAGACAGATAATCCATGTGAGTTGAAGCTGGACCATTTGCACTTTATTTTCAACAACACCATTTTCTTCAATCTCTGGTTGCTATGGGAATCCTTAACTGATGAAAGGACTCAACTTCTTTCTACTCTACTCTCATTGGCCACATAACTGAAAAGGAATTCATAGCTGGTTGGCTCAGCTACTGTCAGTTTTTCTGATAATTAAAATATTTTCTGTAGACATTCTATATGATTTGTAACAAAGCTAATTGTAACAAAGCGAAGATCCATTTCTGTCATCTAATTGTGCCTAGATCTAGGTGCTGGAAGTTATCTTTTCCTCTTTACAATAGGAGCCACATTTTATAGGAACATAGGAGATCTTATTGCTCACAGGCTGTGGATGATATACAACAGTTATCTTCATTATGCTTCACCACATTTTTTTGTTCAGGAGTTTTGCTGTACAAAGTGATGTATTGCTTAGTTGGTGTTTATTTTTTTTAATGTATTTTATTTTAGCTTTATTTGACCTTTAGTTCTTATTTGATTTTTAGTTTTTATTTGACCACTGAGCCATACTGGTGCAGTTGTTAGAATGCAGTATTGCAAGATAACTCTGCCCACTGCCAGGTGTTTGATTCTGACCAGCTCAACGTTGACTCAGCCTTCCAACCTTCCAAAGTCAATAAAATGAGGATCCAGATTATTAGAGGCAATGTGCTGTCTCTGTAAACTGCTTAAAGAAGACGGTAAAGCATGATGAAGAAGTATATAACTCCGCTATTTCTATTGCTACCTTCAATCAATTGTATGACTATAAAGATTTTACCCAACTGAAAAAAATTGACATACCCATATTGGGGTATGATAATAATATTTTTGTTGGGAAGCATGAGCAATGTAGAGCACAAAATGATGAAATATGACAAATGCCACTTAAAATAATTATGATTGTCCAAATGCTCATGTACTACACAGGATGAGAATAGAGCGATCAAGTATTTGAAGGGCCAAACCCTTCATTACAAAATGAGAAAGCAATTATTTAACTTGCTTTTCTATTTATAATGTGCCTTTTGGAAAACATATCCAATAACTGGGTTAAACTTCAAAATAAATTAATGCTTGGAATAGTAGTGATCTGTATCTTAGCAATCAAAGGGAAAGTGAAGTTTCCAAATATGTTTACTTGATATTTACATATTAGCTGAATTTTGAATATGTATAATTATACCTATTCTGACATATTTATATAAGTCATTTTATTTATTTATTTTGATTTTTATTCTTTAAAAACAAAAAAATAGAAAAATCTCATTTCCATTAACAGTTATTGTGTCATTGTATATCCATGTTTCTTATTTTGTGACTTGAGGCTTCTGGCAGTGATGCCTTGGTGAAAGGGTGAAGGGAGAGCGGTCTCCGTCTCTGGACCCTGTTTTTTTCACTTTTGGGGACCTTTCGGGGCATAAGGAGCCTGGAGAGCCAAGTGGAGAAGAGGGGGGAAGCCTGGAAGACGGCGAGGTGAAACGCGATCTCCAGCTGGCAAGAAGGGAAACCCCTGGAAACCTGAAGTGAAAATGTCTGTCATTTTATTATGGCAGACCTGAGGCCATGGCTGAACCATGAATGAGGAGGAAGTGAGAAGATTATCAACAGAAGGTGTCATTGAAGTTAAAATCCCAAAATTGCAACTGTAATTATTTGCCAAAAGTAAATTTGAACTTGTTTCTGAGGAAAAAAAGAGCTCCAGTGATGGGGGGTAACCCCATAGTACAGGCAGCGAGACAATAAGAAAGAACTGTGATTCAGCACTTTTTACAAATGGAAAGAGACTGAAGGAGAAGGAGTATAAGTTGGAAGTGAATAGTTCCAGGAAGCTGAAAGGTGGAGATTGAAATAAGATGAGAACTGGTGAGAGAAGAAGAAAATCCAGGGAAGTCATAGGAGGAGGTGGTGAAAAGAAGATGATAAGGGAGAGACGATTGACTTCCTCTGCTTCTTGGATGGAAGGCGATTATGAGAGCAATGTGGCGAGTGGAGAAGGAGAAAGTGAAATCCAATCAGGACATGAGAGCGATACGAAGGAAAGAAAAGAAAGTCTTGGAAGGAAGGAGGAGGTGAAGTGGAAGTGGAGAGACATTGAAAGGATCAGAAGGAAAGTCAGGACAACGGAGGTGAGAAAGGCGAGACACGGAGAAAGGAGTGACTGAGCAATTTTCAAGCAGAAAGATGGCAAGATATTAATGGGAGCAGAAAAAAAGAAAATTTGGCAGAGTGGGCAAAAGAGATGATGAAGGAGGATTGGAAAGAAACAGAGATGATACGAGTGGAGTCATAAAGAGAGATTTGGAGGGAGTAGTAGAAAAACAAAGCGGAAGAGAGTAGAGTGGAAAATGGTTTGGACTGAGGTGGTGAGATTGGAGAGAAAAGAAAAGGAAATCTTTGAGTGAGGCTTATGAACTGTAAACTTTAAAGATAACAAAATAGGCTGGTATTGAAATATAAGTTTGATTTATATGATTAGCATGATCTGTATGACTTGTATGATTTGAATGTATTTGTCTATTAGAGCACTGTCTTAAGGCAATTGTGGGTATAAGAAATCAAAAAAGAGGCTTTCTCCTTCTTTAATTTGAAATAACTTGATGGTATAGTTATCTTAACTAAATAGGATTATTTGGTGAAGGAACGTAGTGATAAATAATCCTAGAGTAGGATATTAAGAGTTTAAGAAGAACATATATTGTTGTAAGTGTAGAGAATCTAAACCTTGACCCCTCTTTTATTGTATAAAGGAGAAACTACAATACACTGTGTACAGAAAGAAATAGAAAAGGGGTGTTTGAGTAAGATTTATAGAGATACATGCAGATATTGATAAATACCTGATTACTGGATTACTGCTCTAAGTTAAAAGTGAATTAAGAAATTAAAAAGAGGGGCTTTTTGTCTTCTCTATTGGGGTGATATTTGAGGTTATAATTACTTTGATTAAGTGTTGTATATTGAACTAAGGAAATATAGTGATAAATAAGTTTTGATTACAATATTAAGAGATTAAGGGGAGTGTATATCTAGGTGATTATATATAAATGGAAATTAGATTCTCCCTTTTATTATAAATAAAAGGAAAAAAAGAATAAATGTAATACTTTGTGCATAAGGAAAGGCAGGAGGGCTTTGTCTGAGTGGGATATTGTTAGATATTTAGTGATATTGATTTTGAGATAGAAAAAGGGATAACAAGTGGTGCTAATTTATATAATTATAATAAAGAGATTTGAAAAGAAGAAGGACTAAACTGAAAGTTAGAGATTAGTTTAAAATATATTGTAAAGGTGATAATAAAATAGGTAGAAATAAATAGAGTTTGAAAATAAGACAAGTGCCATGACATCAGCCTGGAGAATGGCAAAGAAGACAACATCTAGTCCAACATTGACAATTACATCACTTGCCAGTCAAAAGGCAATTGAAGGAATGTCAGGGACAGAAATACAAACTGTAACCAATATGCAAACAATATAGGCTTTGTTAATGACCATTCAAGAAACCATGCTTAAAATGCAAGAACAACAGATAAAAACGCAAGAGAATATTTTGCAAAATCATATGGAATTGAAAGGCAATATTAATAAATTAGAACACAAAGTTGATACTTGCAAACAATGCAAAAGAACGAGGAGAAACTAGAAGAGGTGGAACTTAGAACAGTACAAAATGAAAAGAAACTTGAACTAATGGACAACAGGATGATGACAATAAATAAAAGATTAATCTTTTATTTAATAAAAGATTCGAAGAACAGATTATCCACCTAGAGATGGACCGCACTTCTTTATCTTTATAAATGATATTTTTATCTCACGTTATCTTGTATGTCACGTACTTGTTTCCTGGCAAATCGCATGTGGACTTCTCTGGGTAACCTGTTACATCGAGCATTGTTTGAACTCTATAGGCCTCGTCGATTCTGCCACAAGCACAATGCTCGATGTAACAGGTTATCCAGAGAAGTCCACATGCGATTTGTCAGGAAACAAGTACGTGACATACAAGATAACGCGAGACAAACCTTTCATTTATAAAGATAAAGAAGTGCAAACCCTGAAGCAGGTTCCCAAGAAGGTGCATGAACAGAGAAAAGACTATAAGTTTTTGTCAACACAATTTATCCAGAGGTACATAATGTTTCGATGGTTAATTGCAGAAAGCTTGTTGGTAACATGGCAGGAAAAGAGGATCAGGATAGATAACTTAGACAAGGCACAAGATTTCTATGAGAAGATTGGAGGAACAGAAGAAGAAAGCAGTGGTAGAGAGGAGCTAGAGACAGAAAGCCAAGAAGAAGAACAACAGCAAGATATAGGAGACCTAGAACAAGAAGGAGAGAACAAGGAGGAAACAGAAGGAAGAAGATTAAGAACACGTCCACAAAGAGAGACTAGAACTAACAGAAGACAGATAATATCCCACAAGTAGAAAGATGGAAACGGAAATGAAGCTATTATCATTAAACATAAATGGTCTAAACTCATCCATTAAAAGGAAACAGATACTATCTAGATTAGCCAAACAGAAATTAGAAATAGTATGTCTGCAAGAAGTTCATATTAAAAAACAATTCTGGAAATGTTTAGAATATACGAAATTAGGTAGGTTATTTGTAGCCCTGGAAGATCAAAAACGGAAAGGGATAGCGGTATATGTTAAAAAAGAAATTGGCAGGAGAAAAATATGTAGACCAACAAGGGGGAATTTTGATACTTGAACTAGAATTAGGGTACAAGCCAATGTTATTAGTTACAGTTTATGCGCCGAATGACAGCCAAAGTCAATTCTATAAGGATTTACATGAGAGAATCATTGAGATGGGACAAGATAATGTATGCATTGTGGGAGATCTTAATTCGGTAGTAGATATAAGGAAGGATTATTTTAGTAATGCAAAAAACAAAAAGAAAAGGAAAATTTTGCCCAGATCCTTTTTCAATATGACACAGGAACTAAATTTGATCGATCAATGGAGGAGAATAAATTTAGGGAAAAAAGAATTCACGTTCTACTCTAACCCACACAAATCATGGTCTAGGTTAGACATGGCATGGATGAATGCAGAACTAGGAAACCAACAATTTCGACAGAGATTATGACAAATGTATGGGCTGATCATAACCCATTAAAAATAACTTGGAAAGGAAGGAAAAGGAAGAATAGAAGGTAGATACTTAATCCCCAAATTTTAAAGGAGAAAGATTTTGTCGAGAAAATTAAGAAAGAAATAGAACTTTTTTAAAAGGAAAATACAGTAGAGCAAACATCATTACAGAATTTATGGGATACAGCAAAGGCAGTCTTGACGGGGCTGGTAACAATACATACAGCGAAAAGGAATAAGGAAAGATGGCAAAATCAGAATAAATTACAGGAGGACATTAAAGAAAGTAGATTACAAAAAAACCCACAAGATGAAAAATTGAAGAGAGAGATGATGCTTACTAGGCATAAATTGAACAATTATAAATCAGGAAGAGAGAGTTAAAGAGGTGAAAAGGGCAAAACAGATTTTTTTTCCGAACATACAAACAAACCAGGGAGGTGGTTAGCCCATAAATTAAGATTAGAAAGAGAAAGAAGGTTGATACAAGAATTGGAGGATGATGATGGAAAATTAGAATATTGAATG
This sequence comes from Laticauda colubrina, assembly GCA_015471245.1. Classification (NCBI taxonomy): domain Eukaryota; kingdom Metazoa; phylum Chordata; class Lepidosauria; order Squamata; family Elapidae; genus Laticauda; species Laticauda colubrina. The sequence continues at coordinate 35,725,847 of BLBF01000006.1, read as the reverse complement.
ACTGAGAAAAATAAAATGGTACAAAAATATTTTGAACAACTATATAGGGAGGGTGGAGAATATAGAACAATGTTTGAAAAAGAAAGGTCTCCCAGAAATTAGAAAGGAACAGAAAGAGATATTAAATAAAGAATAACAGTGATGGAATTGAAAAGGGCGGTTGAAAGGCAGAAAGATAATAAGACACCAGGGCTGGATGATGTTCCAGCGGAACTGTATAGATGTATTTATGAATGTCTTGAACCAGTGATGTTAGATATGTACAATGAGGTATTAGAATTTTCTAAATTACCCAATTCATGAAGAGAAGTGATTATCTCACTAATTCCTAAAGAAGATTTAGATCCCAGATTAAAAATTATAGACTAATCTCACTCCTGAACGCACACTACAAAATATTCGCAACAATAATGTCGGAAAGACCAAAAATTATATTAAATTAACATATTCATATTGACCAAAACAGTTTTCTACCTTCTAGACAGGTAAGGAACAATATAAGGATAAGTATAAAATGTATTAGAATACTATGAGGCCCACCCAGGAAAGCAGGTAGTGTTGATTTTCTTGGATGCTCAGAAGGCCTTCAACAATCTCAGCTGACACAGTTCTTGATCCAACTGGTCAAAAAATGCAATTTGGACCTAAATTCAAGAAACTGATTGGCACAGTTTATTCAAACCAAAAAGCTAGGGTAATTATAAATGGGGAGATTACTGAAAATTTTAAGATTATGAAAGGTGTTAGGCAGGGATATCCAATGTTGCCTCTGCTTTTTATCTTGATCATCAAAGTGCTTTTAAATCAGATTAGACAAAGAAAGGAGATAATTGGACTGAAGAGAAAAAAAGAAGAATATAAAGTACAGGCTTTGCGGATGACTTAGTGTTTTTTGGGAAAGATCCAATGGAGTCAGGGACCAATCTAATTCAAGAATTAGAAGACTATGGGGTGGTAGCAGGACTAAAACATAATAAAGATAAAACAAAATAACCAAAAACTTGATAGAAAGTCCAAAAAAAAAAATTGGAAAGGAAATTGGGACTACAAAATGTCAAAAAACTTAAATATCCAGGAATTTGGTTAACAGGAAGATGCTCTTCCATAAAAGAGGATAATTATATGAAATTACTTTCACAGATGAAGAAAGATCTGGTCAATTGGAGATAATTACAACTGTCACTATTAGGCCGAATAGCGGCCATAAAAATGAACATACTACCGAAACTATTATACTATTTTCAAACAATACCTATAAAATTGGATAAGAAATTTTTTCAGGAATTAGATAGAATGGTAATGAAATTTATATGGATGGGAAAAAAAGCACGGATAAAATTGAAAACGTTACAAGATAGTAGAACGAGAGGCGGCCTTGGACTCCCAAAATGGGAGTCATATTATCAAGCAGCAATTTTACTATGGGTTAAGGAGTGGATAAACTTAAAAAATAAAATAATTTTGGCTATAGAAGGTCATGACTTCCAAGTTGGGTGGCATGCCTTTCTATGGGATAAAAAGAATAAGATCCACTCCTATTTCCATAGACATTTGATAAGGGATTCACTTTTACAAACTTGGGAGAAAATTAAAAAAAAACATTATTTCAAAAGACCAAACTGGATCTCACCTATGGAAGCTATATTATAGCCAAATACAAGGGACATTAAAAAATGATTAGACATAAAAAAAGATGAACAGGGGGAATTAAAAACACTGGATAAACTAAAAGAACAAGGGATAATATTAGACTGGTGGATATATTTGCAAATTCAAACTAAATTTAAGAAAGATGTAAAGGAGCTAGGGATAGATAAAGATTTACAAAAATTGAACCAAATTTTGACAGGCAAGGATATAAAATTTATAACATGAACATATAATTATTTACTGGAGGTAGAACTAGAGGAGGAAGTTGTTAAGGGACCAACGATTGCCTGGACGAGAAATGTGGGTCATAATATGAATTTGGATGAGTGGGAAAAGACTTGGACCGAGAACTGGAAGCTGACTTTGTCAACGGTATTCAAAAAAAATGAGTATAAAATGTTTTGTAGATGGCACTTAGCTGGTGAAAATGTATCCAACAACTGGCAAAAATGTATTCAACCTTGAAACCAGAATGCTGGAAGTGCAAACAAAAGAAAGGAACATTTTTCCATGTGTGGTGGTAATGTATAGAGGTCAAAAAATACTGGAAGAAAATACAGAGATGGCTTTTTGAGATTACAAAATATAAATTGATTTTGGAACCTGAAACATTTTTATTAGGTATGATCAAAGGAATTTGAGTAAAAATAAAATATACCTTATTGTACACATCTTTACTGCAGCAAGAAACACGTTAGCACAAAATTGAAAGAGTGATAAAATACCCCCAGTTTTGATTCAAAAAATAATGGACTGTGCTGAACTAGATAAATTCACTATGGAACTGACAGGCAAAGAGGACCGAGAATACTATGCGACATGGGAGAGGTGGTACGAATGGGTGAAGGATAAGGATAAAAATAATGTATAGTTATAGAACTCATTTTAACATAGGATCTCTACCAATCATTTTTAAAACCGTATATAATAATAATTGAGAGGATAACACTTGGAAAAGTGTGAACAGAAAACTGCTAAAAAGATATAAGCAAGAGGGAAACGAAATATCCACATCATCTTTTAAAATCAAAGAGTTAAACAATGCTTTCGCACAATGGTTCCCAAAGGTGGTTCCAGGTGGTTCCGGCCCCTGGGGGCAGTGGGATGCCTTAGGGGGGCACTAACAGGCAAGGGAACTGGCATGAGGGTGCTAAGAGGCGGCAGGGGAGTGTTCGAGGTACCGGCCCCACAGGCTCACTGACTGCTGGCTATGCAGCCCATTGACTGTTTCATCGCTCTGTAGCCAGCACCTCGAATGTGGAACTCGTGCACAGTGAGCCTCGCCAAGCCTGGGGGGGGAAGAGAGGTGTGAGGTGGCGGAAGGGGGGCACCTTAGCTTGCAGGCTGCCCTCTCCGGTGGAAGCAGCAGAGGTGCACCGAAGGCCCAAAAGCAAAACCCTCCCAAGGCGCACAGTGGAAGGGGTGGGTGGTCCAGCATTAGGGCCCCCTTCCCCGGAGAACAAGGGAGCGTGCAGCGTCCGCCCAGGCTCCACCTTTCCACCGAAGGCCCGAAAGCAAAACCCTCCCAAGGTGCACAGTGGAAGGGGTGGGTGGTCCAGCATTAGGGCCTCCTTCCCTGGAGAACAAGGGAGCGTGCAGCATCCGCCCAACCTCCACCTTTCCAGCCAGCTGGGCTTGCACGCAGGATGAGGATAGGTGCAGCTGTGGTTCTCCAAGGCGCGTGGCTCAGTTTGGTTCGGCTCTACGTGGCCGTCCCAGACCTAGAACCTAGCCTCCCTCTGCAGCCCGGTTCTTCTGAACGAGCCCTGTGCTTGTTTGCTTATTTAGTTTCCAAGTGATTGTTCCCTCCGTCGGTCTGGGCTGCTTCCGCACGCCTTCCTCCTCCGAGTGGAGCATAAAGATGGGCAGAACACTTCCCTGAAGTTGGGAGTCTCTGAGCATGTGCAGGATACCTCTCCTTGCTTGGCCCGATGGAAGTGGACCTTGGGTTGAAGCAAAGAGGGTGATGTTGGCTGCATTGCTTCCCCGGGGAGGTTGACATTGCAAAATTGGATGCCAAAGAAAGAACTGGGGCAGGGGGCTGGAGAGGGGGCAGAAGGGCAGCTGCATTAAGGAGCAGGAAGATCTTAGCCATGATTTGTTAACTAAACCAGAAGCAAACAGCATGCTAAATTCTAAACCAGAATGGCTGGGTTGATATATTTAGCCCCTGGGTTGATATATTCAACCTTGGCAACTTGTGTGGCTTTCAATTTCCACTCTGGCTTTGCTCTACTTTTCCAAAGTGTCGCCGCTATTGCATTCTTTCTGTCTGTCCGTCCATCCATCCATCCATCCATCCAGTACACACACACACACACACACACACATCCAAAAGATCTGCCTGTCTGCCTGCCTTCCTGCATATCTACCTGCCTGTCTTTCTACCTACCTACCTATCAACCAATATAGACCTATCATCTGTCTGTCCGTCCGTCCGTCCATCCATCCATCCAAAAGATGTCTGCCTGCCTTCCTGCCTACCTAACTGCCTAACTACCTGTCTTTCTGTCTACCTACCTACCAATATAGGGGGGGGGGGAGAGAGAGAGAGAGAGAGAGAGAGAGAGAGAGAGAGAGAGAGAGAGAGAGAGAGAGAGAGAGAGAGAGAGAGAGAGAGAGAGAGAGAGAGAGAGAGAGAGATATGCATCAGATTGAATGAGGCCTAGTTTAGACTGAGGCCCTTTTCCACATTGAAACATCTTTGCCAACACATTGAAACCTCTTTGGCTTCTATTAAAGGTTTTGTGGACGAAACATGATCAAGACTATCAGGAAGCTCTCACATTTTGTTGAGGCTTTAAACAGGATCCATTGGACCAGATCTCCACCCTAAAAATTATTTTCCCCCAATGTATTACAGTGCCAACTCTGAAGAAGGCAAAACCAAAATGTACTGGTAAGTTACAAGGAGAACACACACACACACGCTTCCTTCTAACCCTGCTGGAGCAGGTGATTGGACTAGAATAGATACCTCATTATCTTTCTCCTCCCTCCCTCCTTCTATATTTCTTTTTCTTTCTGTCCCTTCCTTCCATCCCCCCCTCTTTCTTTGTCCCTTTTTCTTTCTTTCCCTTTTTCTTTTCTTCCTTCTCTCTTTCTCTCTCTCTCTTTTCTCTCTCTCTTTCCCTTTCAGGCTCACCCCATTGACTTGACCTGCTTGGGCAAGTCCCTACAGTGCAGTGGACCCAATGGGGTAGACCTGCAGGGACGGCACCTAGAACACGGCAGTGGTGGCATGTTTGAAAAGTAAAGGAAAGCCAGAGGTCGGTAATTTTTGCTGCAAAGAATCACAAAAGCTTCTGGGTTGTGCACAAGAAGGGACACACATGTCAGTGCAATTCAGCAACATAAAGAGATACAAATAAAACAAATCAAGAATCGGCAAAGCATCTCTGATTAGATTTTATTCACTACTAGAATCTAATCAGAGATGCTTTGCCGATTCTAGTCCAATGACCTGCTCCAGCAGTGTTAGAAGGGAGTGTGTATGTTCATGGCTGTCAAAACTCCAAAAACAGGTCAAGTATCTCCAGAGAGGCCAGTCATAAATTAGAACACTTGCTAAACAACCAGCCATGAAGTGAGGACCACTTGTTTGCCAGTCACCTGGCCAGGCCCACCCAGTCACCTGACCACCAAACCACACTACCCAGTCATGTGACCAACAAGCCATGCCCAGCCAGCAAGCCACACTAGCCAGTCACATGACCAGCAAGTCAATGACGCCCACCCAGTCACATGACCAAGCCACACCCTCAAATTAGGTTATGCCCACAGAAACTTGAATCTGGGTGCGGGGCACCGAGGATGATTATGTAGCACCAAGGGGATGGTGGACTGAAAAAGTTTGGGAACCACTGCTTTAGGAGGAACAGAAGTGAAGATGAACTTCTTTGGAAACTGAAATCAAAGGTGTGCCTCATAGTCAATAAAATCTTCAAGTACAGAAGAAATCCTGCTTAAGGTAGGAAAGAATTAGAGAATCTCTAGATGTTTTAGGCCCATAGGAAGAGCAAAGTGTCTTTAGGCTGGAAGTGAGAGAAGATGCCAATCACAAGCCAGATGTTTTCTAAGGATTCCAAGGAACTAAGTGGAAGTGTTCTTAAAATTTCAGAAGGTTGTAATTTGTGTGAGTCAAGTATTAGTAAGGAACAGCTAAATGGAGAAAAGGTCTGGGATGATGGTAACATTTCTGCTCTTGGAGATAAAGTAAAAGTTCAAGATCAGGGTCTGAGTTTAAATTACTTGGTTTTCAGATTTGTTAGCCTCCTTTACAGATTCTGGTATTTGGAAAGTATCTGTTAACTGTGCAGTGAATTTGCCTCTGATCTTTGTATTTGAGCTTTATTGCTTTTGTACAAGCTCAATTCTTGTTTTATCATATCTACAGTAAGTTATTTGAACCTCAGATTCCATCCAATTGGTCCCCTTGCATTATTTTATGGGAAACCTGTTTTAGACACCAGGGTTTTTGTCAGTCCATAGAATTGTGATTGATGGGGCATTTGTCCATAGAAAGTCAACATTTTCCTTTTCCTTATTTCCTTATTTTTAAATTGTAAGATTTATACTTTCATCTCTGCAAAATAAGTTGAGACTGCTGTTCTCTGACAAGCCTAAAACAGATAGGGCTAGTTTACATTGTAACCCAGGGTTCACTTTCCCTTTTTCCTCTTCCTCCTCATCATCTCCCATGATATTGATGCTCAGCCCCTGGAATCCCTATCTTTCTCACAAATTATTAAAGACTGGCCAAAATATTTTTTTTCTTAGGACAGTAGCAGCAGGACAGTATTATGTAACCCATTACCATATGCACATGGCCATGAGGAAAGCAGGGTCAAAAGATATGGCCAGGTGAGCTGCCCTTTCCAGTGGTGGCACCTCATTGGTTGACTATCTACTATAGACCAACTTTTTTTTTACTCTGTACAAAGTTCGAGTTTTCTCAAGCTCCCTAGTATCTTAAGACTTAAATATGTACAGTTAAGCTGTAGTAGATTATAGAGGCCATCAATAATAGAAGAATGCTCACTCACTCATATGAAAAGCACATGCCAAATACCAGAATTCACTATCATGATCTATAATCTGTATTCTCTAGGTTTTGAGCGTTCTATTTTTGGTAGCAAATTCCAGTTTACATTCCCATTTATAAAGTCATGGAGTTGCCATTTTTTAATATTTGTCAATTGTAAAATAATGTGCAAAGAATCATGAAATTTTGATACTTCAGCCCAATAAAGAACTTTAATTTGAATATAGTTACTTGTATTCCGTCACATGAATTCAGAAGCAGCCATGCAAAATGGCATTCATGAAAAAATCTAAAATGAATGTTGAAATCAGAGCTGATATTCAGTCGGTTCATGCCAGTTCAGGCAAACTGGTAGCAACAATTTTGCCAGTCGCCAAACAGGTAGCTACTTCTTGCCAGTCACATCCCTAGCCTTCCCTTCATTTGCCTTGCTCACCCAGTCGCCGGCCTCTCCTCCCTTCCAGCCACTCAATGCTCACCCCACCGACCCCCATCGTGTATATGTTGCCTTCATCATGTGGCCCAGATAATCACCTCACCGATGCCTACTCAGTTCAGCTCACCAAAGGTAAACAATGCATGCCACCTGCTTGCCCTTCGACTTGGGTCAGGGGCCAAGGGACATGCCATTCCTCGAGGCACTGGAGCCACCACCCACCTTGGCCAGGGAACGTGATTCCCCGACTCTGGTCTTGCCCCAGATCCGCTACCCACTCTCTCTTAAATGCACCCTGTCACCCAATTTCCCCTCCTTCAGAGGCCCCTGGCCTTAATCTCCGTTTCCTCCCCAACTGCCTTTCGTCATCCCATGGCCGCAACCTTACCTTCCTCCCATCCCACGGCTGGCTGCTCGGGAAGGCAAGCCAGGGCTGAGCCGTTGTCACCCCTGGGTTCTCTTGTCAGCCCACATTTTGGTCCTCTTGTCACAAGATGCCTGCAGCCATGTGACACAGTGCCTGCATGATTGGAGAACTACCGATCTCCAGTTCTGCTCCGCTTCTCCAATGTGTTGCCACTGCCCTGTTCTATGAACCAGCTGCCTGTGTACACCCCATTGCCTGCTGCCGCTGTGCCTGAGGGACTTGCCCAGGTCTTTTTTTTGGTTTGAGAAGCCTCCCAGCCACTGCCTCTTTGCCAGCTGGAAGCAAGCTGGCAGTGGCAGCTAGCTGGAGGCTTCTTGTGCCGAAAACTACCTGAGGTCTCAAGCGCGCTGAAAAAGCTACTGTCCTTGCCGTTCTGTTCTTCAACAGGACGGCAATGGCACTGCAGCAGCATTTTTGTCACGTTCGAAGCCTCTGACAGTTTTAGGCAGCCTGGGAGGCTTCTCGCGGTTGCACCAAAAAAGAGAGCTTACCTTCCTTCCTGCCACCAGCCGCCACAGGAGGAAGGTAAGCCCGAAGAAAGAGGCAGTCATGGGGAAAGAAGCTGGGCTAGTGCCAGGGTCTCTGAAGGAGTGGAAACTGGGCAATGCATGTGGTATACAGGAAGTGGCCTTTGATAGATTAGGCCAGGCCTGGGCAGAAAATAGGAAGAAATTTTTTTTCTACCAGGTTCTGTTGGTGTGGTTTGGTGGTGGGGGTCATGTGACTGTGCGGGCATGAATACCATCAAGTTGGCCATGTCACATGACCCTCCACCTGGCCACGCCCACCAAGCCACACCTTTAGAATTGGTAATGGAAAAATTTGAATCCCACCACTGTTTGAAATATATTGGTTTTAAGAGAAAATACCAATTTGTGTATTTATGTGGCTTTAAAGAGACAATTAGTGGAAATATCATTCGCTATTAAAAGTAATATAATTTCATGGTTACAATGACAGACAATGCAGAATATGCCATTTCACTGGCCTGCTTGCTTCTATAATGACAAAGTAATCGTTGGCCAATTGTCATTTGTGTCCTATGTTATCTCAGTGCAGGATGAGGCAACAGGAGAAGACAGCATGGGGCAGGGTAAAATAAAAATTAAATATTTATTTAATAAATTTAAAATAATATACATTTTGACTGATAAAATGGTTTACACAAATGTGCCATTAACAATTGCTATAAAATCATCAGATAGCCAAGTGTTAACTCATAATCCATTGTTTACAGGAAATTTAAGTAGACTTCTGCATGTTAATAGCAATAATCACAGTGGTTATAAACTCAGATTTTTTTTTACGTTATTACTGGTAAAATATTAAATGTTTCTATATATTTATCAAACATTGCAGACATTCACCACTGAGAAGTGTATTTTTAAAACTGTTATCATGCAACAATGAATCTTAGAAACTTTCAATTCTCAAATTCGACATGTAGATCTCCATTTTGCAAAGTACCAACAGATGAGGGAGCCTACAATCTCACTTAAAAAGTCACTATTATTTTTAACATGGGTTTTTTCATGCAGATGTGCATGGCTACCAAAACAAGAAGGAAAGTCACCTTTAAACCTGATCCAGTTACCTGGGGGAGAGATGGGGAAGAGTCTGCTTCTTACCGGCTGTAGGAGAAATGCCCTTACATTAGTACAATCTGCCAACACTGCAGATAAAGCAGAATTTCAAGTACTACCATGAAAAATGCCTTTTACAAAGAGGGCAAGCAACAGGAATCGCTTTCAGAAGACATGAGAAAATATATTTTCTCGGTAATATAAACATAATTTATATCAGTCTCAATGCACCACAATTAAAAATCATGAAATATATCCTCGATGGAAAACTGAAAAATAATCCATGTCAAGTGAACACCTTATAAAGATATTATGCCCTGGAGTATCTGTCTTTAGAAACTAAGAAAACGAGTTGTAGCTTGAATGTCATACTAGAATTAAAATAGATTCCTATTTCCCATTCAAGAGAAATGAACCAGTAGATGGTGAAATTATGGCAGGAAAGCAAGAGGCCATTGCATGGGATGTGATAGATTCAGACATGAAAGTTAAGATCTTGTACAGGTAGTCCTCAATTTATAACCCCAATTGAGGCCCAAATTTCCACTGCTAAGCAAGAGTAATTAAATGGATTTTGTTCCATTTTAGACCTTGACAGAGTTAAGTGAACCACTGCTGTTGTTAAATTAGTAACATAATTGTAAAGTGAATCTGGCTTCCCCATTGACTTTGCCTGTCAGAAGATCACAAAAGGTGATCATACATTTGAGCCTGTTGCCAAGTGTCTGAATTTTGATTGTATAACCATGGGGATGCTGCAACAGTCATAAATGGGAAAAATGATCATAAGTAACTTTTTCAGTGCTGTTATAACTTCAGACAGTCATTAAATGAATGATTGTAAACTGAGGAGTACCTGTAAGATTGCAATATGCAAGCTTTAGTCTGATTCATGAGGATCATTTTAGTACTTCTTTGACTTTAAAATAAATAATTATGAATTGGATATCTGGGATCTTTAGAGTATTTAAGATAAGGAATATTTAATTCTTTGCCATTTCTTTTTATTTAGATACTTTTGTGGACAGAACAGAAATTAATTCCTAGACTTTGGAGAGGTTACTTATTTTTTGGCATGAAAATAGAATCAAGAGCAATACAACATAGCATGGATCAAATACTGTATGGTTGTTCCTTCTTGGCTGATAAAATTCCTACTTACGAAATCTTACACAAAAACAATGGTGAATAGTTCTCACCGTCCAATAAAAAAGCATGTAACATCTTAAGTCAAGGATTAAAGGTACCTTTAAAGGTAAAAGTATTGAACAAAGGAATTCAGTGTTTTGTTTCATCTTTTGATGCTGCTATCACTTCTCATAATTATTTATTGTAATGTTAATAAAGTGGTTCTCCCTTTGTGATTGTCTTGCATAGGGACTATTCACAGTTAAAACGATGAAAAATAACTTTAATGTCTGTCTTAATTGCATGTCTTTACCAAAATTCTTCCAAAAACTTGCCTATTATTTTTTGATCTTGTTCTAGCTCTCTTTAGTAGTAATCAGACAAGAAGCTGAGGTCAATAGGAAGAGCAGAAGAAATATTCCCTTCTATTTTGGAAGTGATTAACACTGCTGTATTTTTTTCAGGCATGGCAGACATTGCTGTTTTAATGAACATGAAAGAAGCTGTGTTCAGCTAAGTTCCAAAACACTTTTTCTTGATAATATCTGAAGTGTGCTTAGCCCTGGTTAAAAAAATACTTCATGCAAGTGAGGTGTAGAACCTGAATACACCAATACATGCATTATAAAAATGTAGATATGTGTGTCTGTGTGCGTGGAAACGTAATGCACATACAGAAATCTCCCTGCCACCAATAAATATCAATATGCATGCTTTTGTGCAAGTTGGCTAGATGTGATGTAAATTATGAACACAATAAATCAGCAATGCTTCATTTACCAATGCAGAATGCTGAATTATACAAATAGAGACCACATTCGAGTATGCATATCAGTTAAGAAATTATAATGTGTTTCCATTGGGCATATAAAAGACAAGAAAACATCTAACTGATTTTTGACAATAGCATCTTGTGGATGTAATTTGTGTGGCAAATAGTGAGCCAGTGACATCTCCCAAGCATCCACAAAGTACACCCCAATTCCTGAGAACATGTTCCTCATTATCGTGTCAAGCTGGTAAGAATACCAGTCACTGTTGAAAAGGCTAACTTCTGGATCAAGTTCTTGAACATTGGCAGTTTTGATAACTATATAAGTCTTTGGGCTTCGGTCCAGTAGCCGAACAACTGCCCTGCGAATATTTCTCAATCTCCTGATGTACACTTCTATAGGAAAAGTGCTAAGGTGAGACCAAATAGTTATGGCTATCACAGTATTCTTCCCACCAACAATACGATTGACTTCATTGGCAATATAATGCAGCTCACTACTAAAAACTGTAAAAAAACGAATGGGAGGGCCATGACAACGAAAATTTAGTAAGATGTTATGCTTTAAATCCACAGCCATGAGAGGACCAACTTTCTTAGGACTTCCAAGGTTTAATTCCACAAGCTCTGTTAAAAAAAAAAAAGAATTACTGTATCATTGCATGCCATAACTCTATCACTACGTAAAATGTTAGTAAGACAAAATTAATTTAAGTTTAGCATTATGCCTTCTGAAAAATCATTTGAAGACAAAAAACTGCAAGGTTTAATCTTGCATATTCAACTAACCTTTTCAAAGGAATGAAAAAAATATAAAAAATAAATAATTCCAAGCATAATTACACTTATTTGGAAGAAAACTTTAATACTTTAATCATCTGAATAGGCCCTCTCTTCATTCACTCTTCTCAAATCAAGAGGTTCCCCTTGAGCCCCTCTTTGCTTCAAATGCATTGTACTTTTGCTGAACAATATTGCACAAATACCAATTCGCTGTTAGATCTGCTCTAGTATAGAGAAGTCAGTCAGCAGAATTTTCTTCGAAGGTCTACAGTACAGTCTTGTTTCCTGCAGCCATTTAATAGCCATCTGGATTTTTGCAGCTGAGATCTAATAGACTCTTTACAAAGAAATGTAAATGTACCTATTACATCTGCTGTCAGATATAATACAGATATAATTCATTGAAGACTCCTTCATTTTTATTCAGTAGAACAGCTGTTCTCTTCATTGGAGCCCACAAGTCGAACAGTTTTTCTTCTCATGGGTGAGACTTTTGGGATTGCATGCTAAATGGCAGCTGTCAAAAGATGATGGGCCACAAATACAACTTATTTCCTTCTCATCCAGCTCCACACACATAACAAACTGTGCCAAAAAGGCAGGGATCTCTTGACAAGCATCTACTTTTTTGTCTGGGGCTTCTGAAGTTAAGCAAAAGGCCGCATTTCGGTCTAAAAGCTTTTGATTAAATTTCTGTTATCACTAACTTCCAGATAGTGCCAGATAGCCTAATAATGGGATATTCTTATAATTGGTAGGGGGAGGGGGATCCTGGAAAAAATCAAGTTTAGGTTTCTTTTCAAATTTTCTCTCAAAATTTAAAAGAATAACATGCATATCAACCAAACAACACTGCTAACAAAATGATAAGCCCTGGTAAAATACTGTGATCTTACACCAAAATAATTTATGGTAGAACTTCTTTTAGAGGGAATCAATTTGAACATACCTGGAACAAATTCTGTCAGATATTCAAACCACTGTCTGATTGTAGAGTCTCCAAACAAGTAAATAAGTTTTCCCTGTAAACATTCAGTAATCTCTGATGACTTATTAAAATGCCGAACCAATTGCGTCCTTTGTTGCCATTCATCTTGATAATAATAACCAGAAGGAAATATATCAGAGCTATGAGATTTTTCTGGACTGTCCATTTCTGAAAGAGAACATTTTGAATTAATGAACAGAAATGAGGAGACGTACATTAAAATTGTAGCTTGAAACAAAATAAGTGATCACATACGAGTCTTGCAAAAACAGTTTTATCACTTTAAGTATACGTACCTGCAAAATTTACATTGTAACAAAATACTACAACATCCATGTTCCAAAAAGCTATTAACACATTTTATCTTTAATATATTGGAAAACTGTACTGGCAGATGAATTTTTGGACAAGCATGGAAAATTTTGAGTTATTGTATACATATTCATCTGTATGGAAAACTTAACTGAATCTTATGATTGCAGCATAAACAAATAAACAAACAAGCAAGGCAGATAGCAAGTTGACAGACATATATTTTAAATATACATTTTCAAAGTAACACGCCAGATTCAACTATTTTCCTTCATATATGTAGGAAGTCATAAGATATACACCACCTAAAATACAAGCCTCTAGCAAAAAAATAAACATGACAAATGTAACACTATTTATGTTTATTCTAATTGTTAATTATAATCATATTATTTTAAATTGACCATCTTTGATATGTTTAAAGATGGTATAACAGAATTTTCAAGAATGCACTTTTGGAAATTTTATCCATATTTGTTTATTTTATGTATTTGTTACCCATCTCATAACAAAATGCCTCCAGGCTGCTTCTAACATTTTGTCCATAAATATACCTACGTTCTCAATCATTTGTAGTCATATAATAGTACCTCACAATATCACATTAATGGGAAGGTCCAGAGATCTGAATTCAAAGGGATAAATATGATTCAGATATAATATCCAACACAAGGTTGCGTAGTTGGCACTTATGGAATCTTCTGGATTTATACAGCTACTACATGGCTGCTGTGAAGGAAAATAAATGTTTTGTTTAAATTGTCCCTGAGCGATTCCACATACATGCCAGCACATGCCAAGTGTCCTTTTCAACAGAATTGTTGCTTCAACAAAATAAGCAAGATAGAAAACATGAATAATTTTTCATACTTAAACAGTTTCTCATATGATACTGAAAAAGTGTTGATGGTTGTAGTTCATAAGAACAAGTTTAAATAGTATACAGCAAAACTTTCAAACTGTTACTTTACCTGCATGCCCCAAACGTCTTACAATCACAGTATCAGGCCCGATGGAAGGTATTGGCATTTTTATATTCACACCACTAAAGGAAGGGGAAAATTTTTTTAAAAAAAATCTAAATACAAAATTCACATTTGTTTATCATTACATATTTAGAAACAGGTGGCATTTTAACTTGAACACTATTGTGTCACTGACATGGTTAAGTCTTCTTCTGAATATAGATATCTCAATGTGTATAGGACTATAGATATTCCTTCCTAGATGATAGCAATGGATATTTCCCTCTGATGCAAAAGCAAAGTTATCTGAAATGGCTTCACTAAACATAATTGGAAAACTCCATATTCAAGATTCATGCTGAAAAGTACAAATCATATCAAAGCAAATTGATTTAAAAGAGGACTTCTCTATCTTAATAACATTCCATTGTATTTTTCACTGCTAAATGTATTTATTACCAATCCGATGCATCACTTACATTACTATGAGGCTTATCAACAAGATCAGCTAATAATTGCTTCTTTTTACAATAAAAAATGCAAAAAAAGGAATGAAAGATATTTAAAAATACATGTTCCTGAAAGGAACAAAAAATGTTTGATATTTTTCTTAAGCAAGTACACTAGCAAAATTTATGTTAAAAAGAAATGTCTTAAAGAAAATGTGTGTCTACAAAGCATCTTGGTAGAGTGGTTTAAAATTAGTGATAGTGTTTAGGGAAAGTTTCAAGTACAAAAATATTTGGATTTTTAGAAATTAATTATTTTAATCTATTTGGAGAGAAAAGCCAACAATTTCCTAGTAACACAAAGTAAAAAGACTGAGCGTGCAAAATGAAACCAGAGGTACTTAACCCAAAAGTTTTATTACTTAAATACTAAGCAGATTTTTCTGATTCCCAGGGATGAAAAAAGAATGGCCCAAAGTCTTCTGAATCAATAAATGAAAGGAAAAGGTTTAAAATTTAAATCCTAGTGCACAGATATGGGGCTTAATCTCTTGTGTTTTGTAGTATAGCAGTCATTTTGCTTTTATCCATGGGCCATCAGACTTTTGAATGCAACATAAATACCACAATTAGGTTTTATAATATCATAGACTTGCAGGGCCGGCACCAAGGAGGTTCATTACAATTTCACTGTACACTTATCTAACTTATTATTTATACTAAAACAATTTATTTAACTGGGTACTGTCTGTAAAGTTCCTACTATAAAGAAGTTGCTGAATACAAGGCTGTTATTTGAAGAGCCACACTTTATTGCTACCCTCATCAAAACTAAGAGTATAGTGACAGCAACAATGCCCTAAGATAATGGAGTTGTTGAAAATTATGAGCCATAAATCTGGCACTAATATGCTGTCTTTTATACCATTCAGCAAATTAGAAAAATTGTAGCAGAACCATTTACTATGGATATTTTGCTTATTTGGCATTTATTTAAAAGGTCAATTTCAGCAGAGTAAAAGGAGTTCAAGAAGAGTCTTTTACCATCTCATATTTTAAAAAGAAAAGAGCCAAAGTAACATTAATCTATACTAAACAAACATTAAACATAGAGTCTAAGAAAACAAGTACCTTTGGAAAAAGTTACTCTCTTCTGAAGTTAAAAGGCCCTTTTTATATCCCCCTTTAAAATGGTTGATCCTAGTAGCACAGGAGAGTCTTCTTGGCTTGTAACAAAACCACGGTTCTCCAGTATAGCTATCTGTAAAGTTACAAACTGGCATGTCTCCAGGCAAACACACATTGCATGTAGTAACTTCTGAAATCCTTCCTGATTTGAATAAGCTTTTAAAATAGGCCCTGTCTGGTTTTTCTTCTTGTAAACGTTGAAGGAGTTGGACTCCTTCACTAGGATGAACCAAGGACACTGATACTGTGACCGCCCCTGGCCAAAGTAAAGTGAAAAAAATTCTGTATGATCCATTCTGATAATCTACAGTTCTTCCAATGGCTCCTGCTTTCAGATCTGCAGAATGAATTCTTGACTGAAGGTAATCGCCACCATATTGCTTTGGGTTTCCTTCATAATCCCTCATATGGACAATCACTTCCAGCTGATCACCAACTTTGAAATTTACATGATTATTTAGTATAATAAAACTGCTATGGGAAGGATCAGTACTCCTTACAAAGGGGACTTTGTTCTCAGGAGGTTTGGCCCACTGTAGAGCAGCAAATAAAGATTCTTCTTCCTCTTGTTCAATGTTGGACAAAACCTGTTGCTCATAACCACAGTACAGCTTTCTGTGTGTTCTAGTTGTATGCAACGAGGATTCACTGTCTTCTACCAACCACTTTAAACCTGTGGTATTGAGATTCTTCTACAAAAGAAAAAAACTTTCAACAAGAGTTGTAGCAATAGAATCATATCTATTATATTTATTTTATTAGCAGCTTCAACAGCTTCAAATCAAAATGGTTTGTAAGAAATACCATGCAACTGCAATTGTTTTTATCTGTCCATTAGTTATAAAATAATGTTATATGTATGTGGAATTACAGGCTGCCATTAGTTCTGTAAAGATTTTATCCGTAGTATTTAACATATAATAATACCAGTCAATTCTAATACTCTTATTGTATTAAGAAAGAATTAGTGTCTTCTATTTTCAGAGCTGATTAAAAATCCTTAATTATTGTTTTTTGTTTGTATCTGTTATGTGTGCATATGTGATTAGGAAAGAACCGCTGAAATAATCTCAGAATTGTTATTTTCCTCTACCTTGTCACTACCTTTTTTTTCTTTCATCTTTTCTTTAACCTCTTCACCTTATTGTCTATAAAGGACTTGAGTTCTTGCTGAATCTGCACTTTTATTCTGAAAAGTATTTTGCCTTAGTCCAATATTTCCTACTTACTTACTTCATATAAAGCAGGGGTGTCAAACTCGCATCGTCATGTGACATATTACAACTTTTCCCCCCTTCCTAAACTGAGTTGTGGGAGTGGCCAGCATGTGACACATCTGGCCCGCAAGTTTGACATCCCTGACATAAAGGAAGAAAATCAGGTGAAGGAGAGGTCATCACTCATTTATTTCCTAGTAATTAGCACCTAGACATGAGTAGTTGATGAAGTTTATTGAATAGGCTGTTCCTAGAACTGTGGAAGGATGCAATAGAAATTGTGGCGGAGGGTTAGGATCCTGCAGGCCTTACTCACCAATCTTAGCCAACTCTCCATGGATTCCATTACAAAATCACATATTTTTTGGTTTTGTTCTTCAGCAAAGTTAGATCACACAGAGCAATGTTTTAGCAGCAAATGATGTTTGGTGATTTGACAAAAATGTGTGCATGGTGGGATTCTTTACATTCTGCAACACATCCAAAGTCACTGAAAACTATGTTACTTATCATGGGAAGACCTGGATGATAACAAAAAAGAACTTTCAAATTATTTGGCTACTAGAGGGTTAAGTAACTTACCTCTAGTTGATAAAAGTTGTGGGCTAATGCCAAGATAGCCAACAGTGCCAGAAAGAAGCACAAAATATGGGTTTTGGAGCAATGAGGCCACATGATCCCCTGATCTGTTTCTTAACCACGTAAGGTACTGCCACATTGCCCATATTCCATAGGTGTCAATTTCATTGTTATCCAGCATCACATAAATACTGTATCATCAAGAGGCTTCTATAACATCACCATTTTCTGTAAAGAATTTTAAACTTTTGTTTAGACCTTGAATATAGCTAATAGAAATATGTTACATCTGGGAATCAATAATATTAGAAAGATATACAAGTAGCCCTCAAGCTGTAACTACTTTTTCAGAGATATTTCAAATTTACAATGTCACTGAATAGAAGAGAATATAATTCTTTAATGGTTAAGTGTGTTTGGAAGGAATTTGTCTTGGTGCAAATGCTTTCAGTATACATAAAAGAGAAGATACGTTTGTCAAGAGTCAAGAATCATCAGGTACAGCACTTAATAATAGTCATATGGTACAATAAGCAATAAAATCATACTAGGAAACAGTCAATATAAAATTAAATATAAAATAAAATTGATAAAGTTACAGTCATACAGTCACAAGTGGGAGGGGATGGGCGATAAAGAGTGATGAGAAGATTAATAGTAAAAGTAATGCAGACTTTGTAAATAGTTGGACAATGTTGAGAGAATTATTTCTCACTTTGTTTAGCAGAGTGATGGTGTTCAGGAAAAAACTGTCCCTGTCCTTTCCAAACTCTCTGGAGTTTGCAGATGATACAACAGTGATTGGTCTCATTCGAGACAATGACAAATCTGCATACAGACGGGAGGTTGTACAACTTGCCTCATGGTGTAACCAGAACAATCTGGAACTGAACACACTCAAACCGTAGAAATGGTGATAGATTTTAGGAGAAACCCTCCCATACTACCACCTCTTACAATACTAAACAACACAGTATCAACAGTAAAGATCTCCATATTTCTAGGTTCTATCATATCACAAGACCTAAAATGGACACCTAACACCAAAAACATCATCAAAAAAGCACAACAAAGAATGTTCTTTCTGCACCAACTTGGAAAGCTCAACTACCCAAGGAGCTGCTGATACAGTTCTGCAGAGGAATGATTGAATCTATCATCTGTACCTCTATAACTGTATTTGGTTCTGCAACCCAGCAAGGCAGACAGAGACTCCAGAGAGTAATCAGGACTGCAGAAAAAACAATTCGATCAAGGACCTGTATACTGCACGAGTCAAAAACAGCTGTGAAAATATTTAAAGACCCCTCACATCCCATACATAACTCCTACCTGTTTCAACTCCTACCCTCCAAACGACACTATGGAGCATCACACACCAGAACAACTAGACAAAGGAACAGTTTTTTCCCGAATGCCATCACTCTGCTAAACAAATAATTCCCTCAACACTGTCCAACTATTTACAAAGTCTGCACTATTATTACTATTAATCTTCTCATTACTCCTTATCACCCATCCTCTCCTACTTGTGACTTTAAGACAGTAACTTTGTCACTTGTATCCTTACGATTAATACTGTTTCCTAGTATGATTTGATTGCTTATTGTACCCTATGACTATTAAGTGTTGCATCTTGGGTCATGAAGAATGTATTTTTTCTTTTATGTACACTGAAAACATTTGCACATTTGCACCAAGACAAATTCCTTGTGTATCCAATCACACTTGGCCAATAAAAAATTCTATTCAATTCTATCATTTGTATCATTTGTTTCTGTACCCTAGAAAAACACTTGAGCTCCTATTAAAAAATGATTTTCTTTTACTTTATCTGCATGCTTGGTGATTTGTATTTTTGGCTGGACAAAGAAGATTAAAATATCTCTTTCAAAGTCTTAGATTAATTTCTAATCAACTCCTCATCAAATTTGTGGTGCTTGAATTTTAAGGCAATATTCTCATGTTCTGCATGTGGTTGGGGCATATGGCAAGCTACTGTGACAAACAAGACATGGAAGAGATGAGTCTTTGCTCTGATATAATATGGTTCTCATGTTTTTATGAGTTTTGTCTTTTTTGACTAGAATTTAGCTACAAAAGAAAAATGAAACCCAACAAGGATGGAACCATTTCTCACCATTTTAGATTCCTCTGTAAGCATCTTTTTGTATTTTCCTGTGGACAGTTGGAAATTATTTGTCCTTCCCTAAATCTAACACTTGGTGAAGGAGAAGAAATAATGGGGCAGGACCCAAGTTAGAACAGGCTAGCATTTGCCCTTCCTCCTGCACAATTAATTTCAGTTACCGCAGGTTGCACTGAAATCCCTTTTGTGTTAAGTCCATTCACTGTCCACGAAAAATGGAATTTGGACTTCTCCTCTATTTGAGGACAAAAGAATCAATATAACATGAGATACTGGCTGTACAAATTGGTTTCCTTTCTGTGGGAATTCATCACAAACAAACGGTTCAGAGAAACCCTAAGGTGGTCGGTCATTGCAGCAAAATCTAAGACGGGTTAAAGCTCAGTTCGGTCAAAAAGTTCACCTATTTGATCATCATTTTTGCATCATTTTTAATTCACCCCAGCTTAACATGAAACGAACCATTTCAACGACCCTCAAAGGAGAGGAGATCACCCCCTTGCTGATGACTGGGAGGGGGGAGGGGGGGAGAACCACAGTTAAACCAGAAAGATGCTGTACCGAATTTGCAAGCAAGAACGTTTTCAAGAGCACCGTTAGCAGACATCGCAAGTCGCTCCTCAGCAGGTGCTGCACTCGCCGCTTCCCGCACTATTTGACTCATGAAGGGTCGATCGACTTCTCGTGGATCCGATGGGATCTACCCCCCACCCCCACCCCCACCCCCTCTCCCGACAACAGAAAACCGCTCACTCACAGCTTCAATCCTGTGCCCAAATCACCACGCCATTGGAAGGAGAGCCCGAGATGCAAAGCAACGCACTCGTGCAGCAATTCGAGCGGACTGAACCGAAATCCGCATGCCCGCCTCGCCCACTTCCTCTTTCTCTTCTCTGGGTTGGTAGTTGGGTATCTTCCGGCCGGAGGGATTGAAAAGGCGAAGACCTCGAGGCGACCGATCGGCTGCTTTCGCTCCACCTTCCGCTGGCCGGTTTGCTTCTATTGCGCAAGCAAAGGCCCGTGTGGTCGATCGCTGCTTTGGTATTTTAAAGCAGATTGTAGCTTCTTCGGGCTTGAATCGCTGCTGTGCGTATTGTGTTTGGCAAGTGGCTGGTCTCCTTCCTCCGATGCTCGGGCGCCTTCTTCTTTCGTTCCGTGCTTCGTCTTTTTGGCCCGCTCTCTAAACCGAATGGAGCGGCTCCGTATTTCTGGTCCGCTCACTAACTCTTTATAAAAGACGTTATTTGTGGTCAAGTTAAACGTACTCTTCAGTTTCTGTTTCGTACAAACACGCTATGGAAAGCCAAAGAGCATATGCTGAAAAATGCACTGCTAAAATAGTATAAACCGGCATTGTATAAAACAACTTTAAGATTTGTGGGAAAACAGACCTAAGTTCAAACGTCATGATTTTTTATTTTATTCGTCAATCGCTTACAAGATAGTAGGTATAAGAATAAACATGAGTGTGAATGCGGAACATAGGTACGAATAAATGGGGACAATTGGAGCATTGTGAAATAAAAGGTTGACTAAGACCCACCAAATATTTTCTTTATAATTTAAAAAAAAAAATAATAATAACTAGAAACATTGTCTCTTCATTACTGAGCAAAAATGCGGTTTTATCCATCAATTACCAGTTGAAGCTTTCCAGTGAACATATTAATCAGGAAGCAAATAAATCATTTCAGACTTTTAAGCATCTCATAATTCAGAATACTTTATTACATCAAAATAAATTATTCTCAAATGCAAATTTTCAAAAATTGAAACATGCAATTATATTTTTAATCCAGATTATAAAAGGTATATTACAGTCAGATTAAGTTTTCTGTAAATAAATTTTTGGCTGAGCAAATTACAACGATCAATTATGCAATCATGTTGCCTATTTGCATTCTACAGAGAGCTTGTCACCGACATGTTTTTAAGTAAAATCTTTTTAAGAGTGTTTTTTTCCCCTTTGTAGTACTCCTCTTTTTGACAATGGCCCGAAAGTTTTTAAATTCGTTAACAAGCATTAGATTATATGGCTTTGAAGAGGTCATATGAAGTTTGTGAACAGTGATCACTTTATCAATACTTATTATATTAAATTAATAAGGCCATATTTGTATTCAGTTTTAACTACACCTAAAGATAATAAAATTGTGCTTATGTAAAAGTAGAATTCACTGATCTCAGTAAAAAATATCTTATGATAAAGACTACAGCCAAAATATTGAATCTGTAAAGATTTATATTTACACAGACCACACACAAACAAGCAATAAAAACCAGCTTCTTCCATCACAAAGTTTTACTTAGAGGAAAATAAAATAAAAAAACACAATTTAATGTACAATTAATTAAAAAAATAGTTAAGGCTCCATTTATACCCTTCCTAAAAATAGTTGTAGGAGACTGTCCCCAAATTTGTAACAGATTTGGGATAGTTACAAGAGAGGGGAGATAATTGATTTCTCTTGAATGAGCAGATCAAGACCAGCATTTGATTCCACTTAAAGATTTTCCTAAAGAGAGGATATAATCAGAAAAAACATCTGATTTGTAATATATTACATAGCGTGTATACTATTTATAGACCAATATATTGTCTTGACCTCTTTGCTAGTTGGGAGGAAGAAAGGTTTCCATTTCCACCTTGTATTATAAACCAGAGAAAGCAGAGAAAGTGAGTATTCAGACATATAACACATAACAAAAACAGGAAGGTGGAAAAATTGTTGTTCTTCTCCACTTATTCCTTATTTCTTTCCCATTGCTTATTTCAATAAAAGGGTCCATGGATCATGCAAGTCAATAGTCTTTTTAAAAGTTTAGTTTGTTTTATTCATTTGTCATGCTAAATCCTAAAAGGTGTACAAGCAACAATTTCTGAAATACGCAAATCTGAAACTAAACAAATGACACTATGACTTAATGTTATGTATAAATTGAGATATTAATTCAGTTATCTCAGGATGAGTTTTGTATATAAATTTAAGTTTTTTTGTAGTAATGCATCAACTTTTTCTCTTATGTATCAGTAAGAATCCAATGATAATTTGAATCGAATAAAATTGCATTGTTTTATATATACCATATTTTTTACACTATAAGGCGCACCGTATTATAAGGCACAGCCTCAATTACGGGGTCTATTTCTGTACTTAACCCATATATAAGGCGCACCACATTATAAGACGCATGCTAAAACATACAGTCTACAAAAAAAAAGGTAATGGAAGCAAAACATCGAGTTTATTTGAACTTCATTCTACTATTTAACAATACACTCACATTTTTTTAATCAATCTTCTCCCACAAATCCATCAAAGTCCTCATCTTCTGTGCCTGAGTTGAATAGCTGGGCAATTTCGCCATCAAACATGCCGGGTTCCGTCTCATCATTGTCGGAGTCAGTCTCATTGCCAGGTGGCTGTTCAGCAATGATGCTGGCTTTTGCGAAAGCTTGGACAATAGTTAAAGCAGATACCTTAGCCCAGGCATCCACAATCCATTCACATATGGTGGCATAACTCGCCCGGCGCTGCCTCCCAGTCTTAGTAAAGGTGTGTTCGCCGTCTGTCATCCATCGCTCCCACGCCGCTCGCAACTTCATTTTGAACGCCCTGTTTACACCAATGTCCAGCGGTCGGAGTTCTTTTGTTAATCCTCCCGGAATGATGGCAAGCTCCGAATTCATTTGCTTTACTTGGTTTTTCACAGTAGCAGTGAGATGGGCGCGCATGGAGTCGCAGATCAACAGGGACGGTGATGCATGGAAAAAAACATCCGGTCTCTTTATATCCACCTCTCAGCCACTCTCTCATTTTGTCATCGTCCATCCAGCCCTTTTGATTGGCCCTTAACAATGACTCCGGCTGGAAACTTTTCTTTTGGCAGCGTCTTCCTCTTAAAAATGACCATAGGTGGTAGCTTCTGTCCATTACCATGGCAACCAAGAACAACAGTGAAAGCCGACTTCTCATGCCCCGTGGTGCGTATCGATACCATGCTGGTCCCCTTTTTCTCCACAGTATGGTTCACGGGGATGTCAAATGTGAGGGGGACCTCGTCCATGTTGGTGATGTGGTTGGGCTGGATCTTTTTGTCTGTAATCTTGTTACTGCAGTAGGTACGGAAGATGGCCAGCTTTTCTTTGTAATCCGCTGGCAGTTGCTGCACCACGGTAGTCCTTGCGCAGATGGAGAGATTATGCCTTTTCATAAAACAAAAGCACCAAGATATACCTCCTTGAAAGTGTTTGATCTTCATGTCTTGTGCTATCATTATTGCCTTCAGCCGAATGGTGACTGTAGAGACGCTTCTCCCGGCTGTTCTTTGTTCAATAATCCATTGTTCAAGTTGGTCTTCTAACTGTGGCCACCTTGCTTTGTTCCCGCGGAAACTCTGTTTCGTCTTCTTAACTTGACGCAATTCATTTTCCTGCTTCCTCCACTTCCGAACCATAGATTCATTGATGTTGAATTCTTTCGCAGCTGCTCTATTCCCATTTACAACCGCGTAACTGATGGCCTGTAGTTTGAATTGTGCCTCATAAGCATGTCTCTTCACTGGTGCCATTTTCGGGGGTCCTTAGACAAACAAATGTTGTTTTGCAGAGGCGTGGTGAAGATACTGGCAAGCGTACCGGTACATACTGTACCTATTTAGTAATGCATACGTACTGCACGTATTACTTAATGTTCTCTGATTGGTTTATTGCTGCCAGCGTACGTAGTATACGTATTACGTCCCAGTGTCAGCAGGAAATGGTCCGACAGTCAATCAAGCGGAGCTTACCAAAGTCGCACAGCAACATTTTTTACAGATTTTGGAACTCAGTGCACACATAAGGCGCACCAGATTATAAGGCGCACGGCCGATTTTTGAGAAAATTTACGGCTCTTAGGTGCGCCTTATAGTCCGAAAAATACGGTATATATGGTATTCAGCTTTGTTTGGATATTTTCCCACGTCATTATATGTGCTTTTAAACTTGTAGCAACGTTTCGGCAGAATCTCATCTGCCATCATCAGGCTTCTGTATTGTGTTCGTCTATGAGTCAGACTTTCACAGCCATTTCAGTTTTAAATTTGGGGCAAGCCTACTGCTGTGCCAGAATGGTTTTTTCTTCATCCTGATTGGTGGGAGTCTTGGTCTGTGTTTATTGGTCTTGGAATTTGCTGTGTTCTGCTTGATTAGTGTTTCTAATATCTTCCGTCTGTTTTGTGGCTTTTTTTGTCTTGATTGGCTTGCAACATTGTTTCCTGTATTGGAGGCTTTTTGTGCGGCTTGGCTCACTAAATAAATAAATAAATAACTAAACTCACTAAATACATAATAACTCACTAAATAAACTCACTAATAAATGGACGGCTATCATTTGTTAGGAAGCTAGGTTTCATCTGGGTGCCTGGCTGGGGTGTGTTTGAGCTGGAGGTATTGGGGGGGGTCTGTTTATGCCCAGATATTTGCCTGGCTTGTGGTGTGGGGATTTTTTTGTTTGTTAGTGCAGGCTTCCAAATAATTGACAGTCTGGTGGAGTCATCTCTTCTATTAATGCACCCAGATGAAACCTAGCTTCCTAACAAATGATAGCTGTCCATTTACTCAGAGTCAAGCTGCACTAAAAGCCTCCAATTCAGGAAACACAATGTTGTCAGCCAATCAAGACAAAAAAGCTACAAAACAGACAGAAGATATTTGAAACACCAATCAAGCAGAACACAGCAAACTCCAAGACCAATAAACACAGACTAAGACTCCCAACCAATCAGGATGAACAAAAAAACCATTAGGCACAGCAGTAGGCTAGCACCAAATTTAAAACAGAAATGGCTGTGAAAGTCTGACTCACAGACGAACACAATACAGAAGCCTGATGATGGCAGATGAGATTCTGCCGAAACGTTGCTACAACTTTAAAAGCACAACTACAATGATGCGGGAAAATACCCAAACAAAGCTGAACAGCATACATGTAAGTACCCACGAAAACTTAAGAAAATATACATACATACATACATACATACATACATACATACATACATACATA
>BLBF01000006.1:35685374-35700120 GCA_015471245.1 Laticauda colubrina | reverse complement strand
ATACATACATACATACATACATACATACATACATACATACATACATACATTTTCCAAGATAAAAGCAAATGTATTTTTCCTCTCTATAATGATGTAACTTTTTCTGATAACAAATAATCATAAGAAATAATCAAAATATGTAAATATGTAAAACTGACATTTTCCAATGGTGGAGTATTAATTTTTTTGATTTTGCACATTGATAATGAATAAAATAAAGGTTTTGAAACTCCAGTTATATATAATCACAATACGATCATTTGGAAGCTTCTTTGAAAACTGGCCTCATAAACTCTTTTAGCCCTTGCAAAAGATGTAGGTATTCATCATTATTTTTTTCCAAATATATTTCAGCAATATATACCTAAAAGTATCAATAGCTACATCAAAACACAAAAAGCAATTTCCTTACAATCACAATGCGTTCCTCCTAACTTCACAATTTTTTTTACTCACAGCAGAAAAAAAAATCCTGTATTTATTCCAATACAGAATTTCGCTTACGTGAAACAAAATTTTGCACTGTTCAAAAGTCCAACAATGGAACCCTACTCATTTTTATAGGACAGAAGATAATATTATGCCAACTACAATGTAAATATATATAAATATACTCTTTAAAACTAAGAGATATAAATATTGAGCCTTACAAAGACAGATATGAAGTTCAAGAGAAACGAGATGAATGAAACAAGTATATTTTAAACTCCATTTAAGCACATATTTAACTTTTCCCTTGAAATAGTATTTTCTAACAAATACGTCTGCAATGCTCTATAAATGATATTTTTAGATTTCTCCCTATAAAAAGAATAAGCTTTTAACTACTTATCTCTATAACAAGTTTAAACTGTGCATTGGTTTTATGCTGCTTTAGCATACAGATTAATTTTATAGCACTGTGACCAATATATACCAGAACATGTACATATTGAGCATATGTACATGTACTTATTGTATACATACAGTAAATGCATTCTGTAACACTTTACGTTAGATTTTTTTAAAAAATGATATGTTAATAACCAAAATATTCAAATGCAATGGATCCTTCTGAAAAAAGGTAGTTGTGGTAAAATTCAAGATTCCTTAAGCAATGTTAAAAGTTTTTCCAGCTTTTTTTTTCTAATTTAAGATTGGCAGCGTAAACTCTTGAATTCCAAAACAGAACACCAAGTTGAAGTTAAATTTGACACAATAACCTATTCCTGTATTTGGCAAAATAATTTCTCAAGGCAATATTTGCAATTGTCTTATTAAGCCAAGAATAATATATACTTGATTATATACTTAAGTAATAATTGGGACAAAGTTACAACTTTAAATATTCCAGAATTTATGAATAGAAAAATATTTATTGTTGACAATAACTATTATTAGTAAAGAAAACATACAAAGCATTTACTGATAGAAACAGTGGAGCCTGTAAAGAAGAATTGTTGTTTTATCATTATATGGCGAAGCAGTAGAAAGTAGGCATTCTTCATGAGTGCCAGAATGAAAATTGTTAATTTATATTAATGTATGACAATACGTTTAACAGCCAATCTTCCCCAAGCAACTAGAAAACATGGCCACTTGCTTCATCTTAGCAATTTAAGGTAATGATATTAAACAATTATTCTACATATTTTTAGCAGCCATAGCCATATAATGCTGATCTATTTTTAAAACCCTCTCATTTTTTGTAATTTAGGTATAAAATCGAGTTTGTACAATACTCTATACACATTCTAACTTTGGCAAAATAGGCAAATGATTCCTATCATAAGAACCATTCCTTCATTTGTGTGAGAGATTGCCTCTTCTCCCTTTTCTTCAGACTGTTTTTTTTTGTTGCATTGTGGTTTTTTTTTAATTTTCCCACTGTTCCAGCAAATGAAACAAAGAAAAATGACTTCATGAAAAATAGTTCTCTGTGATAACAGGTTGGACTTGACTGTGTGAAATTCAACAGTCATGTCTATAGAAAAACATTTGGAGTATTGGTGAGTAAGCTGTCTGGCATTGTTAAACAAAATGATGTCTACATGGAAAAAGATTTCCAAAGCTTCCAAGCTTATAATTTAGCATTTGTGTGTCAGCATACATTTTCAGACTATTAATTTTTCTCTCTTATATTAACTGTATGTTGTGTGACAATTGGGACAAACAGATTTCATATTTGTAGGCAAAAATATGTTTCAGATCACGTAGGGATGCAAAAATAACACTTGCCATCAATGTCTTAGCCTGAAATCTGCCTTAAGGGGTTGCAGATAGGTGCTATGTTTGTGCTTTCCAATATAAACTTCTGCATACTGCCCTTATTTGTCAAAATAAATATTTATATTTCTTTCTTTGAATATTACAATAAGGATGCATGCTTTGTTTCCTTGGAGAAAACAGTTGTTTAATTCAGCTATGATAACTGCAATATGGAAAGTACTTAAGAGTCTTCAAAATTATATTTCATAAAAATCTGTTCCACCAAACCACATGAAATGTAAGTTACCATATCTATTTGAACTTATCTTGATATAATTTGAGTGTAAGTCTAACATTAGAGGATTAACAAATCTGTTAACAAGCCATTTCTAAAAGCAAGGAGACCCACATCTCCAAAAATGTGTAGAAATTGGTCTAATTACATAAAAGGTTAATGTGGTTTTTAAATTTTTTCTGTCAGTCTATGCTTGCTATAAAGATAGCCTAACAGAAAGTGTCTGTAATGAAGTATCACAGTTTGCTTTTTTTTCTGCCATTTTATCATTTAAATTGAATGTATCAATTCCTTCCTCTGCTAATGGAAGCACATCCTGAGTGACTAAAACAGCACTACATAAAATATCCTTTTCTTCTGATGAAACAGCTGTATGGGCCTTACAATTTTCTATTCCATTGCTGCAATCTGCCTTTTCATCAGAATCATCTAGTTCTTCAACTGTTTTTAAATATTCTTGGAGAAGAGTATTGTTCTGATCATTATTCAAACTCTCCTTACAATATACCTTATGATCACCTGGGATCACAGCATCAGAAAGGCTTCCTGAAAAAAAATCTTCACAGGGCTTGACTGTTTGCAGAGAATTTCCTAGAAAGCCTTCATTTGTTTCTGTCAAATATTTTTCAGAGTTCTGCAATTCATTAAGGATATTTTGGTCTGATATACAGGAATGGAAACCTGAATCAGGATATTCCTGTAAACATTTCTGATTACACATTTCAGAAGATGAACCTAACCAAGTTGAACTATCAATAGGTGAAGGTTCTTGATTTGGTCTAGATGACTGTATTAATAATTCATGTGGACCCAGAATGCTACAGGCAGGAGTATCTTTTTTCCAGATATTACTTAGGTGTTGGTTTACTGAAAGCTGCCATTCCTGGATAGATTTAACCTGTATAAACCACAAAAAAGAAAATATTATAATATATAATTTCACATGTAATTGCATAATTGTAATATCTCATTTCACACAAGAGTTAGTTGGGTCAACTGTAAAACACAGCATGGTTTCAGGAAAATATCTTAAGTCTGTATTCATAGAAACGAATATTTAGGAAAACTAACTTTTACCTGATCCCAAAGAAATTTGATAGCTTCCTCTTGCACAAGTCTTTGAAGCTTCTCTTCATTTTTTTCTTTTCTTAACCTGCAAATGATTTTCATATATACATCAAACTTTTAAAAGTGTTGCCTCTTTGATCATTACCTTTGCTGCAATACAATATTTATAGGTAGTCCTTGACTTACGACCATAATTGAGCCCCAAATTTCTGTTGTTAGGCAAGACAATTGTTAAGTTTGCTTCATTTTATGACCTTTCTTGTCACAGTTGTGAAGTGAATGATTGAAGTGGTAAAGTTAGTAAAAATGACTTTGCTTGTCAGAAGGTGATAAAAGGTGGCCATGTAACTCCAGGATACTGCAATGGTCATAAGTGTGGAAAAACAGTAATAAGTAATTTATTAAGTGCTGTTGTAACTTCAAATGGTATTAAGCACATGATTGTAAATTGAGGACTATCTGTACTGCAGTAAGAACAGACTGTGGCGAAGAATGGAGTTTTGGAGAGGAAATATATTTACATCAGTTTATTGATTAAATTGACTAACTTCATTAATTCTAATAACAATACAACATAATTTCTCTTTGCTAGAGACACTGAAGAGAATTTTTTCTCCTTTGATTATGCTAACAAATAAATTATTTCTGAAAGAATACTTCATTTTATAGTTAATATGTTTTGCCTTCATTTGGAAAACAAAGAAGAGCTTAGCAATTGAAGGAAATGAAACAACTCTTATCACTCCAACTACACTTATGATATTGTTTGCAGGTAAAATTTATTCATCTCAAATTGTAGCAGATTTTATTTCTATCTTATTATTTCAGTTTACTCGATTTCCTACTTACTTTTGAACTTCTTCAGTTAAATGGGTAATATGTTCTTGCATTCTGCTGAGTCGAATTTCATAGCGTGCTTCCCTGACTCTGGAATGAAATGTTCTTGTATAAAATCCTCTCCAACAGGCCTGAAGCTTGGTGGCAGCTTTATTCATTTCTGTAAGTTCATCTTTCTTCTGGGTTACAGTAAGTGATGCATCAGTAGACACTTCTAGACAGCTAGCAACAGAAACAGATTTGGTAATATTCTCTTCAGGTGACTGCTTTAAGTTACTGAATTTTACATTGTCTTCAGGAGATGTTCCAACATTATCAGGTTGAATATCGGTATTTACTGAAGAAGAAGCAATGTGGAAAATATCCTCCTTTTGATACGCATTTTGAGTTTCTACCATGTCTGCTGACTTGAAGATATACTTTTCCAAAAGTATAGAATCATTGTTCTGCTTTTCTTTGTTCTGCATATTAATATCTTTTGTAAATTCCAAATCTGTATCCCCCATATCTTCCACATCCTCTACATCAATACCAATTCCATGAAGTTTCAGTTCTGTTGAAGTGGGCGACATTGGAGACAACCCTGAAGCAACAGGCATAAAAGTAGATTCTGAAGATAGGAGACTACTGTTCAACTTGTCCTCGTCAGTTTGTATATCATCCAAGTAAAAATCCTTAAAAGTATTTCTTTCAGCTTGTACCAAAGTTGGAGAAACATTTTTAACTGCATAAGAATGGTCATCATTGGATTTCATCACAACCCAGGTATTCTTTTTAATAATATGTTCTGGGAAACAGTAAGATAAAACACACAAAGACTTTCAATATTTATGTATCCTACATGTGTATTTTTGCCAAACATTTACTATCTATATCTGTCTCTTGACTAATTAAGGATCAGGGCAGGGGTCCCCAACTCCTATTCCATGACATGCCAGCAACTGGGCTAAGCAAAGTAATGAAGCCCCATTTGCAGGATGCAAGCAACTCACAAAACTACCCTCCCTCCGGTCCCTGGTACCCAAAAGGTGGGGGAGGGTGCTGGGTTAGGGAATAAATTATTGAGGTTTCTATGGTCCATAACAATAATATACATCCAGCTAAACATCAAAACAAGAGAAGGAAGGAGTTCAGAAATGATTGTTTTCTCTTGTTAATGTAGCAATGGAGTATGCTATATAGAGCTTCCTTCCAATATTCTTTCAGGCTCTATCAAGACCAATGGACAGAATACAAGATGGTCTTAGGTAAGCAGAAATTATTAAATGGCTGAAATAATAAAGTATGGTCTATAACCATCTATAAAATATTTTTAATAATCTAGTAGATAAAACATTTATTACCAAATTGAAATATATCTTTCAAGCCGAAAGATAAGTTAAAGAAAGATATCTAAGTATAAGATATAAATATATCTAAAATTAGAAAAAATATGACAATATTTAAAAATACATCTAGATTTGAAATGCAGTGCCATCTCAAATTACAGTGTAGCCAAGTGAAAGTCCATATGTAAGTAGCATCTAGACCAGTGGTTACCAAACTTTTTTGGTCCACTGTCCCCTTGGTGCTACAAATTCATCCTTGGTGCCCCCCATCCAGGGGTGGGATTCAAATTTCTGTGGGTGTGGCCTAATTTGAGGGTGTGGTCTGCTGGTCACATGAATGGGTGGGTGTGGCTTGCTGGTCATGTGATTGGATGGGTGTGGCCAGGAAACTGGCAAATCAAATACAAGTGGTCCTCACTTAATGACCAGTTATTTAGCAAGTGTTCTTATTTATGACTGGCCTTTCCAGAGATACTTGACCTGTTTTTGGAGTTTTGGCAGCTTTAGATCAGGGGGTCTAAATCCCACCCCTGCCTGTGTGTGTGTGAAAGAGGGAGGGAGAGAGGTTGGATCAGATCTCTCTCTCTCACCAACGCCAGAAAGCCACTGTCAGTCAAAATTCATATTAGTGGTCTCCGGGATTTAAAATTATGAGTTTGGTGGTCCCTGAGGTCCAAAACTTTGGTGACCCCTGATCCAACGGGATGAGCCTGAGAGAGGGAAACAGAGAGAGAAAAGAAAGTGAGAAAGAGAGGAAGAAAATAAAGAGAAAAGGGAAAGAAAGAAAAAGGTACAAAGAAAGAGGGGGGGATGGAAGGAAGGGACAGAAAGAAAAAGAAATATAGAAGGAAGGAGGGAGGGAGAAGAAAGATAATGAGATATCTATTCTTGTCAATCACCTGCTCCAGCAGGGTTAGAAGGAAGCATGTGTGTGTGTGTTCTCCTTGTAATTTACCAGTACATTTTGGTTTTGCCTTCTTCAGAATTGGCACTGTAATACATTAGGGAAAAATAATTTTTAGGGCGGAGATCTGATCCAATGGATCCTGTTTAAAGCCTCAACAAAATGTGAGAGCTTCCTGATAGTCTTAACCATGTTTTGTCCACAAAACCTTTAATAGACGCCAAAGCGGTTTCAACGTGCTGGCAAAGATGTTTCAATGCGGAAAAGGGCCTCAGTCTAAAGCAGGTCTCATTCAATCTGATGCATCAGGTCTCTCTCTTTTTCTCTCTCTCTCTCTCCCTCCCTCCCTCTCAGACTGGCTTTGCTCTACTTTCCCGATTTGCCTGCGGGGCCGGGGCTTCGAATATGGATGGATGGATAGATGAATGGATAGAGAGAGAGAGAGAAAGAGATAGACAGACAGACAGGCAGGCAGGCAAGTAGGTAGGCAGGAAGGCAGGCAGGCAAACAGACAGATCTTTTGGATGGATGGATGGATGGATGGATGGATGGATGGATGGATGGATGGAAGGACAGACAGACAGAATGTGACAGCGGCAGCACTTTGGGAAAGTGGTGGCAGTGGCTTTTCCCAACGTGCTGCCACATTTGAGGCACCAGTTCTGGAGCATTACTACAGTCAATGGGTGAACCTGCAGGGCCGGCGCCTCGAATGCCTCCCTGCTGCCTCTTAGCATCCCAAGGGGGCTGGCAGAGGGGGAGCTAAGAGGCGGCAGGGGGGCATTCGAAGCGCCGGCCCACCCTGCAGTTTCACCCATTGACTAGCACTACTCTGGAGCTGACGCCTCCAATGCGGAAGCAGTGGCATGTTACATGCTGCCATGGCCATGTTTGAGGCGCCGCCCCCCTGCTGCCTCTTAGCGTCCCTCTGCCGGCCCCCTTGGGACACTAAGAGGCGGCAGGGGGGCGGCATATCGAACGTGGCCATGGAGGCACATAACGTGCCACCGCTTCTGCATTGGAGGCCCTGGCTCCAGAGCGGTGCTACAGTCAATGGGTGGACCTGCAGGACCGGCACCTCAAATGCCCCCCTGCCGCCTCTTAGCATCCCCAAGGGGGCCAGCAGAGGGCGCTAAGAGGCAGCAGGGGGCGGCGCATTGAACGCGGCCGTGGCAGCACATAATGTGCCACTGCTTCTGCATTGCAGGCACCAGCTCTGGAACGGTGCTACAGTCAATGAGTGAACCTGCAGGGCCGGCGCCTCTAATGCTCCCCTGCTGCCTCTTAGCACCCCCCCTGCCAGCCCCCCTAAGGCATCCCACCCCCCCAGGGGGCGGTACTGTCCACTTTGGAAACCACTGATCTAGACCGAGTCTGAGAAATTAGAATATCTACCAATCTAAAGGAAAATAAATCTATTGAATTTTTCTATAAAAGAGCAATGAAGTATATATTCCATGGTTTCTACCTATCTTATCACAGGAACAAAGCCTTTCACTCAATATTTTTTTTAAACTTACTAAAACAGCAGAAGAGAGAGGAAAAAACTGTTGTAAGGGGGAAAGATTTTCTATGACCAGGGGTTTTTAAGTGAGAGAGATTGATATGGAGTAACCATGTATCCAGTATTTACTTTCATCCATACAGGTCAGGGGTGTTAAACTCATGTTGTGACAGCAGTGTCAGGTGATATATTGGAATTTTTTACCCCTTTGCTAAACAGGGCGTAGCATGGCTAGTGCGCGACACATTCGGTCCACAGGCCAAGAGTTTGACAGCTCTGATATAGATGCATCTGAGGCCTTCTAAAACCTCAGAGTTTTAGTGGACTCACCCACAGTTCAGCAAATTGTGCATGCCATTTTCATGATGCTTTAGAACAGGGGTTGCCAACCTTTTGGACCCAACCCAACTCATAATTTTAGATTCCACAGACCAGAGACCCTGGGAAAATCCAAAATAAAGTGTGCAGGAAAATTCCCCATCCCTTTTTCCTACAGATCGATCATTCTTTATTTGGGATGGCAGGATGCTGTCTCCAGCTCCATTTTCAGAGGGAGAGAGATGGGGGGGGGGGGAGAACTCTTTTGGCTTCATGCAAGGAAAGCAGCAGAAGCAGCATAAGTCTTTCTTTCTCTCCCCCAAACTCTGCCAGAAATGAATCTTTGTGAGACTTGTGCATTGACTTGCTCCTCTTGGAGCAGGATGCCTTGCAGAATCCGAAAAACTTATATAACAGAAAGGAGAGGAAAGAAGCAGCCTGGTGGCCAGACAAAACATGTGGGGCAAGTTCCCCCCCCCCGCCCTTTTCCCCCTCCCTTCACTAGCTTGTGTTGTTCGCAATGCAAATGATGCAAGCCTTGTGTTCCCATGGGCCACGTGGGTGGCACAGCCTTGTGTTCCTGCGTGGCCTGGATTAATTACTTTGGGGTGACATTTCTCTGCGGACCACCAAAAATTTTTCACGGACCACAAGTGGTCCCCGGCCCACTGGTTGGCGACCACTGCTTTAGAAAGTTTTGGAAGATTTCTGAGGCCTTCCAAAACATCATGAAACCAACATTCAAAAATTAAAGCTTATAATCTACATGAACTATCTCAAAATTTTAAATTTTTACACCTTTAGATATGCTAATAAAGTTAGAAGATTCAGAAGCTTGGCTTTAGTTTTAAAACAAGAATTATTGCCACTGCTCTTGGTGACATAGAGATGTGTGTCAACTGTTTATGAAACCAAACAAGGCATCGTTTGTTTCTTCAAAGATATGGAAGAATGAAAAACTATTCTAACATCAGAAATCTTTAAGCTTGTGCTACAGTGATGCTTTCTATGTCCAACTATGGTTACAATTCACAATCATTTAATAAAGAAAAGCATTTTTGTTTTGCAATACTTGAAGATAAATTTTTTATAATAAATTTAAAAATAAACTATAATGTTGAATAAGATTTTCAACATTTCACCTAATAATCTTAGTCTATTACATATTATAAAGTAGTCAAAATATGCACTATAATAAGTGTAAAAAACCATTTTTTTGTTACTGGCTATATCCATAAGGGGTTACTGCAGTAGCAATGTAAGCTTCTTTTGATAATGCCTTTGACTGCCTTGTGCAGTTTTGTTATTACATAATTTTCTGTATGGGTTTACAGTCTACATAATCAATTTCAATTCAGCACTATACTCCATTTGCAATATATTTTTTCATTATTTGTAGACCTATTTGGCTACAGCATCCTCCCTTCATTTCTCCTCACTCTGATTCCACAGATATATTTTGTCCCATTTTGTCCACTAAAGTATGCCACAATTGAACCATAGTTTAATTTAAATAGTTAAACATATCACAATATATTTGTGAATTTGAGTTTGAGTGATGCAGTACAGTAATCTAGCACCAAGGCCCACTATGATTATGAACATGTATATGTGTACCCAATCACTGATTACAAGCATATAGGCAAGTGGGTGACAAGAGTGATGAAAACTCAGCGGATATGAATTCTTACCATAGTCAGTTATTTCTTGTACATGGACAGGACTGTTTGGCTCATGATTAATGGGGGGTCCTTTATTCAGAGTTGGGGATACAGGCGAATCATTGGAATGGCTCTGATACATCAATTGCCTCTGATGCAACCTAAATATAAAAATTTGAATGATTTCATGACTTAAGAATACTACAGCAGAGAACCACTCTTCTTTAATATCACAAATGTTAGCAAGAGTTAGCAAAATGCATATATATCTGCAAATCAACTTTTCTGATCTTAAAAAGCAGCTTAAAAAAATCTTCTGAATCAAGGCCTACCTGAACAAGTTAAAATGATTATATTAAATTATATAAAAATAGATCATCAACAATGATATTCACACCTTTGCTTATGTAGTATTTTTTCCAGTTTGGCATCTTCTGCAGATTGGAGTCCAAACATAGTAGTAAGAGGACAAACACTGGCCAAATATTGTACTAACTGAAGGTGCTGGCCTGGTCGGAATGATCTTCCCTTTCCTTGACTGTAAAGCCATTCTGCTTTCAAGCTACATGCAAAAACAATATTAATTGTACTAAACATCTTGAAAGTACTTTCTATTAGAAACATAAGAGCATAAAGAACAACAATTGAAATCCAGAAGTGATAGATGTAACTCAGAAGCAATAGCAAAAAATAATCAATTGTTGACATATCATAATACATTGGGAGAAAGCAATAATTTTTATGATCTCCAAAATAAAATATTTCAGCCACATACTAAGTATCCAGTGTCTGCTTTTATCTTCAGGAGTACAGTATATAAATCAAAACCAGAACTTGGAAGTTCTGCCTTAAAATTTGCCTTAGAATTGGTTAGACTTAAATATACATAAATGAAAATCAATAAATACATTCATATAACAATAACTAGAATTATTTCATAAAGAACAAATACTCTTTCTACTCAATATTATCCATACATGGTCTCATATGATTCCCTTTCAGAGTAAATTATGTTGTGCAAAGTTCAGGAAAAAAGTAAGTAATAGTAAGTAAAAAATTAAAGATAATAAGAGAAATGTAACTGTTCTACAGTACCTATCTAGCCTTTTAACATTCCAAATAAACATTGTACAAGCATGCTTGTATATTGATTGATGTACTACTTTTTGTTATTTAAACATTTCACCTCTTTCTTTTTGAGATCATCAGTTTTTACCACCACTACAAAATCACAATTTTCTCACTCTTCTCTTTCATTCCTTACAACCGCTGTACTTCCCAGATTTTAATCAGTTACTTCATGTATTCTTTCAGTTAGAAAGAATGCTTTCCTAATCTCTTAACATTTTTGTATTTATTCTTGTTATTTTTATAGAGAGGAATAACAATGTTATTGATGATACCAATCATCAGGCACAAATTTAGTTTTCCCATACATGTTAAACAATACAAGTGAAACTCGGAAAATTAGAATATCGTGCAAAAGTTCATTTATTTCAGTAATGCAACTTAGAAGGTGAAACTAATATATGAGATAGACTCATTACATGCAAAGCAAGATAGTTCAAGCCATGATTTGTCATAATTGTGATGATAAGGGCTTACATCTTATGAAAACCCCAAATCCACAATCTCAGAAAATTAGAATATTACATGCAATCAATAAAACAAGGAATGTACATAGAACAATATCGGACCTCTAAAAAGTAGAAGCAT
This sequence comes from Laticauda colubrina, assembly GCA_015471245.1. Classification (NCBI taxonomy): domain Eukaryota; kingdom Metazoa; phylum Chordata; class Lepidosauria; order Squamata; family Elapidae; genus Laticauda; species Laticauda colubrina. The sequence continues at coordinate 35,688,302 of BLBF01000006.1, read as the reverse complement.
GCATCTATACTCAGTACTTGGTTTGGGCCCCTTTTGCAGCAACTACTGCCTCGATGTGGCGTGGCATGGAAGCTATCAGCCTGTGGCACTGCTGAGGTGTTATGTAAGACCAGGATAACGGCCTTCAGCTCTTCTGCATTGTTTGGTCTCATGTCTCTCTTCTTTCTCTGGGCAATGCCTCATAGATTCTGATGAGGCAAGTTTGCTGGCCAATCAAGCACAGTAATCCCACGGTCATTGAACCAGTTTTTGGTGCTTTTGGAAGTGTGGGCAGATGCCAAGTCCTGCTGGAAAATGAAGTCAGCATCCTCATAAAGCTTGTCTGTGGAAGGAAGCATGAAGTGCTCCAAAATCTCCTGGTAGATGGCTGCATTGACCCTGGACTTAATGAAGCACAGCGGACCAACACCTGCAGTGACATGGCTCCCCAAATCAACACAGACTGTGGAAACTTCACACTGGACTTCAAGCATCTTGCAGTGTGTGCCTCTCCATTCTTCCTCCAGACTCTGGGTCCTTGGTTTCCAAATGAGATGCAAAAATTGCTTTCATCAGAAAAGAGGCCTTTGGACTACTGAGCAACAGACCAGTTGTGGTGTCTCTCAAAATAACCCAAAACCCAAAACATACATTAAAGTCCGGTAATGCCTTCAACTTCACTGTTTTATTAGGCACAATTTAAAGTCACAAAGTAAATAATGAGGCAAAAAGAAAACCAAAACAAACCACATTGACAAGAGTTCCAAAGCAAGCCAAGATAACTAATCATAAACTCCAGGAAAATAACCAAGGAGAGTCCATGGGAAGAACGCCAGCAAAGATAATGTAACTAAACGTAACTAAACTTTGACTCCAGCAATTCTAACTGCGTAGTTACAAACTTATTTTCATAGCTCCCAGCTGCAAGCCACGAGGAGGATCATGGTAATCTCCTCTTGAGTAGAACTTGCTTTACCCTGACCCTCTCCTCCCTGCATGACCTAGGATGGATAGGGGATGGACCTGGATCCTCCTGACTGTTCAGCCAGCCTCTGCCCTTCCCCAGCCTCCTCCATCACCTCTGGAGCCACACTCCCACTCCCTGTTGGCTGTTCCTCCTCTTCCTCAGAGTCAATCTCCACCAGGGGAATGACACCAGTTCTGTTTTCTTTAGCCCAGGTAAGATGCTTCTGATGTTCAGGAGCGGCTTGTAAAGAAGAATACGACATGCGAAGCCCATGTCCAGGATCCGTCTATATGTGGTGGCTCTTGATGCAATGACTCCAGCCTCAGCCCACTCCTTGTGAAAGTCCCCAACACTTTTGAATGGCCTTTTCCTGACAATCCTTTCCAGGCTGCGGTCATACCTGCTGCTTGTACACCTTTTTCTTCCACACTTTTCCCTTCCACCTAACTTTCTATTAATGTGCTTTGATACGGCACTTTAGGAACATCCAGCTTCTTTTGCAATTACCTTTTGAGGCTTTCCCTCTTTATGGAGCATGTCAATGATGGTTTTCTGCACAACTGTCAGGTTAGAAGTCTTTCCCATGATTGTGATTCCTACTGAACCTGACTAAGAGACTATTTAAAAACTCAGGAACCTTTTGCAAGTGTTATGGCTTAATTAGCTGATTAGAATGGGACACTTTGAGCCTAGAATATTAAACCTTTTCACAATATTCTAATTTTCTGAGATTGTGGATTTGGGTTTTTCATGAGCTGTAAACCATAATCATCTCAATTATGATACATCACGGCTTGAATTATCTTGCTTTGCATGCAATGAGTCTATCTCATATATTAGTTTCACCTTTTAAGTTGCATTCACTGTTTTGGTAACTCTTGTATTATCTGAAACTGACAAAACCTTAATCAGTTTCACATTAAACTATTTCTTTTGCCTCTTAAGGCAGATATCCAATGCCAGCTCACTCCTTTCTATGTATATTCTCCACTGTGTGCCTGCTTACTCTGTTGTAATTCCTTCCTTTCCATCGATTCCATTACATATCAAATGTAAATACAAACATTAATTGTAATTATCCCAGCACGGGGTGAGTAGTCCCAACACTGTGGGAAATGGAAAAAAGAACTGTAAAACTTGCCCTTTTCCCCAGCTTCTTGTCAGTTGAGTTCGGGAAAGTTTTCCTACCAATTGGGTTCACCTAGGCCAGGGGCCTGCAACCTGCAGCTCTGGAGCCACATGCAGCTCTTTCAGCCCTCTGCTGCAGCTCTCTGTCGGCTGATTCCAACATTGGCTGGCCCCACCCCTCCCCTCCCCTCTCCATCTGGCTTGAGAAGGATGATGGTGGGAGATGTAGACTCACTCCATATTCCAGAGCAGGTGGTGACTGGGTGGGAGTGAGTGACATCAAGTGGGTCACGCCACCCGGTTGTTAAATTATTGGCTCCCAGTGTTTTCTGTGGAAAACGGGTCCAAAGGGCTCTTTGAGTGTTTAAGGTTGCAGACCCCTGACCCAGGCTATTTGGGCTTAGCCTTGTGATGTTGTAAACATACTTTAGAGCAATTTCTTATTGAAACTTTTTCAAGATTTATTACTATGCTAACATCTCTTTTTGTTTTCTCATTCTTTGGTATTTCCCTTGCAAATGTTAAATGACAGGTAAATACATAGATTAATGGCAACACTCAGTTTAATCATGTTCTTACCTTTCTTTCTGAGAAACCACATATCCATCAATTACTTTAAGACTGAGACACCAATTGACAATAAATGGTCGGTAATCAAAACCTGGAATGTTAGGTGTTGCCATCACACAAGGATTGTTCATAATTGAGAGTTGCTCTAGTTTAGGAAAAGAGGTCAAGAAAGAAATCTAAACAGAAAAGGAAACAATTATTTTGGTGATTAAATGTAAAGAAAATTTATAGGCAGAGTAGATAGATAGATAGATAGATAGATAGATAGATAGATAGATAGATAG
>BLBF01000006.1:35614236-35685364 GCA_015471245.1 Laticauda colubrina | reverse complement strand
TAGATAGATAGATAGATAGATAGATAGATAGATAGATAGATAGATAGATAGATAGATGCTGAAGGGAAAAATAATTTTATTTGCTTAATTTTATTTGAAGATTGGTATTTTATTTTATTATTCCTTAGAATTTATTAAACATATTTTACTGGAAACTAGAATATTTTCTGCCAATACCCTTATTGTAATATGGAAAACATTTCAATTGTAAGTCCTCGACTTACAAGCACAATTGAGCTTAAAATTTTCATTGCTAAGCAAGACAATTAAATGAGTTGCACCCCATTTTACAACTTTTTTGTCACTGTGGTTAAGTGAATCACTGCACCTGTCAAATGAAACATGCAGTTGTAAAGCAAATTTGGCTTCTTCCATTAACTTCGCTTATCAGAAGCCAGCTGAGAAAGTTACAAATGTTGATCATATTATCCTGGAATAATGTAACTGTCATAAATACATGCCGGTTGCCAAGCACCCAAAGTCTGATCATGTAACTACGCTCTAATGGTCATGTGAAAACTGGCCATATATCTTTTTTTTTCAGTGCTATTGTAACTTTGAATGGTCACTAAACAAATGTGGTTAAGTAGGGGACTACCTATACAGTATTTATTTTCTTTGTTATTGGTATAATTGGACATGAAGTTAAGAATATAAAAACAAAAAGTCAGCTGCATGATCATAGATCCTCTTTACCTGCAGAAAATAAACCTAGGTAAGTACCTTGTGATAAGAGAATGAGCCTGATCCAAAATCACAGTGAGTTTTCAATGGCTCAAAAAAGATTGAATGAGGACATTTCCAATGTCTTAACATTTAAAAAAAATACTGCATACTGAACTAGTTTTCTTTTTGTTAGATTATGAAAAACATTAACCTACTGTCCATTCATCTTCATGAAGGATCAATTTTTGTTTTAATTTCTATGTTGATTAAATGTAAAGCATTTTGTAAGTAATTCAAAATTTATTTTTGTTCACAGTAACTGATGTTTAAATTTCAAAAATATGCTGCAAAGAACCTACTTTAAGAATCTGTCCCAAATAATGACATTTCCCCTTCACATTATTTTAATTGATTTAATTGCCAACATATTTAATTACTTAAATAATCATTAATTAAATGACTGCTAGTTACTATCGTTTAATTTTAAAATCTACATATCCTTTGTGCCCAAAACGTAGTAGCAATAAAAATATAGATGAAAATATAATGAAATGTAACTATAGTACTTTAGGTTGTATTTGATTTCTCTTTCTCAAAATGTTATTTCATTTTCCTCAAAATGTTATTTTTACCTCATTCAAATCTCTAATTTCATTTTCTGCCAATGAAAAAATAGTAAGGCCTTGAGGTAAACACGAAGGTGCTGAACGCAGTGAAGTGATGATATTTCCATGCAGCAGCAGAGTCTTGAGGAATAGAAAATGGAGAAAACAATATGCAGACATATACTTTAATAATGTGAACTGCTCTGAATATTCATAAAACTGCACAAGGATTATGAATATACAGCTGCACACATACATCCTTGAAAAGTTTATTTTTCACACGCAAGTGTGTGTTAAAAATGATATTTCAAGAGAATGTAAGAAGTGTTCAGAACTATTTTCTCTTTAGTTTAGTTACATTTAGAAATGTAATATGTTAGATCTAAATGATATTATCATTAGTTAATAGTTAATCATGATCATTTTAGTGGAACTACAATATAAATTACAAACTGTGTTTTAAAGCATGGTTGTTCAACTTTTGGCTTGGCTTTTGGCTTGACTGGGCTACAGCGAGCAAAGAGCAATATCTTGGGTCACATAAAAATATACACAATATGTATATAAATAAAAACTTTAAAACTTTCTTAATTTTTTTAATCTTGTGAGGCTGCATTACTAGCTGTCCACATGGTTGGACATTACTGCTTTAAAAGCATTTAAAGAATTTGTTTATTTTATGAGACACATTTACACTACATCTTATTCATAGCTACCTGAAGAAAATGCTATTATAAATAAAATCAAAACTTTAATACAGTTAAAGGCCAACAATGCTGCTCTGAACTTACTCCTTAATTAGGAATATTTAGACCATCAAAGAATATAAGCTTAAAAATCTATACCTTTAGAGAGGAAAGTCTGGAGATATCCCCTATTTGGGGAATGTTGTTATCTGACAAATCAAGATGTTGAAGAGATGTGCAGCAACTGATTTGGTCTATAGTCTAAAGGAAGACAAAATATTTTTCAGCAACATTATGAAGCTTAATAGTTGCAATCACTTACAGCTCTTGATACCGAAGAAAGCATCTTTTACATTAGTAAATGATGCAGTATATCAAATAATATGGCATGGGGTGCCTTGAGACTATGTTGATTCCTGGCACTTACCTGGACAAATCCCTGTAGGTTTTCTTGGCAAGATTTCAGAAATGGTTTACTATTGCCTTATTCCTAAGACTGAAGAAGAGTAACTGGTCCAAGATTACACACTTCTCAGTTTCTGGCCTGGTGCCTTTTCTACTACACTGTTAAGCCTGGGTTCCCCAACCAGGGTTAGGTAGACAAGCTAAACAGAATGTGCAGCGTTAGTCAGATAGGCACACAGATAAATGAGTGAGCTAAGTTTGTATGTATATTAACATACAGTAAAAATAACAGATACGCTTGTGCTATCAAGAATATATTTTATTCCAGTATAAGTTTATAGCATAGTCAAAAACAGTCCAATATTCATTTACCATGTAGTCAGTCCATTCAGAGATATTCAGTTAGCAAAAGTCCATGTAGAATATCCTATTGTCAGTTCACATAAATCAGTCCGTTGTTGTCTCTCCCGTTCGAGCAATGCAGTCTTGCTTCCAAGCAGTAATCAGGGATCATCAAAGCCAGAGAGAGAGAGAGCAAGCTGTAGCCTTGCTACTTTTATATGGTTTTCATAACCACACCCACAGTTGCTATTTTACAGTTAAAGCTGCATACACTAACTATGAATCATAGTTAGTATTTCACCTAAAACAGTTAGGGTGAACAATGTTATCCCTAACATTCTCCCCTTTTAGGTTACAATAATAACTATGAATCATTTACATTTTTAAATTATATTTTTCGCAACTTTCTTTAAACTTAGTTGCTCCTTGAGCCTTTGTAAATTGGTCTGCTATGTTTTCCTCTGACATGCAGTATTCCAATCTTATCAGTTCATTCTTCACTGCTTCTCTTACATTCAAATATCTTAGGTCAGTATGTTTTGATCTAGTTTTTACAGCAATACTAGTAGCTAACTTTATAGCTGCTTGATTATCCTCATATACCATAATGGGATCTTTTATTGTTATTCCCATGTCCAACAACAATTGTTTGTAGAAAATTAAATCAGTGCATACTAATGATAGACATGAAAATTCAGCTTCCATTGTAGATAAGCTAATATGCTGTTGTCTGATTGACCTCCATCCTATCAGTGTCTTACCAAATAATATAGCCATACCAGATGTTGATTTTCTAGTGTTTATATCAGTTGCAAAACTTGCATCTGCATAAGCACTAAGACTCAAATCACCCTTTGGCTCTATATATAATGCATGGTTTATAGTTCCCTTCAGATATCTCAATATTCGTTTTAAAGATGTCCAATGATATTCTTTTGGATCTGAATTAAAACGTGCCAGCTGATTTACACTATAAGCAATATCTGGCCTTGACCAATTGCTTATATATGATAAGCTACCAATCAAAGATTGATATATGGACTTATCAAATTTGGGACTTTGATCATTAATTTGGCAAACTTCTTGACTCATTGGAGTCTTTGCCGGTTTACAAAGTTCCATCTTATAATTTTTAAGTAATTGGCAAATTTTATCTTCTTGAGATATTTTAAAACCATGATTTGTTTTATTTATTGTCAATCCTAGATATCTTTTTATTTCACCTAAATGCTTTATTTTTATTTTCTTGGATAATAATGATATTATCTCATTAGCCTCATTATAAGTTTTAGGTATTAAAGCAATATCATCAGTGAATAACAATAATAATGACACCGTTCCATTATTAAGCCTGGGTTCCCCAACCAGGGTTAGGTAGACAAGCTAAACAGAATGTGCAGCGTTAGTCAGATAGGCACACAGATAAATGAGTGAGCTAAGCTTGTATGTTTATTAACATACAGTAAAAATAACAGATACGCTTGTGCTATCAAGAATATATTTTATTCCAGTATAAGTTTATAGCATAGTCAAAAAGATTGATTTTTGTAGGTTACACCTCTAATCTATTCCATCCTACATGTTCTAGGAATTTTGCACTAGCACTGGTGTAAACTCTAGATGTTCCTGGTTCCCAGAATCTATAGGATCGATGATTAGAGGTGTAACCTACAAAAATCAATCTTTTTGCTCTATGCTGTCCTTTGTATCTAAGTAGCTAACTAGCTCTCAATTAAAACATGCTATGAATTCATCTTCCATAATTAAATTCATCTTCCATAATTATTCTGGTTGAGTTTAATTTATGACAAAGGTGTATGGAAGTTAAATCATATCTAATAGACATTTGAATGAGTTAGTTTCTGTTTTAATGCAAGTAAATGTACTAAATTAGGTTCCAATGTGATAAAAATAGAAAGAGAAACAGGACCTAGATTGTGTGGAGAAAGCCTGTGAACCTAGAAATAATAAAAAGACACAAAAAAATATATCACAGAATATAAGGATTGAAAGGCGTCTTGGAAATTGAAAATTTGAAAAGCAGGAATCTACTATGTTATGTGCTTGGTCAGAGGAATATTCATCACAAACTGTTGGATGCATATTTACCCCAAAAGTGTCTGTTTTACATTGGATTTTAGTTTTATTCTAATAAGACTGACTGTAATGATTCTGGAATATAGGATCATTACTATAAAATCCTTCACTCAAAACAGACTTCTGAAATCCTTGATGCACTCTCAGGAACCTCCAAAAGTTGCTATCAAAGAGCAGTTTTAAAAACATAAAATACTTGAATTGAGTACAATCGTATTTCCCACAGAGTAAAAAAAAGGTTAAATGGAATAAAATAAAATGTACTTTCTAGTGGCTCCACTCACTACTTTCTGGAGTCCACATCTCTCAAATGTTAAATGTAACTTGCTGCCCAGAAAAAGTTGCACAACTCTGTTCTAGCAGCTTGAATTACAATAAAACAAAGATTTCAAGACTCTGAAATTTGCATTAAATTATTATACATTTGAAAAAGCAGGACTAGAGTAGAACTCCTAAAAGTGAGAAATGTATGTTCAGGCACAGAAGTATAGAGACAATAATGGAAAAAAGGAAAATTCCTCTGAAAACAAACAGAAATAATCTTATACTTTCAAATGTAATTGATTTCCGTCTGCCACAATAACATTCTAAAATAATTTACCTATAATATCTTACTTAAAATAATTAAATATTATTTCTAATTTTTAAAATCTAGAATTGACTCATGAAATTAAATACAATAATTTTAGAATCTATAATAGCCCACAGATTACAGATAAAGATATGAAAACTGTTAAGAAGGTATTTCTATAAAACTGGTAATAAAAGTATACTTTCACCATCATAGCAAAAGTTCAATTAAGGAGGGGTGTTTATCTCATGGGAAGGGAATTCTAAAGTCCAGATTAACTACAGAAAAGCTTTTTCTCTTTTTTTCTTCAAAACAGTTGCATCCAATAGTATTATTTCACCAAAGGAACAACACTTATTACTAGAAAGGTTGTTCTTCACTGCCTACAGATTGCCCAAATCTTATCTGAATGGTTGAGGGGCTATCAGGATAGCATTGTCAGCATAAGGTAGGCTCGTGAAGTTTTTTCCTCCAATTTTAAAATTCTATCCTATCCTATCCCTTCCCATGTAATATTGCATTTCCAAACATTTTGCCTTAATCAAGTTCCTAGGTGTGACATAAATTAAATACAATACTATATTGGATTAATGTTTTTATTGTTTTAAGTTTTTATTTACAATTTCAATTTACAAGGCCACCCACTTCTATACAACCCCTCCAAAAAGCTAAATGCAAGAATTATTTTGTTCATTATTTGTTGTTTATTTCATTAAAGAAAATTTACCTTTAAATTGTTTCCTGCCAGATTCAGCCACTCCAGGTACACTAGCTCTTTCAATCCCTCTACGTTACCAATACTGTTATGAGGCAAGTTTAACACTCGAAGATGAGTCAGCTTTGCTATACCCATCATCCGCACTAGACGATTGCTGGCTACTGACAACTGCAAGAAAATGGACAAATAGCTTCAATTTTGCTTATAATTATTTTTTTTACTGCAAAGTAAAGTACCAACCTCTAGCACTGTGCAAGGCTCCTGCTACAATATTTTCATCATTACCTGTTTAAAACTACTGCTAATATGCTTTACATTGGTCTGAGTTTAAAAGCTACAGTTGTTAATGTGCTGAATGATCTCTCCCAGTGGAGGCACATTTCACTGGTGTTGTAGCCATACAGTTATTTTTATTTATTAATTAATTTTTATGCCGCCCATCCCCCATACAAGGTGATTCTGAGTGACTTAACGAAAATAGCTTTTTGTGTGTAATTTAAAATGCTGATACTAACCTATAAATCCCCACCAGTTATCTGCAGACCTGCATTCCTATATTGGAAGTTATGTGTAGTTTAAACCTCCCTTCATATCAGTGTCTTGATTGCACCTACAAAAGTTTCATTTTCACAGAATGTGTCTCTCCAATAATATTCTGTCAGAAGCTCTTAATTACTTCAAAACCAATAAATATAAGAAATATTAACGAAAACAAAAATAATGTTCTAATTTGTGTACATGGTGTGTGCACATAAAGCTGGAGAATCAAAACATGGCATTGGACTCAAATTCACTGAAGGTTACTACTGAGCATAACATTTACTCATAACATGCAGAATGAAACATTACAATTTATTTTTGCAAGTTTCCACCCAAATTTCAATAATTTAACTAACAATGCATATTTGCTTATATGTATGAAAAAACCCTACCTGCATCAAGTTCTTATAGTTTTCCAGGTGTTCCAATTTAATTAATTGATTTTTATCCAAAATCAAAGTATGTATGTCTGCATTACATGATAAAGTTGGTGCTAGTTTTTGTAAACTCTGGCCTGACCAATTAATTAAAGAAGCTGTTAAATAAGAAGAAAAAATTTAAATATTAGAAAAAAACACAGCAAATTTAAAGGATGATATGCAATCATGCGCTATACAATAACTTAGTATTTTGCAATATGCTATTTAAACTGGGCACCAATTTCTTTGTTCTTATTTTTAACATATCTGAAAAATCTTTTTGTCTTTAATAACCTCTGTCAACCTTAATATATCTGAGTGTTAGCTTTTATAACATACTCTTTACAGTGCTAAGCATATTTTTCAAAGTGTTCTAACATAACCTGCTCATGCAGGTCCTGTCACATTTCTCTGGGGTTCAATTTTAGACACTGACTCGGCCATTTCAAAACACTGAATTTGGCCTTTGCCCATTCTATTGTATACATCTGTATCTGAGATCATTGTCTTACATCAAGATCCATTTGAACTTCATTATCAATGATATCATGACAGTCCCTGGTAAAATCTCTCTCTATATAAAAGTAAAATACCGGTCACACATCACAAAATCCCCAGAACTGTAAAGCCTACAAACTTGAAATTTGGCACATTTGTTCCTCTTGGCTTCTAGGTGCTCACTAAGAAAGGATTTTTCAAAATGACCATCAGAGCATTAGTATTTCATGTATTATTAACACACTCTGATAATAAGGAGTTCTCCTCCCCCTCCCCACCTGAAAAGAAATCTGTTCCAAATGCAAAGCACAAACAGAGAAGAGCTTCAGTTTCAGTTTTACTTTCACAGGAGCCATCAGCTTTGGTATGTCCAGGCTCCTTGCTGTCTCTTTGCTCACACAGCAAATACTGTTTCAGTTTCCAAACAGCCCTCAACTCTCTTCCACACTGACAGGACACTAGCTAGATGAATACCGATGGATGCTGGTAGACAGAGGCAGAATTTCCCCCCCTTATTTTCTTTCCCAAAAACTAAGCCTGACCACATAGTATCGTAGCGAAGCACAGGTATTGAGCTCGTTCTCTACTATAAAGCAGAATTCCTGCTTCACTTGATGACAAGTTATTGAGGCAGGAAAAACCTTACTACACTTTCATATTGGTGTTTATTTTATTTATATTTCATATTTCTAAACCTCCCATTTCCCTCAAAGGGGAATATGATGTTCTTACTGTGTAATGCAATGTTTGTCAGGGATATTGACGTACACTTAGCCTGGAAGTTAAAGTTCTACTTTTGCCTCATCAATCTATGGAATATGTCTTTTTAAAAATGATTTTATTAAATATTATAATTGTATAGATAAAAACAAATATAAAGCAGAATGAATAGAAAAATTCCAAGAGTTTAGGAAATAAGCTTGGCCAAGCTTTATGTCCATATACACCATATTATAACTGTGGACCTAGTTGACATTCCTCTACTATGCTCATCAGCTGACTGCAAAAACATCAATTTCTGCAGTCTACTTATGAGCAGCACTTCCTGGACTATAGATGCATCATCCCACAATTTTTCCTTTCTCTGGAGAGATTATGCTGGCCAGAATCCATCCTCTGACTACCATTATGCCATGTCCACTTCATCATGGATATCATGTCTTCACCAGAAGTTCAGCCTTAGAACATTCCGATAAAAATACAGTATGTGATCCAGCTACTTTTTACAAATGTTGTTACTCGTGATGGCCATTTTGCAACTTCTACTACAAATCACATTTCCCCCCCAGTTTTTATAATGGAAGAGTCACACACTGTGTTGAGTAAGTGTGGCTTACAGATCCACAGACATTATTTTGGGATTCTTTCTGACTTCCTAATTAATGCATGCTGTGCTTTTGCAGTGATTTTGACATTGTCATAAATGTTTTTGGGTTCATGTTTCTGGGTATAGATATGTAGAGCTTCAGAGTTCCATGTTTTTTGTAATTTGACAGGCTTTATTAACTTGTTTATAAAGATCTTCATGTTTAGAATCTTCTCTGTGATGAGTGGAACAAAATATGTAATTTTTTTTGCAGGACGTACTCATATGAGCCCTGAATTTTACATTAAGTATTCACCAATTCCTTTAATTTAATTAATTGAATGGCAGTGGAGGGGTACTTTTATACTCTGGCACATTGTATTTTGGATGACGAATCATAAAAAGTTCATTGGAATTATTTGCATTTTTTATGGAGCCTCCTGGCTATCTTTTTACTTTTCTCATTAACTTTTCCTGTGGAATCCTATATACAATTGCTTTTAATTTATGAACAACTCTTCTTTGAGTGCAATATAAAGAACTCCATTGTCCCCACTCCATCCCCAGTGTTTTGCTATTTCCATTTTCTAGATTAACAGTAGTGTCAAATCACAGATACCTGTAAAATTGATCTTTCTAGTTCTTCCTTCATCTTCTAAAATAGAAATTTGACAGCAAAATTGGGGTGGAAATTTTGAAAGGTTTTGTGTTTAATAATTTGTTCCTCAACAAATTTTGGGATGATGACAGAGTCCCATTCCTACACTACATGCCTCTTTGAACTATCTGCAATTAGCTTTTGGAAAGCCCCAGTCTTTGATTTTATTACCCTGGCTAGAGCAGATGCTATAGTAACATTATTGATTTTAGATGGTCCTCTATTTACCCAGACATTCTGTAGAATATGCTGTAATGTTTCCTTTACATTATATTCCAAAGGTTTAATCTGTAAAAAATGCACATACTAAAATATACATTGCCATTATTATTTACAACGGAACACTCCCTTGCTCAATTTTGCCATCCTATGAAAAATAAATTTTCACATATAACAAAATTTTCATCATTAAGAAACAGCTTGTAACCCAACTTCTCCCCCAAAGAGAGCCAAATATCACAATACTAGTATACAATGCCTTTAAGGACAAATATTAGCTACCGGCATTAAAAAGAACGATAGCAGTATGTCATCTGACAATTACATAACTGTCATTACACTTCTATTTGATGTGCACATGTTGAAAGAAGGCACAAAGGAATGTCTGGAATTATTTCAATATACGTGTATATACACATATAAAAACCTCCAAGCAAAGAATAAGTGAGGTACCGCTCCCACAAACTACACAAAGAAACAACCGTTCGCAGGGCCCTTCGGGATTTGTAGTGCATTGTTAAAATTAACTCGTACTATTTATCAAGACCCAGGAACATACAAACTACAGTCCCCACATGGCGACGCGCGACACTCAGAGCGCGCCCCCTATCATAACGGTCAACGAAAAGACTGTGACTCAGCCAGCGTTGCCAAATCGTTTGCCTTCGTCGCTCTTCGCGTTCGGCAGATTTTACCCCTACCTTGACTCGCGCCCGTGGATGGCTTTACCGCCTCAGTCTTCGTTGCGGACACCTCCGCAACTGATGCTGCCGCCATACTTCCCGCTTGCTTCCAATGCTAGGCAACCGTGCTGAGGCTGGATACTGATTGGATAACAAGAAACGCTTGGGGGAAAAAATAATGTCAAATATTTTATATTGCGGTACAAAGTTTTCAAGGCTCCTGGTGTCCCAGATAATGAGTTTTATCTACTTTAGGAATTAAACGACCAGCTAATGAAAGCGCGGCACTTCCCATCGTATAACAAACAGCGGGCGTCCCCATCATGCCCCGCGCAAGTATAGAATCCGGTTTCCCATGAGCCTCTCTTTCTCTTATACGCTGGAGGAACCGGTGAGGTTGCTCCGCTGCTGTCATTATGAAGTAAGACTCGGGGCCTCGGCTTAATCCGAGGCCATCCTCAGGTTTGGCACATGAAATGGGGGCGGTTTCGGCTTTCTCACTTTGCTGATTTGTTTCTCGCTAACTTTGGAATGCAGGGTCGAGTTGTGCAGCTTCAGTGGGTACAAGATCTACCCCGGCCATGGCCGCCGCTACGCTCGTACGGACGGGAAGGTAAGGCGTTAAAAAAAAAAAAAAAAAAAAAGTACGTCATCCTGTGGTTATTCTCTTGCAATTTTTGTTCAATATAGGCATGGAAATCAAAGTCAGATAAAATAACCGGGAAGATCACTGGCATTGTTCCATATCCACCCAGTTTTATAATTACAGATTTAATATTTGGTGGTGGTGTGTGCCCCTCCTAGCCAGCACTTGGAACAACCTAAAAGCCATATAGTAAACGAAGTCCTATTAAAGCAAAATATATGTTTTACCTGACTATCTCAATGGAGCAGGGAAGTAGTTAAGGAATCAACAAGTAGATTGTTTTACATATCTGAGAAACACTGCAAGCATAGCTGATGGAATACCACAAAAAGTAGCATCTTGACTGTACTTTTCAGTTTTTTTGAAAATGTTGCAAAATAATATTGTTAGGGTTTAGCTAAGCTTTAACTTTTATATTGCCTAGTTCATAGCTAATCACTATTGAAACCTCAGATCTAGAATTGTTTTGAGCTGCTTTGTCAGTCTGCATTAGTACCAAATGCATGTTATGTTAAAAAAAATTCAAATGTTCCAGGTTTTTCAATTTTTGAATGCAAAATGTGAATCCGCATTCCTGTCTAAGAGAAATCCCCGTCAGATCAATTGGACTGTTTTGTACAGGCGAAAGCACAAGAAAGGACAATCCGTAAGTATTTTGCTGTATTTGTTAGTTTATGGACACTTAATAAGGATGGCTGCCTGTATTCTTAATAAGAATGAGAACACCCAAAATAATAATTAATATCATAGAAAAATATTTTATCTCACAGCTTAAATATTCCTATGTCCCCTTACAAACATTAAATTTTATTAAAAGGCATATACGTTCATATATAGGATGCATACAGTTCAATTTATAGGATGCATACAGGACTTAGATTGACTTGGGCTGAATTGAGAGGGGAAATAGACTGGCTATGCAAAACCAAATTATTTGTAAGTCAGTTTACAAGTACCTTAGTAACAAAGGATTATAATGTGTTAGAAATCTTTTTTATGAGGCTTTTTGAAATTGCCTGAATTTTTTTAATGTGTAGAGTGCCCTGGGAGCTGGAAATGCTCTGGTATTACTTTGTTCTTATGTGCAAAGTTTGTCCATTTGTGCTAGGTAGAAACCAAAACATTGCTGGCAAATGTTGGTATATATATCACAAAAGAGATATAATAATGCTGTGAGAATAGATTTTAGGGCAGAGTAGACATTGGATTTTGTTGTAGGTCTGATTCTTGTATACAGTTTCTTTGCTTCAGTTTCAATGGTATATGCAAGTAAGGTCATTACCCATTTACTTCAGAAAGTGCATTACTCAGTCTGTTACTAATGAGTTGTCTATTGATCTTGTTGGATGGGTAATCTGAATACCTAGTCTAATTCCATTAGTGGAGTGTCTCTTAAGAGAACCAGAATAAACAGTTGTAGCATGCAGCCTGGCTCTACCATGATAGATTTGATTAAAATTTATGGATGGGAACTGGAAGTGCATGTTATTTGCATGATGTAAATTAATTATGTTGGTTTCCTGTAAATGAATGTGTGCAGCTTTACTGTGACAAAAAAGTGGCCCTATTGGAAGTCAATGCTGAAGGTGGTGTTGGAATCCAAGTTGTTGAAGTCATGATAGTATTCGATAATTACTTCAAAACAATGAAATGGAACCATTCCTTTAATTTTCCCAATGTGTAACTTGCATCTGTATAACTACTATTCTCTTTGTTCCCAACCACTGTTTCATCCCACTTCAAATCCTAGTTTAGCTATTCTGTGCATCTAATGAAGTCAGCTGCAGCTCATCAAATATTGCCTTTTAATAAAATATGTTTACAGATTTATTCTGATTTATTCTACCACATTTATTCTGATTCTCTATATCTTGGTAAACATACCTCTACATAATTTGGGGAACATGCTTTGCTTAGTTGTGATGTATTCATTACTCATAATTTATATCATAATACATGGCTTTTCACAATCCATTTATTAAAATATCTTCTGTAACCTTTGATCAAGGATCATTAGTTTAAGTTATTTTGATAGGAATTGGAAATCTGTATGCCTTTTTATTGTACTATTGAAAAGATTGAAGTGTGCATGTTCTGTAGCTAGGAAAAAAAATCCTTAAGAGCTCTGTTTTAAAATGGGCACATAAAGCTAATTGAAAGAAAAAGCAGTATTCAAGAAATGTTGGCATAATTGTACATCTGTCTAATCAAAAGTAAATCACAGTTTTGGTAAATTGGAAAAGAATTATAGCTTAAAATGTACAGAAAAATAACTCTAATATAGAGTTGTAGCCTCATGTATTCATGTGTGACAGTGCCATCAGTCAGCCAGCCTTTGAGATATTTTTCTTACTGGTAAGTAAAAGACCAGAATCTAGATCAAGAAAAAAAACCTTCCAATGTGGACTTTAATTATTTTTTAAGAAGTCAATTTTCCTTAAGTTTCAAGTTACTAGAAAATGTGAAATATAAGATAAAACTTTAAACTAAATTATTTCCTGGAATTTGAGATAGGAAGTATGTGGGAAATTTTTTGAGGTTTTGCAAGCATGGATACTTTTTTGAAGCAGTTATTTCTTTGCTCAGGAAGAGGTACAAAAGAAACGTACGCGCCGTGCTGTCAAGGGCCATAGAGCAATCACAGGTGCTTCTTTGGCTGAAATAATGGCTAAGAGAAATCAGAAACCTGAAGTGCGAAAAGCTCAAAGGGAACAGGCCATTAGGTGGGTACATTTTATTCTTATTCTTTATAAAAGTATGATTATAATGTAGTTCAGAGGTCACCAACCACTGGTTTGTGAGACAATTATGTTGGTCCGCAGTACACCTGGCTGGAGGAGCTGATCCGGGATAACCAATGGTCACAGTCTTGTGACTAGAGCTCTGGAATATGGGACAGGCCAGGTAGCTCATGGTGGTACTAGAAATCTCTGTCCTAGAGGGAGATACATGCAACTTTGCAGGTGGTGAACCTGCAAGGAGTAACGCAGGCTTACTGGCTGGAATGAGATAATGGTGCTGTTGCAGGGGGAACTGGTACAGGCGGGCCAAAGCAATGGGGGGTGGCAACCCACAGCTCTTTTGTCCCACTGTAGCTCCCTATTGGCTGAACCCACCAGTGGCTAGCCCTGCCCCTTGCTCTCCCCTCCCAGCTACTCCTCGCCTGGCTTGGTAAGTGTGGGGGATGGGGATTTGCTTCATATTCCAGAACGGAAGCGAAGCTAAATCTCTTGCTGGGTCTTGCGGGTGTTTCTTCTGCCCTTTTTTGGTGCTGTGCACACCTCGATGACTCGAGGAGACATGCAACTTCCTCTCAGCCCCGACACACTGGCCCCACCAGGCATTTCGCTCAGCCGCTGATGTTGGTGTCTCAATGGCCTGCTCACTGCTCTTGCAGCACAGTTAAATTTAGTGTGCTTCACAATGGGGAAGACAGCATCCTGTCGTCCTCCTGGGGCTCATTACAACGCAAAGCATCAGCCGTAGCCAAATTGGCTGAGTGTTTCGGGGCAGAGAGCAGGTCATGCGTTTCCCCGAACGATCAAGGTGCATCTAGCACCAACAAGGGCCAAAAAAGCCCCATGAAGACTCAGAGAGTACCAGAGAATCAGAATGAGAGACAGAGAAAGAGAGACGGAGAGAAAGATGAGAAAAAGATGACACAAAGAGAGACATCTCGTGTTTTGTTTTCTTTGGGAAATTGGTCCATATGGCTCTTTGAGTGTTTAAGGTTGCAGAAATAGACGACCAAGCTAAGTGCCTGAAGAACCCCATCCCGTCACTGGGAGTCCAGGCGCTTCAGCGAGTGGCACATTGGATTCGTATTAGTGGTCTGCAGGATTTAAAATTTTGAATTTAGTGGTCCCTGGGGTCCGAAAGGTTGGTGACCCCTGATCTAGTTTACATCCTTGGCCGAATGTAAAAAATAGACATTTGATTATAGATTTTTAATAGGGGAGATTGTACATTATGTTACTTCATTTGTATGTTCCTTATCACGTTTAAAGGTATTGCTAAAAAATAAAACCAATACAGTACAATTTAACTTTGTTCAAAACACTTCCAAGTCTCTTGGATTAAAAAAAAAAGCAGGATATTAAAAAATACTGGGTGATTTGTGATCTGCGATGGTATGGATGCTTTCACCCATTTTGTTACAAGTTTAAACTAGTGATAGTTTCACCATGAGGAGATGAATAAAAGCCCTTTTCAAGAAAATACATTTGGAATACTTTGATGCCGCAGCTCTGTAGCTGCTTGTTGTCTGAAGATACTATAAGTCGGGAATTATTAAAAGCAGGATTGCCAACCGGTGGGCAGCGGCCCACTGGTGGTCTGTGAGAAAATTTTGGTGGTCCACAGAGATATGTCACCTCCAGAGCACCCTCCCCTAAAGCAATTAATCCAGGCTACTGGGAACACAAAGCTGTCCTGCCCACATAGCCCGTGGGAACCCTCCCCGCCCCCACTCTTTACCTGGGAAACTTGCCTGCTAAATTGCTATTTTTCCCTTTTTTTCCCCCCGACCATCAGCTGTTCTGCTGTGTCGGGAGGTTTAGATTAGCCAGAAAGCAGGAAATCTTGCATTTCTTGCTTTCTAACTAATCTTTAGATCTTTCTAGCTCATCTTTATCTCTTCGCCTCAGCTTTTAAGCAGAACTGAACCTCAGAGCTGAAGCTTCTATTCAGTGCAGGTAGCCGGTGGCAGAATCATAGATCTCTAAGTGAATCTGTGATTCTGGAAGTGACTCAATCTGCCTGCCTGCTTTGCCTGGTTTTGGATAAAAATTGCTCTTTTTTATAAAAAAAATTCAATAATTACATAGTGTGCTGTGAGTTAATTTTGTGAGTTTACTTGCAAGTAAATTTTATGTGACAGACTCAGTTAGCCAGTGGCAAAAACACAGATCTCTAAATGAATCTGTGATTCTGTGAGCAACTCAATCTACCTGCCTACTTTGCCTGGTTTTGGGTAAAAGTTGCTCTTTTGATAAAAAATCCAATATTTACATATAATATTTACATATAAGCCATGCCCAGCCAGTCACATGACCACCAAGCCATGCCCACAAATTAGGCCATGTCCAAGAACTGGTTAAGAAATTTAAATCCCGCCCCTCCTGTGTGAGAGAGAGAGGGGGAGAGAAAGGTTAGATCAGATCTCTCTCTCCCACCAATGTCAGTAAGCTACCGTCAGTCAAAATTCATATTAGTGGTCCCCCAGATTTAAAACTGAGTTTGGTGGTCCCTCAGGTCCAAAAAGTTGGTGACCCCTGATTTAAAGCATCTAATCAGCAAAAGTTAATTCATCTCTACATTTTTCCTTTTCAAGCACTAGGGTAAGGAAAGCATCATTTTAAGCAATTACTAATATTTGTAAGCTATTGCTACCTAGAATGGGATAAAATTCTTTAAAAAATCAGTGCCTCACATGAGATCCTGCAATTAAATTGAATAATTTTGCATAATTTCCCTTGATGGATGGCAGGATAGGCAATCATTTTTGGTTTAGAAATTATACTTTGCCTTTATGCCATATCTGGTGGCTACAGATTATGTGCTTATCATTGACATAATTTCATAAGAATGGAGAATAGGGTTCAGGGGAAATGGTTTGATTGGAAGATTTAATCTCTTTGATTTAGAGATTAAAGGGAACCTAATGTTGCAGAAAATATTGGGCCCATCTATCCAGGTTTAGGCTCTTAAAGGTTACAAATGGAATTCTGAGTTGTTATATCTAACCAAATGTCTCCAGACCACTATTCTGCTATGCAGCAGGCATGTTTTTTCATACATTTTATATGTTAAGTAATATTTTTTTTGTTCTTATTAATTTTCTTGCAATATAATTAACAGAGCTGCCAAGGAGGCAAAGAAGGCTAAGCAGGCAACTAAGAAAACAGTACCGTCTACAACAAAGGTAAAATGGCTGGCAAAGGCTATAAAAATAAGAGTATGATTTGTTGTTATCACTATTTGTAGATTCTTATTTACAAACAAAAGAATTGTGGCTTTGAAATCAAATTGTCCTGTGTTATAGTCTCATCATCAGTTTGTGTCAGTAGGAGGCTACATGGTGACTTGAAGATAACCATTTTTTTTTTGCTTCATTTACTTCATTTATGCTTCACCTTTCTTTGGTTGCCCAAAGTGATAGTATATTTTATACATAAGGATATTTTTATTTTCATAACAATTTTCTAAAGTAGATTGAGCTAGGAATTAAGAATGAGCATTATGAAATTGAACTTTAAATCTCTCGTATTCGAATTTACTATCCAGATGCTACATTGTTTTTCTGGTCCAATTGTAGTCCAGGTTCTCAGTGGGACTCTGCTTTAGTACACAATTAAAAATATCTAATCTCCAGTCCTTGATCAGGCAATGGCATGGTATTTAAGATGGTAATATAATTGTTTCTCAAAAGCTGCAATATGAAATTCCTTTAGTCCCGTGGTTTCAAAGATGATCATAATGTAGCATTTCTGACTAGATTGAAAACTGTTCAAATAATTTAGAACAGAGTTTCTCAACCTTTCTGGCCCGGACCAGGTGTGGGTGTGTGGAATGGGGTGGGGAGAGCATGGTTCTGCCATTTCCGCAGCCCAGTTCTGAATGGCTCAAATCCCAGTAGTTGTCCAGGAATTGGGGACCCCTGATTTAGAGACACTTTATTCTTTCTCATTCACTCACTAGAAGTTCATCTATAGGCATTGTGCTAGTTTATACGAACTAAATTGTCTTAATATGTAGCATACCATGATGAGTGTCTTGTTTTCTATTTCCAGGCACCAACAAAGACTGCACCAAAACAAAAAATTGTGAAGCCTGTTAAAGTTTCTGCTCCTCGTGTTGGTGGGAAACGCTGATTTGTGCTGATTTGATTATGTCAATAAAATTTTGACTATAATTGGTCTATTATCTTTAAAAAGAAAGTTTCAGGTCATTTTCATTACATAAGTTATGATGATGAGCAATAAAGTTGAAAGCTGCTGTTAGCAAAAGATGTACAGGAAAGTACGTATTTAAGAAATTAGTGAAAAATTTCAAAAAGCTTACATTTCAATACATATTGGTAAATTCATTTGAAATTCATATTAATTTTGTCTAATCTGCACAAGTGCCCTACGATCTGGTTGTTAAGGGAATTTTGCCACTGAAATTGACAGTTTACTCAGGATAAATTTCATATTTCAACCACCTTACCAGTAGCTGATCAGTAAATAGTTGAACATCGGACAGCCATAACTACTTCTGGTGAAACATTGCAGTTAAGGCCCAGTCCCACTGCACTTATGGATGCAAAGAGGATATAAAACATTAAAAAAAGCTTGCCATCCGTTGGAAAATGCTATGTATCTGTTGTGTACTCACTGCATACGTGTTTCATACGCTCTATCCGTCGAGTATCCGTCCACTGCGATTTCATCTGTGCAAGAAGTTTTGAGCTGCACAAAATTTTGTGAACAGATGAACTTTGCGCCGCGTACGATGTACATCCGCGACATATACGGGCAACAAATGTTCTATGTCCGTTATCCGTTAAATGTCCGCTATATCCTCTGCATCCTCTGGCCATCCCCTCAACTCAAATCCGCTGCAGCTGAAAACGGAAAGAGGGAGGAAACAAAAGGTACACGGAACATCTACACAGCGTTAGTATAACAGAAATAGATGGACAAAACATTTGTACCTGGGATGTATCTCGTATATTTAGGATGTCTGCAGTATGTCTAGAGTATGTAGAAGAACACCTAGCGGACAACCGATATTTTCAATAAAAGAGAAAATCATCTATATTGCTGGGATGGTGGACTATACAGTCCCATTATGGTTGCACTGGAGGTTTATCTGTCCCACAACTATCCTTATCCCACAAGCATGCAAAGACTTAACAATTTTTTCAAAAGTTTTCACCAAAGAGTGTTAAACAAAATGAACCAAGTAGACTAAAGGCTAGGTCACACTGGCCGATGGATGCAAAACAAATGTAAAAAGGACACAGTGGAGGAGCAAATTTTCCATTTGTTATCCGCTCTCAAAAGGGGCAAAAATTTGCATAAACAGAATGGAAAGGAACGGACGGGGAGAGGACGTAGTGAGGATGTTAAGCGGATGCTCAACGGAAGCCTAGCGGATGGAAGCGGATGGCACGTCCGCAGGGCTTCTGGGGGAGAACAGCAAAGCGGACGCATAGCGGAAGGGGCAGATGCATAGCGGATGATGCGGATGCATCACGGATGCAAAGCGTTCACTGCATATGTGGGGAGGATGCATTGCGTCAGCCCCGCGGATATAAAAGGAAGCTCGCACACGGCTAGCATTCAGAGGAAAGACCTGCTGCAAGAGACATCTTCATCAGAGACCATGGGGAAGAAGAGGAAGCCTGTGCCTAATCCTGCCAGCCCTGGAAAGAAGGACAGAACCACCATCCCACCCCCGGCGCTGACTCTGCTGCTGGTGGTGCTTCTGCTGGTGCTTCTCCTGTTGCTGCTGGTGCTTCTGCTGCTGCTGGTGCATCTGTTGCTGGTGCTTCTGTTGCTGGTCCTGCTCCTGGTGCTGCTGGTGTGGTGGACCAGCCCCAAGGCCCTCAAAGCCCTGCTGATGAGGGCCCAGAAGGCCCTGCTAGAGGGAGGAAGAGGCAATCGAAGGAGAAGGGGGAGAGGAAACAGTACTCCATTGCAGAGGACCATGAGGAGGAGGTGCTCGAATGGCTGAGGGAGAACGAGTACCTGTGGAGGAAGGGCCACAGGCTATATCGAGACACCAAGCGGAAGCAGTCAGCTTGGAGAGAGGAGGCGGAGAGCCTGGGCTATACTTCTGATGTCCTCCTGGAGTGGTGGAAACATATGCACAACTGGTATGGCAAGCTGCACCTGAAGAGATCCGGCCAGGCTGCTGTCAAGCTCACGGACCGGGAGACCTACGTCATGGCCAGGTGCAGCTTCCTGCAGGGTGAGATCCGCCACAGAGGAGCAGCCCCTCTGTCAACCCTCTCCCTCAGACAGCCCACAGAGAGGCACTCCTCTTCCAGCCAGGAAACAGCCAGTGTGTCCAGGCAGGTGTCTGCAGAGCGCCCCACGACAGAGACCCCCCCCCCTACAGCTGCACACCCCATGCCGGAGGATGTGTAGGATCCCCTGATGCAGATGGAGCAAGAGGAGGCCGCAGCCACCAGAGACCAACCCACCCCCACCCCCAGCTCCACTTTCACAGAAAGCAGGCAGAGAGGCAGACCAGAGGGACAGAGCCACACTGTCCTCTTGGAGATCAGGGACACAATCGAGAACAATCTCCTCTCTCAGGTGGTACACTTTGAGATTCCATCCTCAAACCGCAAGCCCTTCCTCACCTATGTGACCCAGACCCTCATGGACATGCCCGAGCCCCAGTACCAGGTGATGGAAAGGATCACTGCGCTTCTGCATCACCCTCCAGGCCCAGCTGAACCTGCTCCCACCCACTCCAGATCTGCTCCTCCACCCCAGGTGATGTCACAGCCCTTCCAAGGCTTTCAACAGCCCCTCCTACCAAGGCTACGGCTACCAGGACTTCCCTCTACAGAGGCAGCCCTTCCCAGTCCAGGCCCAGGTTCATTGCCTGCCACAGATGCCCCGATGCCTCACCTCACCCAGCTGCAGACCAGACAGCCCCACTACACTCCTCCTTCCTCCACCCCATAGCCAAGCCCCTCAACAGAACATCTGTCATCAGTCCTCTGCCTGACATTCCAGGTCCTGGATGAAGGGCCTCTCAACCTCACGGGCCTGAGCCAGCTCTCTGAGAGCTTCCTGAACACACCATCTTCTGTTGCCCTCTCGGGGCCAGGCACCCCAATGGTACCTCAGACCAGCACTCCAGCCATTGCCACCTCCACAGTCCCTGGACCCTTTACACCTGAGACCATGGGCATGCCTCAGAGTGACTGAGAACAGTGCAAGAGACTGAGGTGTTACCTGTTGACTTGATCTTTGCTTGAGACACTTTACTTGGGTCATTTTGCTTTTAGTTTGTTATTAATAAAGTTTATCTTTGCTTCACACACTTGGTTCATTTCTTTTACTTAATAAAGTCTTGGTGGAAATTTTTAGAAAATGGTTAATCCTTTGCATACTTGTGGGATGGGCAAGGATAGCTGTGGGATGGATAATAGCTATGGGATGGGCAAGGTTAGCTGTGGGATGGATAAACCTCCAGTGCAAGCATAGTGGGACTGTATGGCCCACCCTCCCAGCTGCCACACGTGTGGCCCTTTTTTATCAATAACTATTCATTGATCAACACATTTCAACATAAACACAACTCTTTATTAAATGCCCTGTTCATTGTAGGGCCACTCAACATACATGGCACAATCTCATCAGTGTGATGAGACAGGCTGAAGGAAGCATCCATTAAGCATCTGTCATCTTGTCTTGCCACTCCACTGCTCCAGCTGGGGAGTTGCACCAGTGTTTCAGGAGGTTGCACTGCTTCCTTTCACGAAAGGAAGCTCTGCTGGGGCCTTGCACATCCACAGTGTCTATCAGGTTTTTGTCCTTGCCTCCATTCACCAGGCTCCATGTCCCCATTCCCTTGTTGATAGTCCACAAGTCTGTTCTGCAACACTGGGTAGCGGGTGCGCATGAGATTGTGCAGGATGCAGCAAGCTTCCACGATGTTCCTCACGATTTCTGGGCGATGCTGCATGGTGGTGAGAAGTACCTGGAACCTGTTGGCCAGGATGCCAAAGGCGTTCTCCACCACCTGCCTTGCCCTGGACAGCCTGTAGTTGAAGATCCTCTCTTCACAGGTGAGGCATCTGGAGGTGTAGGGCTTCGTGAGGTAGGTTCTGAGGGAGAAGGCGTCATCCCAACAGACCACACTAGCCATTTGATGGGCTCCATCCCTCTCTGGATTCCCCAGGCACGCTGGCAAAATCAGGTCTTCAGTGCCTTTCAGAAGACTGCTAGAGTGGGAGCCATTCTAATTTCTGGGGGAATGATATTCCAGAGAAACGGAGCCACCATGGAGAAAGCCTTTCTTCTGTATCCCACCAGGTGTATCTCCCTCAGGGGTGGGACCTGCAACATTCCCTGCCTCCTCACTCTAATGGGTCAGGTAGACAAGAGACGTTCCCTCAGATAACCTGGTCCCAAGCCATGAAGATCCTCTCTTCACGGGTGAGGCATCTGGAAGTGTAGGGCTTCATGAGGTAGGTTCTGAGGGAGAAGGTGTCATCCTCCACGATGAAGTAGGGCACATCTTGTGTGTCATTGGGCAGGGGGTCTGGATCTGGGAAACTCATGATGAGGTTGCGTTCCAGCCCCTCCTTGAGGTCACTGGCGTTGTATACCTGGGCATCTGAAGCTGACCTGTTGCCTGAAGCATCGATGTACATGAATTTGTAGTCAGCATCAACCATGGCAAAGAGGATGATACTGAAGAAGCCCTTGTAGTTGTGATAAATGGACTCTGAGTTGGCTGGAGCTTTGCAGGCCACGTGCTTCCCATCTATGGCTCCAACGGTGTGGGGGAAGTTCCACCTCTGATACCACTCTTCTGCAACTTTCTTCCAGCCTTCTTCAGTGGTAGGACACTGGAGGAGCTCCTCCACATATTCTTCGATGATGGCCTGCACCACTTCTCTGACCACAATGCTGATGGTGTTGTGTGGCACCCTCCAGGCATACTGCATGTTTCTGTATGTGGTCCCAGAGGCCAGGTGGCGCAGAGTCAGTGCCACCTTCAGCCCAGAGTCCAGGGCTGGTGATCGGCTTGGTCAACCTGGGTCTCAGACGCTCCACAACTTTGTCAAACATGAATGGTGGCATCCTCATGAAGTGCTGGAATGCACGAGTGTCTTCATTCCTCAGCTCCACCATCAGCTTGTCATAGAGTCCAAACTCCGCTCTTCTCCCGATCCATCGTCGGACACAGACAGTTCTTGGACGTTTCCTTCTCTTTGAGTAGAAAAGGTGAAACAGTCTGAAGAGGGCTTGGTTCTGGTGTTGAATGATGGCGGCTACCAAAAGGAGTGTGCGATGATCCATGGTGGAGATCAATGGATGATGTTGAAGAGCAAGAGCAAGGCTGAAGAGGTCTGCACACCACGTCTGCTGGACTGAAAGTGAGATCCAGGTGATTTCCTCCCCCTTTTTATAGGAAATACCAGTTTTTCGCTAGGTGTCCTTCTGCATCCTCTGGACATCCTGCAGACATCCTAAATATCCGAGATACATCCCACATACAAACATTTTTTCCGTTTTAATGCTTTATGTCCGAGGTGCATCCGCTTTCATCGTTTCTATGTCCGTGCTACTAACGCTATGTGGACGTTCCGCATCCGTTTCGCTTCCTCCCTCTTTCCATTTTCTGCTGGAACGGATGCGAGTTGCGCAGATGAGCAGCGGATGCCGAGCAGATACAGCGGACGTTTAACGGATGACGATGGACATAGAACATTTGTTCCCCGTGTCGCGGATGTAGAACGGACACAGCGGAAAGTTCATCCGCTCAAAAAGTTTTGTGCAGCTCAAAACTTTTTGAGTGGATGAAATCTCAGTGGACGGGTGCTGGACGGAGAGAACGTATGAATCACGCACGCAGTGAGTACAGAACGGATGCATCGCGTTAACCGACGGATGGCAAGTGTTTCCGTTTTACATCCTCTTTGCATCCGTTGGTGCAGTGTGACATGGGCTTTAGTGTCTTTAGCAAAGTAAACTTTATTAACTTTCTTAGGTAAACTTTATTACTTTATTAAATAAGCAAAATGAACCAAGTAAACTGTATTAAGTGTCTTAAGCAAAGATAAACTTTATTAAACAACAACTGTCTCTGAGACTATTCTGAGTCAGAATAGACTATTCTGCGTGCGTGCTGCATTCTTTTGTATTCGCGGAGCGGATGCAATTCATACCCCCCGCATGTGCAGTGAATGCTTTGCTCCCGATATACATCCGCACGGCATCCCCTTTGTTTCCTATAGGCATACATGATGCATCCGCTTCATCCACCCCTTCTTCTTTGTGTCCGCTTCGAAATTCTCTCTCCCGAACCCCTTTGGAGGTGTCATCCGCTTTCATCCGCCACGCTTCTGATGAACATCCCCGCTACATACTACCCACGTCCGTTCTTTTCCATTGTTTATGCAAATTTTTGCCACTTTTTGGAGCGGAAGGAAAACGGATGGAGCCACCCCCGAAATTTTGCTCGTCCGCTGTGTCCTTTCTGCATCTGTTTTGCGTCCATTGGCCAGTGGGACCTAGCCTTTACTTTTTCTACCATTAAGTGAACTTATGATTACTTATATCTCTGCATGGAGATGGAATAATGGCAGTTGTTTTCCAATGGAAGGGAAAATTCATGATTCTGAAATTCCTGCTGAAGTCTGAGAATTGATGGAAATCTTTAAAAAAATAATTCAATATATATTTTATAATCAAGAGATAACTATCAAAAATGTCATTTTAAAACCATTTTATTTATAATTTCAGAATTATATTTGTTGTGAACTCAGCAGCTAGATTTATAAATGTGAAAAGACTAGATCCTTAATAATCTTTAAATGCCCTTTTTGTAACCCTGTAGTCCCTATTCAGGGCAGCACGATAGAGGTGACCATTTATTGGCCAGATACTCATGCTGACACCAACATGGAGTTTGCAAGAGTTTTTTTGCTTTGCACCTTGAGAGAAACATCTGTTGCTACCTAGGATTGAACTCAATCTTTCAAGTGGAAGCCAAGGAACCTCTGCACTATGTCACTATACTGCTCTGTATGATAGATCCTTAATATAGCTTTAAAATATTAAATAGGTAATTTAGTCAATTGTATATTTTCACATTTTAAGATTGCATTTTTTCCTAAATGCATAATGCAACCATATACATATGTTGGTAGCCAAGGTAGCATGAGAAATTTATATTGCACCAACCAAGTTACTGGTTAACAATATATTTTGCAGTGTTTAGATTTAATATTGACAGATTGATAGTGTTCATTCTTGTTATTTAGGATGATAAAGTCATTTTATGGGATGTTAATGGCAAAGTAATTTCAGAAATACTATTGAAAAATTTGTAAGCTTAAAATGAAACAATTTTTATACCTCCAACTACGAAATCTCTCCCAGGGATGCTTACATATTTAAAAAATAATTTTGTATATTTTAGGCTATAGCATTCAGTGTTAATGCAATGTAAATTATTGTAACTTAATAGTGATATCTGTGAACTTGGATCAGACCTGTAGTTATTTGATAATTGGATCAAACTGTGCTGTATTATATCAGTTTTACAAAGGCAAGATGCACTAGGGAGAATACAGAAAAATTATGAACAACTACTATGAACATAGGACCATTATTTATCAGCTGGGAGAGTCAAACCCAGGAAACTCCCAGTCACTTGTACAACATCTGCCTAACAACTTTAACATTATAGAGATTCTCAATCATCCAGGTCATGGTTGTCCCAAAGACACTTTCAGGAGGCAACTGGAGTTTTGTTTTTTCTTTGAAGATGTTTCACTCCTCATCCAGTAAGCTCTTCACTACCCTGTCAGAGCTGAAGAAACTTCTTTGAAAAGTCTTCAAAGAAAAAACAAAGTCCAGTTGCCTCCTGAAAAAGCACTTTTAGGACAACTTTTAATGTTCTCAGTAGAAAGCCAATGTGCCTCTCAGTGCAAACGATGACATAAACAAAGTACTAGGTCAATAGTGGGCATTCCTGAATAATAATCAGATCTTACATAGCATCAGCCAGGACTCCATAAATAGAGCACAGTATCCTCAGTGTGAATACGGGATTCCACATCAAATTATCACATTGTGACTGGCTATAAGCTGAGGGCACATACCAATCCAGTATCTGATTATTATTTTTTTAATATAGCAATAGCACTTATATACTGCTTTGTAGTGCTTTACAGCCCTCTCGGGTTTACAGAGTCAGCATACTGCCCCCAATAATTTGGGTCCTCATTTTACCCATCTAGGAAGGATGGAAGGCTGAATCAACCTTGAGCCTGGTGGAATTTGATCTGCCAAATTGCAGTGAGAGTAGCTTGCAGTACTGCACCACCGTGTATATGTACACATGATGATGCACTTCGGTGGTTACAAGGCCTGGACATTGGTATTTGAACATATATATTTTTATACATATGTGTTTTACAAATCTAGGTAAAATGCCATACGTTAAATATGCTGCAACTGTTAAGTTGCAGTGCCAAGAATTCCCGATCAACTGGGAAATCTGAAACGAAGTTTGCTAACTAGTGCTTATCTGGGAGAGAAAAAAACAACACCTAAAACAACTGCTTATATGCGATGAATTAATTACATTTTATTTACAAGGTACTACGTATTACCCAAACGAACAAGTCATAAAGAAAAAGTTTTAAAAGATAGGAATCCTTTTTGCAAGACAAAGTTCTGTCCGAGTTGCGTTTTCTAGTAATTATTTTTCGGCTTCAGTAGAAAGTGCAGAATCAAATCAGATATTTTACAAAATCAAGCTGTCAATCTTACAAATTAAGGTCACTTTCATATGCTCATGGAAGTGCTTTAAGAATTATACAAGCAGACACAGTTCAGCCAAACTGGCCATTTGCAGACTGATTAGTTCGGTACAAGAAAAGAACTACACTTATTTAACGCCATGTAAATAAACAATTTTGCCGATATTACAACGTAATTAACCGTGTCCCACTCCATTGACCTCTCTGCCTGTATTAAAACAGCAGATGATTTTCCACGGCCCTGGAAACGCTTCCCCTGTTCCAGCATTGCGACGCTCCTCAAAGCGCTTCCCCTTCCCTCCGCTCGAAGGGCTAGGCTTGCATCTTCCTAGACCTCACTTCCGCTTGTGCAGCAGCCATTTTGTCTTTCCGTTGATCCGGCTGCCCGAGCTTCTTCCTCCCACCCGTCGCCGAGGACCGCGAAACTCCAGTTCCACCTCCTGGGGCCCGATTCCTTCTGGACCCGATGCTTCGGGATTTTCTTTATTTTAACCCTTCCCGTGATTCCCCTTGCTTTCCCCTTCGCTCGCTCAGAGTGGTCTCCTTTCTAACACCTGTGACAGGAGACACCACCCACCCACGACGCCTGCTTATCTTCTCCGGAGAGTTCCCTCGTGTCTCCTCCGCCGGGGACCCGAGAGCTCAACCTCCACCCCCCACCCCCCGAAACTGAGCTGGACCCGCATCGGACCTTTCAGCGGCTGAAGGGACCCCCCTTCCTCCGCTGACGAGGGGGCGTCTGCCGGCCGCCACTGGCCTCCCGCCCGCCATGTCGAGCGAGGAGAGCTATTTGGCCATCCTGCGCTACTTGACCAACGAGCGCGAGCCTTACGCGCCGGGCACCGAGGGTAACGTCAAGCGCAAGATCCGCAAGGCCGCCGCCTGCTATGTGGTGCGCGGCGGGACCCTCTACTACCAGCGCCGGCAGCGGGACCAGCAGCGCTTCGCCGAGCTCGAAGTGGTGCTGCAGGCCGAGCGTCGCAGCCGCCTCATTCGGGCAGCCCACCTGGAAACTGACGGCTCCCACCGGACCCGCTTGCAGACTTGGCAGCGCCTCTCCAGGCGCTATTGGTGGCGAGGTGAGGAAAGGCGCTGGGTGGGTGGGGATGGGAGGAGGAAACGGGCGAGGGGGGGGGGGGAAGGCGTCCCTATGTGACCGGTCTTGGCGGGGCGGCGGAGGGGCGAGCACGCCGGCTGGCAGTGTGTTCGGAGGTGCCTCGCAACGGCGCCGTGACACGCGCGACTTCCTCGCCCCACCTCTGGTCTTGAGCGCCGCCTTCGTCAGACCGAGGCGCTCTCTTTCGAAGCTGCTAAAAACGAAGGCCGGGGAGTGACGAGGCTCGTTGCCGAAGATGAATTTCCGTGCGAATGAGCTTATGTTCGAAAAACGGCAGCTCGGTTCAGCGGCTTCCTTCCCCTGGATCACTTGACCACGGTTAATGATTGTGAAATGAACCCCGTTTTCTGCATGATGCAATGGTTGCATGGATGCACGTTGAACACTCAGTTAAAACATTTACGGCTTCGTTTGATCAACAGATAAGCTTTAAAGGGCTTTTGGATGATTTGTACGTTTGAGGTGCATGTCTGCGGAGATGTCATGGTTGTCCCAAAGGTGCTTTTTCAAGAGGCAACTATATTTAAAAGAATGCAAATGACTAGCTGTCTGCAAGGAATATAAATCCTTCCATTCCCCACCATCCAGTCATAGTTGAAGAAGCTTCTTGGATGAGAGGCGAAATGTCTCTCCCCACCCCCCACCCCCAAAAAACACCACCACCCCAAGAAAATCCAGTTGCCTCTTGAAAAAGCACCTTTGGGCTGGTTGTGCATTGACTCTACAGGGGACCGCTTGCCAATGTAAAGTTTCTTTTGAGCTCATATGTTGAGCCGATATGATCTGTAATCCTCAAATGGACAGCAGTTATTTAAAAAGACAAAACAAAAATTGTATAAAATAAGGGGTTTCTAAATTTTAAGCATATTTTCTTTTTGTAATAACCTTCAATCAGTGCAAGGCAGACATGCAGCTTCAAATATGATATAGCACTCATCAGGAAGGCTCTTTTAATTTACACAAGTTAGCTTACTGTAGACAGAAGGCAACTGCATATTTTCTGTAAATTATCAGGTACAAGTTCTAATGGCTCAGACTTGTTTTGTTTTGCATAATTATGGATTTCAGGGTAGAAAGTCTGTAGTGGCATGTGAATAGCCAAAGCATTCTATTTAGGCAGAATAGAAAATACGACTTGTAAAGAATCCTCTCTGCTTCATTTCTCCATATGTTTTTGATCAGTACTATGGCATAAGTATGGAAAATTTCATTTTGTACATTTATAGAAAGTATAGGTCTGAAAACTGATGGGAGTACTGAGATGGCAAGATTTGAAAATAAACATTGGCTCTAATTTAGTCTGTTTCCATGCAACCAAATAAAAGTTAAAAGATGAGTGTTTTTGAATAACTGCCCAATATTGAAAAATTTAAATATATCAGTTTGTGCATGAATAAAACAATCCATACAAAAGAGTTTTGTGTTTTTTAAAGGTATCCTGAAGCAAGTTAAAGATTATATTAAAGAATGTAGCAAATGCCAGGAAAAATTAGATCGTTCTAGATCACTGTCAGACCCTTCGGAAATGTTGGAAGAGCTAGGATTGGATGCAATTTCTCATGAAGATAGTAATGAAACAGATGATGAAATAAATAATTCCACATCACTGCCAGCAGCATCACCAAAACCATTGAAAAAGAAACCAATAGCCAAGCATGAACTTGTATTTGTAAGTAAATGTTCATAAATAATCTGGCATGGAAATTTATTTCACATTAATACATGTATAATATACACTGCTCAAAAAAATAAAGGGAACACAAAAATAAGACATCCTAGATCTGAATGAATGAAATATTCTTATTAAATACATTGTTCATTACACAGTTGAATGTGCTGACAACAAAATCACATAAAATTATCAATAGAAATCAAATTTAGCAACCCATGGAGGTCTGGATTTGGAGTTACACTCAAAATTAAAGTGGAAAAAAACACTACAGGCTGATCCAACTTTGATATAATGTCCTTCAAACAAGTCAAAATGAGGCTCAGTAGTGTATGTGGCCTCCATGTGTCTGTATGACCTCCCTACAATGCCTGAGCATGTTCCTGATGAAGTAGTGGATGGTCTCCTGAGGGATCTCCCACACTTGGACTAAAACATCCCCCAACTCCTGGACAGTCTGTGGTGCCACGTGGCATTGGTGGATGGAGCGAGACATGATGTCCCAGATGTGCTCAATTGGATTCAGGTCTGGGGAACGGGCGGGCCAGTCCACAGCATCAATGCCTTCATCTTGCAGGAACTGCTGACACACTCCAGCCACATGAGGTCTAACATTGTCTTGCATGAGGAGGAACCTAGGGCCAACCACACCAGCATATGGTCTCACAAGGGGTCTGAGGATCTCATCTTGGTACCTAATGGCAGTCAGGCTACCTCTGGGGAGCACATGGAGGGCTGTGTGGTTCCCAAAAGAAATGCCACCTCACACCATTACTGACTCACTGCTAAACCAGTCATGCTGGAGGATGTTGCAGGCAGCAGAACATTCTCCACAGCGTATCCAGACCCTGTCACATCTATCACGTGCTTAGCGTGAACCTGCTTTCATCTGTGAAGAACACAGGGTGTCAGTGGCGAATTTGCCAATCTTGGTGTTCTCTGGCAAATGCCAAACGTCCTGCACAGTGTTGGGTTGTCAGCACAACCCCTACCTGTGGATGTCGGGTCCTTATACTACCCTCATGGAGTCTGTTTCTGACCATTTGAGCAGCCACATGCACATTTGTAGCCTGCTGGAGGTCATTTTGCAGGGCTCTGGCAGTGCTCCTCCTGTCCCTGCACAAAGGTGGAGGTAATGGTCCTGATGCTGGGTTGTTGCCCTCCTACGGCCTCCTCCACATCTCCAGAAGTACTGGCCTGTCTCCTGGTAGTGCCTCCATGCTCTGGACACTATGCTGACAGACACAGCAAACCTTCTTGCCACAACTCACGTTGATGTGCCATCCTGCATGAGCTGCACTACGTGAGCCACTTGTATGGATTGTAGACTCCGTCTCATGCTACCACCAGAGTGAAAGCACCGCCAGATTCAAAAGTGACCAAACCATCAGCCAAAAAGCATAGGAACCTAGAAGTGGTCTGTGGTCACCTCCTGCAGGACCACTCCTTTATTGGGGATGTCTTGCTAACTGCCTATGTTTTCCACCTGTTGTCTATTCCATTTGCACAACAGCATGTGAAATTGATTGTCAATCAGCGTTGCTACCTCAGTGGACAGTTTGCTTTCACAGAAGTGTGATTGACTTGGAGTTCCATTGTGTTGTTTAAGTGTTCACTTTATTTTTTTGAGCAGTGTATATCTTTTAATACATAGCAGATTTAAGATACTTAATTTGCTTTTGCTTGTTTTAGTTGTAACAATATGGACTGTCTTTTTTGATGCCAGGTTGACAGTAAAGGCCTTGTGAAACAATCTTCTCCAAAACATTGTCAATCAGTTTTGAATCAGTTGAACCAACAGCGGCTTTGTAGTCAGTTCTGTGATGTTACCTTACTTATTGAGGGAGAAGTGTACAAAGCACACAAATCTATTTTGGCTGCCAACAGTGAATATTTCAGAGAACTTTTTATTGAAAAGGGAGCTGTTTCCAGCCATGAAGCAGTAGTAGATCTTTCAGGTAATGTATCATAATATCAATGAGTTTATTAATTATGCAGATTTTTAAAAGGCAAATCAATTGACTATATAAAATATATTAAGAAAGACTATGCTGTCAAGTTTTCTTGAAGAAAAGATGTTTGAATTTTTTGTTTATTTTTTGTGCTTTTTGTTTCATTTGATAGGAAGTAATTTCGACAGTGTCCCCCAATTTATTTATTTAATGAATTTGTGTCCTGTCTTTCAGGATAAAAAAGAACCCGTTCTATATAATAGTGTATCAATATACCACACTTAAATATAACTAAAATGATTTCTATTTGTAATGTTAAATACAGAATTACATCATGGCAGCTTATAACATAAGTGAAAAGCACTGAAGCAAATGTTTACTTAAAACAGAGATAAGTAATGAATGCATTTCTATGCAGAGGATTCCTGAGATTTGTGACAACTACTGAAAAAAGACCCTGTCCTCAATATTCATATACCGGCAGACTTCTGTTTTTATAAAATAAAATGGTGAGGGTCTATCCTTTCATCAAATCTTTCTAATTTTGTTTGTTTCTTTTGTGTGCGTATGTGCAGGATTTCGGAAAGCCAGTTTCCTCCCTTTGCTAGAATTTGCTTATACTTCAGAATTAGTTTTTGATTTTTGTAACATGGCCGCTGTAGCTGAGCTAGCTCAGCATCTTCTCATGACAGAGGTCCTGGAAATCTGTGAAAATGTACACAAACAGATGGAAGATAAACAAATCACTGTATACCAGAAAGGAGATGTCCAAATAGTAGAAGTAGCTCAAACTATTTCAGAGCAGAATGAAAGTGAAGCTAATCCTGTTGCCAGCACTGAGCAAGCAATATCTTCCGAAGATCCAGTAGCAACAGTGAATGGAACATCTTCAAATACCGAGGCAGAAGAGATAACTGTGTCTGAAACTACATTGCAAATTGTTTTGGAGCCTTCTGCAAAGAATCCTCCTGAGCTCCAGGTGCATACTCCTGCTTTGGAAACAACAGAAAATGAAGAGAAAGCCCCAGTAATGGAATGCTCCACAAATCAAACTATAACTGTGGTGCAAACTGAGCCGTCAGTAGCAGAGCAAGTTATTAGTACTCAGGCTGAAAATGAGGCTGATAAAAATATAAATGGAGATCCATATGTGAACAGTGAACAAAATGTGAGCAGCGTAGCAGATGCAGAAGTTGCTGCTGAGGATTCCCAGGAAGGGCTTAAGCGAAAACGTGGTCGGCCTTGTAAAATGCAGGACATTCCACAATCACAATCGGAGACCACAGCTTTTAGTCAAGATGATACTTACAAAAGCAAGCTTCGCCAGCGATCTGTTAGTGAGGGTGGCTATATTCGACTGCACAAAGGTACTGAGAAAAAACTACAGAACAGAAAGCCAGGCCCCAAATCAGCTATCCAGCAGGTATAAGTCTACTAAAAATCTGATTTTTCAAAAAAAAAAATGTGTGTGGGGGGGGGAGGCAGGGGTGCAGAACTATCTATAAAAATTGTGATGTAAGAATTTATTGATTCATTTTTTTCCTTCTGGCAAGCACATAAAGTGATATTATACTAGGACTTTAAAGAACCTAAAAACCATATATACTGTATATCAGCTGTACAACAAAATTATTTTAATTTTCCTATGAATATAACAATTATATAATAATTAGCTAAGCTGATTGGAATAGGGACAGAGAGAGAGAGTTAGCTGGATGATATTGTTAATTAATTAAACTTGTGTGCCACCCAATTCTCAATAACTATTGGCAGTTGACAATAATCAAACAAAAGAAAAGATGGCAGGTGGGACAGATCAGATAGAATGAAGCAAGAGATTTCACTTTCCTTCACCAAAGATCTGGGTAAAGAGCTAGGTCTTCACTGCTCTTCCAAGCAACATCAGAGTGGGGGCCATCTGGATCTTGGTAGAGGAGAACCTCATTTCAGAGAGCAGGTGTTGCTATAGAAAGTGCATGTCTTTTGGGTCCTCAATAGATGACAAGATTTAAAGCAGGGGTCGCCTCAGGGACCACCAAACTCATAATATTAGATCCCAGGGGTCACTAACTGGTTCTGTGGGCGGGGCCTAAGTTGTGGGTGTGACTTGGTGGTCATGTGACTGGCTGAGCATGGCTTGTATATAAATATTATAAATATTCATATAAATATTATTTTTTTAATTAAAAAAGAGCAACTTTTGCCCCAAATCAGGCAAAGCAGGCAGGCAGATTTAGTTGCTCACAGAATTACAGATTCATTCAGAAATCTATCTGCCATTGGCTAGCTCAGCCTGTCACATAAAATTTGCTTGCAAACAAACTCACAAAATTAACTCACAACACACCATGTATGTAAATATTGATTTTTTTATTAAAAAAACAACTTTTATCCAAAATCAGGCAAAGCAGGCAAGTTGAGTTGCTCACAGAATCATTCAGTGATCTATCTATCTGCCATCGGCTAGCTCAGTCTCTCTCAAATTTGCTTGCTGTGAGTCTGCACTGAATTTGCTTGCAAGCAAACCTTCAGTCCTAAAGGAGGTCCAGCTGTGCTTAGCTAGAAAGCAAGAAATCCAACCATTTCCTGCTTCCTAGCTAATCTAAATCTCCCGGCACAGCAGAATAGATGATGGTCAGAAAAAGGAAAAAATAGCAACTTTGCAGACAAGTTTGCCAGGTAAGGAGTGAGTGGGCGGGGAGGGTTCCTGCGGGCCATGTGGGCTGAGCAGCCTTGTCTTTTTGTACAGCCTGTATTAATTGCTTTGGGGGGGTGCTCTGGGGGTGAAATTTCTCTGCAGCCCACCAAAATTTTATTACGGCCCACCGGTTGGCAACCGCTGATTTAAAGGAACAGAGAATTCACAAATCTTTTAAGATCAAATTGATTGGGAAGATAGTTTGGCAGACAGGTATATAAAAATAGTGTACAGATTATATTCTTTCAAACAACTTTTTTCTTTTCCATCAAATACAGATACAAATTTTCAATGCATTTAAAATTTTATTGAGGTTGATCAAATATTTGTTTCCTATCTCTTAGATAGAACTAATAAGATATATTTACCAATTATGAAATTATGCTGTATGTCATAGAGGCATGATTTGGCTGAACTGGTGGACAGGGAAGCTAAATAGAGTTATGACTGAGTGGAATTTGGGTGTGAGATTTTCAGGAAAAATCAGAGCCATGAGTTACATTGTACTACTTTAAGAAATATGACATAAAAGTATTGACAACTAACTTCTATATTGTTAAAATACCAACATGGTTATGTATCAAGTCACTAGGAGTTAACTCAAAAAAGGATTGACTTTTCTGGTCATGTATGTTGCTTCTCTGCAGGTAATATGTTTGAGTTGTTGGTTCTGTTTATTAATGTTAATATTAATTAACATTAATATTAATGTTAAATATATCAATTTTTTAATCAGGTTGCTATGAAGCTAGTGCAAAGAGGCAAGAAGATGAAGCAACCCAAAAGAGAGATTATAGAACACGAGGCAGAAGCTCAGCACAAATGCAGTGAATGTGGGATGATTTTCCAGAGACGTTATGCTCTTATAATGCACACATTGAAGCATGAGAGGACGAAAAATTATAAATGCCCAGTAAGCACTTGGTAAAATGTATTATGAGTAAAGTTTCCTATGATAGCATTAACATATTCTTTGAATTCCAAGTTTCTCTGATGGAGTTTAACCTGATAATAGTTTTTGAACATACACTTCAATCCTTGTTTTATAATGATCAAGATCCATGGTTTGAAGCATTACATTGCAGGTGGAGTGGCCATTTCCAAGTCTGGGAAATGTAAATAGACTTAATTAGACATATCAGGCGAATCAACATTTGATTTTCCCAGAGCAGAAAGTTACATATTTTATCTTTCAGTTGAAACATATACATTATAGTTTCAGTTGTATGTGACTACACACACACACATCCCTATATCCCTATTTTTTAAATAAGATTTTTCACAAGAGGTCAAATATTTGTTTCCTTAGCTATGCAAAAAAGAGTTTCAGTACGGTGCTTCACTGCGAGCTCATCTTGTTCGTCATACCCAGAAAAATGAAGTGACTGTTGCAACTGCTAATATAGAAGAAAGTGGTGCTGCCACGAAGGGAAGAACTAAACGAGAATTTATCTGTGATATATGTGGAAGAAGTTTGCCTAAACTCTATTCTTTGCGAATCCATATGTTGAAACATACAGGTGTAAAGCCACATGCATGTAAGGTAAAAACAAAAACAAAAAAAAACCTTGCTTCCTTCACTGCAATGTTAATGTACTTTGTCTGGTAAAAAATAAGTTTTGGAATTCCTTTCCTCTGAGGTCCAATGTGTTTCTTCCTGAATTTCAGCAGAGCAGTTAACAACTGTTGTTTCATCTAGTGCAAATAGAAAACACTATGATAAAAGTTTGACATTGAGAGCTGCATGATTTTTGCATATTTCTGGATAATTCTAATTTTAATGGTGTTTATATTGTAAATAGGCTTATTTATTTTTGAGAGGATTGTTTTCAATCTATGGAATTATGTTGATTGTTAGTCTCCCAGACTCTTCAAGTATGGAAAACATTGTCAAATCATGGCAATCATAGAGATATTTTTTTTCCATTGCAGTCTGTTACTAATCTAGTGCTTTAGGTCTTCTAACAGTGCACTTATTATTGCTACAAGTGAGTGTATCCACCTTGTTGATCCTCTCCTTTCATTTCATCTTTCCCAGCATCAGAGTATTTTCAAAGCTCTAGGTCTTTGCATAATGTATCTGAAGTAGGACATTTTTTGAGTTATTTATTTAGTTATTTGATTTATAAGATTGTCCAAATCAAACTGCATGTCTGGATGGTTGACAACAACAACAAATAATATCAAAAAAGGATAATTTACATCTCAAGTGAGAACTCTGGATTGATTTGTTTAGCAATCTATTTATTTGTTTTCTTGGCTCTTCATGGTATTCTCATGAGTTTTCTCCAATACCAAAGTTCTAAAAAGTTGATACTCTTTCTATCCAACTTATTTGAATCCCATTACCATTGCCTTCTGCACAGTATGAATGATGCCTTCGCCACTATAAGTACAATGATCTGCCTCCCAACAACTTTCTATATCACTGCTGCCCAATATAGACAGCTGCTTGCTTTTGCTGTGCAGCTGGGATAACCTTTAAAACTTGGGACATTCTGCTGGAAAATATACTCTTCACATACACACTAGGATCTTTGCTTATTCCTGCCAGGGATTGCTTATCCCTTTCTCCCATCAGAGTGAAGCAGCAAACAGGATTTCCAAGGGAATGGATAACATGCAACCAAACAAATAAGAAAGTATCTCCCCAGCAAAGTAATTAGTTACCACAAGGCTTTGCAAACTCCAGATGACCATTAGATGATAGCAAAAAGTGGGTGTTTTTGATGTCTTTACTGTCACAGAGTAGTTGTATGGATTTTTTGCAATTCAGATTTCACAGTCCTAATTAATTTTCCAAAGAATGCTAGCCCTAGGAAAAAAATGTCAAGTACTTATGGATCACGCAGTGTAAGCAGATTCAGTGAAGCTTTCTTCATCTTAGAGTATTGCTGTTCAACTTGAAAGACAATATTATTTTTGTGATTTGTTTAATAGATTTGTGGAAAATCATTTACCTACAAACATGGTTTAAAGATGCACCTTGTATTACATGAGGCACAAAAGCAGTTTAAGTGTGAATTGTGTGACAAATCCTTTGTCACAAAAAGAAGCCTTCAGGAGCATATAAGCATTCACACAGGTAAATGACATACATTATTAATTTATGTCAGAAATAAAATAATGTAAAAAGGACTATAATGTCACTTTTCGATCTCATGAGTTTCCTCTTTCACTTTATTTCTATACTTTTATACATCCAAAAAAACTCCTACGTAAGATTGGTTATGTGTAGTAAACATGGTTTAACATTAGTCTGGCCAAGATGCCAATCAATGGGAATTATAAAGGTGGATTTTTTAAGACTAGAAACCAGCTATATTTAATTACCAGTGATAGTGAGCCTGTTACTGAGTAAATCAAATGTAGTTTCACCTTATTGATTGCCGGGGTTGAGTCAGCTGAACTGGGTGGCTTCTTCCCCTGCTATTTCCAGGATTGAATGCTCAGTGGGGTTGGGCAACAATCTGTATGGGACCACTATTCTGTTCATTCTGAAGTTGTAGAAAGAATGTGCTACCGGTTGAAACCTCCAAACAAGTTCAAAGAGTATAGAGCCAGTTTTCAGGAATGTATAAAACATGTATGCTAAACTACAGCCACATTTTTAAGTAAGTGTAAGTGACTTCAATAAAGAAGTGAAGCATTCTACACATCTTTGAGCAGTCTTTGAAATAAGTTTTTTTATGCTCGATATTTGACCAACTGTTTTAATCAGTATGTGAAAAATTATTTCCAACTGAAAATTATTATTAATATGTAATATTTAATATGTTATTTGGGAGCAGGAAACAGCCATAGTAGTTCAGAATAATGGCATAATAGTATCATAAAAATGAGATTAAAATTTGTTGAGGGGAGGTAATATGAGAAGGGGGAGTTGGATTATTTGTTTATTTCAGGTTTAGAAAGTTTATGAGTTAAGATAATTAATGGATTGTGAATATTTTGTTTCCTATCAAAAATTGAGATAGTTACTTATCCTTTTGCCAGATTGTCATCAGATGTTAAGTCTAGGAGCCTTTTGGAAGTTGCATGTGATCTGTAGTTTACCTAGCCATATATCACAGAAACTTTTATCATTTTCAGGAGAATCAAAATACTTCTGTTCACACTGTGGAAAATCTTTTCATAGAGCTTCAGGACTTAGTAAACACTTAAAGAAACACCAGCCCAAACCTGAAATCCGTGGTTATCAATGCAACCAGTAAGTATAGTTAAGATTTTAAAAGGTTTGAAAGTAGCTTGACTAATCTTGGTAAGTAATAAGTGATTTTTTTTTAATCTTGGTGAAAGCAAAAGTTGTTTAAATATTAGCTGAATTGTAACAAAATTTCTCAAAACTTTGAAATAATTTATAGGCAGTCTTCAGATTAGAATTGTCATATCATTTTTATTAGGTATTTCTAGAGTAGGACTTAGACTATTATATTGTATATTCATGGTTCCAGATAGCCGTGATCTGAATATTTCCTCAGTGTTATTAGGCTGTTTGGCTGTAATTTTTGCTCCTTAAAAACATTTCAGATATTCTAATTCTAATTTCTTTATTCTTCTCCTTATTGTTTTCTTATAACAGGAGTTCAGTTTTAGTTTTTTTCCAGCAATCTCAATACAAATTCCTAAAGGGAATTAATTTTCCTATTCAGGATTTCAGTCCACCATATTTGTATAGTTTCAAATAGAGTATTTCACTCTCATTCCATATTTTGGGTTCATATCAACACTAAGCATTGTACAGCTTTCACGTAAATACAGTGCTCAGTGAGCTAGAAATCTTTTTACTTGAATGAGTGGGTTTTCCATTAGATTATTATTTTTATTTAATTTAATTAATTAATTTTTGTAATTTCTTATTTCTCAGTATCTTTGAACTTACCAAAACTTTTTGTTTTAGTACCTTTTGGGTTCCCTAATATTATAATAATAATTCAACTAATATTTAAATATTTGCTATTTTCACTTAGTGCTCTTGCTTGTTAAAATTGTATTAATCCTATTTTTCCATTGCATAGGGAATGGAAATAGTAGTTTAGATTAGTTTCAAGATAATAAATTGAAACCATTCTTTTTTATTTTATAATGTTATTATTTATTCAGGA
The DNA here is from genome assembly GCA_015471245.1 of Laticauda colubrina. Classification (NCBI taxonomy): domain Eukaryota; kingdom Metazoa; phylum Chordata; class Lepidosauria; order Squamata; family Elapidae; genus Laticauda; species Laticauda colubrina. Next base: position 35,646,256 of record BLBF01000006.1, on the reverse strand, counting down.
ATAAAGTACTGTGTTTGTCTGAAAACATGACCCGCCCCAATAGTAAGGCCTACCCTATTTTTTTGGGTGGGCCTAATATTATCCCTACCCTGAAAATAAGCCCAGGGGAATGGGTGTGGCCAGCACAAGTGGTGATACAGGCCCGCTGGCCCCTTGGGGCAGCACAAATACCGCTTTTTGCCCTTCTCTTTCTGGGCACAGCACTTCTGCTTGTTGAGCCACTTCCCCAAAGCCTGTAGCTCTGCGGCTAGCTACTTTGCTTTTGCCCTCTTTTTGGGAAGCTCACGGAGGCTTTTTGGTGAACAGGAGGAAAATGGGGAAGGGGGATTTTCCTGTTTGCCATCTATTCCTCAAGCTCAGCACATGTGATGATGTGGGACATGGCACAAAGGCAACACAGTCATGTAAGTAAGAAAAGTCCCTTTAATACCTCTAACTTTGCCCCCAATGTCCAGTTACCTTCAACTGTCAACTCTTCCTCAAGCTCAGCACAGAGTGATAGCAGGCAGGAAAATTCCCCTCCTTCCGTTCGCCAAAAAGCCTCCATTCCGAACGCTGAAGGTTCAGAATGGAGGTGACAGTGCATCCATGGTGCATCCAGCTCACGGGGTATGGCTGCTGCAGCTCAAAAAAAGTAAGAACACCTCAAAAAAAGAAAGCCCAAGTGCTTATTTCAAGTCTAAAAGAAAATAAGACTCGGTCTTATTTTCTGAGAAACATGGTAGCAATATTGGTTGTAGAATAGTCTTGAAAATAGTTCTGGAATATAATCATTCCTTTTTTCCTAACCTGATAGAGAATTAACTATTTTGTAGTTCAGGCAAATTGTTTCATATTTTTATAGGGATTGTTGAAAAATGTGAAGTAATAGTATTAATGCATGTATACATATGGCTGCACTGTGGTAACCTTTCTCTCTTTTCTTTACCAAGGATTATATACATGTACTTTATATTATTCATCACAAATCTAATTTCAGGTGTGAGAAAAGTTTCTATGAACCTCGGGATCTCCGCCAACATATGAACAAACATCTTGGAGTGAAACCTTTTCAATGTCAATTTTGTGGGAAATGCTATAGTTGGAAGAAAGATTGGTATTCTCATGTAAAATCACATTCTGTTACTGATCCATACAGGTAAACAAAGCTGGGTATTCTTGGCTGCAAATATTTAGATTTAAATGAAAGCTTTATGTAACCTGTAATTTTGCTCATGTGATGGGATAACTTTTAAATGCAAAAAAACATCATACCCAGTGAAGTTACTGGAAAAAAATATCATTTTATTTTGCCTCAATATTTTGTTTTGATTTTTTTTATTTAAGCAATCTATTACCAGTTTATTTCAATTCCAACAAACTCTAACAGAGTTTATATCACTGTATAAATCTGATTATATCTATCAATGTGTTTGTAGATTTAGACTTTCAGTATTGAGCTTTTGAATTATTAAGAGTTCTTGGTAAGACAACTCTATGCAAATCAGAAAATAAAAAAGATGATGTACTATAAATGGATGATGAGCTATGAGATTACCTCTAGTTCTAGTATTTCACTTTTGCTAGCAGGTTGAGCTATTTTTGAACTACATCAGCTTTCCTATATACTATATCACTCCAGTAGTTGTCATTACTTATATTTAAAATATTTTTAACTACGTTTTTTAAGTAAAGTTAGCTATCATGGAATATAAGAAAAGATTATCCTTGAGATTTTCCTTTAGGTTTTTCACAGGTTAGAAAAAAATTCATAATGTATTCAAACCAGATGATACCAATGAAAGGATAAAAATTGTAAGCCACCTACTCATTTGGAGTTGGATAACCTCTAGTGCTAAATAAAATCAAATAGTTCTTGGAATTTAGGAATGATATCATGAATGAATCATACATTATTTATTCTTATTAGTGACAAGTGACAATGTCACCTTGGTGTTTTGTAGCAAAAAGGAAAAAACAGTTGATATGGTAAGCTTTTATGTACAGTTACAAATGATAAACTGAAAAAATTGTGGCTTGGGCAAAGCAGTAATCAGTAGTTGAGGTATCAAGTTTATTCTTTTAAAATTTCTCCTGTAATAAATTAGAAATTCCTTCTAATATTGGCTTCAATCTCCTTTATGTAAGAAAATATTCTGTAAACTTTTCTGTTTAATTTATGAAAAATGCAATCTTTGCTCACCCAATTTTCATGGCACTTGCTTTCAAGAATCAAGAGAAAGATGCATCTTGTGGAGTGAGAATATGATGTCAATAGAAGTTTTGAAGTTTTATTTGGGCACAAAAAAGTCCTGATCAATAAAAATACATAGAGCTATTGGTAGTTTGCCAAAGAGAGAAAAAGCAAGATGGCATTGAAAAAGCAGGGTTTTTTTAAATTAACTTTGCATAACTTGCATAAAATTTAGGATTATAGCCCGCTCCCTTATCTGTCCCAAACTTCAGTTGGAGACTGTTTGCCATTGAACCTGAGAAAAGGTGTTCCAGAATCATAAACATTATTGCTGAGACAAGATAAAACTATATTGCTGTATACCTGAGCAGGAATTCTATTTTGCTTTATTTAAAACATACTATCTAATACTGTATTCTTAATTATTGTATTTGAATATGGTTATAGAGTTTTTAAAAACTTTCGGGCCCCATTGTCTCTTTGGGCCTTCCAGAAAATATTAACTTTTTAACATCAGTTCTCCACTTTAACTTGTTCTTACTTTCACAATTAGTAAGCACCCTAACTTTCTTATCACAAGTCTATTCAACTGCTAGATTAGCATTTAAAAGGTGTGAGTTTTTTTGTATTTTATCAAACTGTTATTTTCTTTGTGTTTAGATGCAATGTGTGTGGCAAAGAGTTCTATGAAAAAGCTTTGTACAGGAGGCATGTTAAAAAAGCCACTCATGGGAAGAAAGGGAGAGCAAAACAAAATTTGGAGCGTATTTGTGAGCACTGTGGGAGAAAATTTACCCAGCTTCGGGAATACAGAAGACATATGAACAACCATGAAGGTAAATGTCTGATTTTTAAAAAATAGCATCTAAGATAAGATATTAATAACAGTCAGGTGTCAGCTCTAAACCAAAGTGGGAGATAGCAAATAAAAATCACAATTAAATTCAATAAAACTAATGGTAAAGGAGTGATGGTTTTAGAATAACAAAACAAAACAGCCATATTAAGAGAAATGTATTAAGTGTATTAAGCCATATTAAGTGTATTGGTTAGATCAGGGATGTTAAACTCAAGACTGGAAATATCAAGAGACTGGGCCACAGTGACTGGTGACTAAAAAAAAGGTGGTATGCTAAAATGGGCCGAAAAACGGGCCCAAAAAACAGCCAAAAATAGGCCACATGGTCCATTTTCAACCAGTAGAGTCCTGCAGGAAGCCATGGAGGTGAAAAAACAAGGTGCAGAGGGGCCCTGTGTGGACCCCCCGTGCTTTGTTTTGGCCAGCAGGGTGCTGCAGGAGACATCCATTCCTGCCTCCCTGGCTGCCAGTCCACAGAAGAGAACTATAATGCTGATCTGGCCCTCAAAGAAATCCAGTTTGAGACCCCTGGGTTACATTAGCAACAATAAATAAAAAGGATCTGTACATGTCTTCAAATCTGAATAGATGGGCTATTATTAATTTAAATTGGATAACTTTGTAATAGAAACAGTAGAAAAGGCATGGTTAGTATTTCAAGGACCTCTTCACCCCAGGGGCAAAGCCTTTGTTCAAATGTGATATTCTGTAGTTTCCCCCAGGAACAGCTGTTGGGAGATCACTAAAATCTTGCCAGTGATAGGATGCTTCTGAAATTGGGAGCAGTTATTTAGCTTGAAAAAGCCAAATGACTGCCCCAAAACATGTTTCCGAGTATGGCAGCCAGATCTAATTAGGCTTCCATATCCTAGATGTGTGGTCTAGAACCGTGTTGGTGAACCTATGGCACGTGTGCTAGAGTGGCACAGAGAGGTTGCCCAGAAGAACCCCACTGTGCATGCGTGCGTGCTGCCACCATCACCTGACAGCTGATTGTCAGGTATCTGACGCAGGGGTGCATGGGAGACACACAGCATGCATGGGGAGATCGTGCATGCATGCACAGACACATGGCATGGGGAATGCACATGCACAGACACATGGCACGTGGAGAATCGTGTGCATGCAGACGTATGGTATGTGGGGGAACATGTGCGCATGCGCAGATGCGTGGTGTGCGCGGAGGGTCACATATGCATGCACAGGGGACGTGGGCTCCCCCAGCACACATTGCCTTCTGGGTGCTGGCAAGCACGCGCACAATTTTCAGCATGGGAGCCAAAAAAGACTAGCCACTACTGGTCAAGAAGCTGCCTCTGCATGTTTATATATTCCATCATCGGGATTCGATTAAGTGAGAAACCACAGCTTTTCAGTTTCTCATGCAACGTTCTATCACAAGATGAAACAAATTCATCCCTTAAAATAAGGACTATTAAACCCATAGGGAAAAAAAATGACTTTAAGCAATAAGAGAAGGTGCATTCCAAAAATAACTTTTGAGTTTCATTATACCAGCTTTATGGAATAAAACTATATTAGGAATACATTGTGGGAACATGTCATATGTTCCTTAAAAATTTGAATTACACCTTCTTTAAAGAAATAAATATCATTCACAAAACTGTTTTTTTTATTTTAAACTTAAAAGGTTTTAAAATTGATAAGAAAAAACTGATGAAGTGAGGGGAGCTGAAGGCAAGAGTTGCTGCTCTGCAGTGGCAATTCTCTGGAACTGCCCCTCTTGTACAGATCAAATTGCCATCTCTTTTCTGTGCCAGCCAACAGGATAACAAGCTGCTGCTTTCCGCGGTCCAGAAATATGCAAATTGGGTAGAAATTTTAGGTGGAAAGAGTCCTTTTTCTCTGTGGCTAAAGTTGACAACTGTAATGTAGTCAAGGCTTGGCACAGGTTAAGACCACGATTCAATAAACAAAATAAAAAATCCAAGGGAGAAGATGAGAGACAAGGTGGGGTAGAATCCAGACTTCCAAACACAGCACAAGGTAAACATGGCAGAGCTGAGACTTGAAAAGCTGTTTTCAGAATTTTCTTCGTGGAGTTTGGCCAATAAATACGTCATTTAAGTCACCACATAGGCACACAGCTGGGATATTGTACATTACCCAGTTGTCTCTGTTCTTCTGCCAACCTCCTCCTTGGCCAGTCTGTCTGACCAGAATGCAGCTCTCTCTGTTAAAAGCATGCCTCTGCTTGGGACTAGGTGGGCAAACCTCAGAGTCTGACAGGCTTGCCTTTGCCAGAATGGAGTTAATTGACTTCCAACACTGCTGAAATTACACCCTCCAGAACTATTATCTCTAGAAGCCCCTGCCTCTATTTTCTCTGCCTCTTCCCATTTCTAGTCCAGCAGGATCGTAACATCTTTGTTGAATTCAAATATGTGTTCTAACTACCTAGGTCGTTTAGTAATCTTTTTACTTTCAAATCAATTGTTACTTTTTACTGCTACTTTCATTTGGTTTACTTTATGGTTTATTTTATTTTGTTTTAAATTGTTTTCTGTATTCTAAGATTTACTGTGGATACATTCATGTTTGAGATGTCCTCTGTTCTCTGCACTTAGCTGTTTTCTTGCAGACGTTTCATTACCCAAACTAGATAACATCATCAGTGCTAATCTGAAATATATTCATGTTTTTATCTCATGAAAACCATTCAGAATCAGTGGCAGCATGATAGAAATGTGAGATCCTAGCCTTCTGTTACTCTTTGGTAGATTTGGTTTGTGTGCGTCAATTTCTTTTTAATTTTTTTCTTCATCTTTTATTTTTGTTTATTATGGTATTTTTCCTATTTCATTTTTTTTATTCATTTTGTTTTTATTTCAAATGGTTTTAACTGGGATTAGGCAGTGTTTACATTTGATAATTAAATAATAAAGATATGGCTGTAAATGAGCATAGCTTGGGTATCCTGCATCTTTAGGAAAGATGAAAGAGCTGGAACAGATAAGCTGTGTTTGCAATTGCCCTATTGTTTTCTTTCACTTTTGTATGGGAAAATGCACGACAGATTCCCACAAATTCCATTATTTATTTAAAACAGAATCTATGGAGAACTGAATCTAATCCTTGCACCATTTTAATTTCTACATCTCTGATTGAAGGTAAAGATAATTAGCTAATTATAAATTATGTATCTGAACAGATACAATTAATATGTTGCATTTGCAACTTATTTTCTTTTTATCTGTCTAAAACTAGCTTTTTAAATTATAATCACAGTGACATGCAAATAGATGGGAAGGAATGCCGTTTTTCTTTTAACACTTAACAAACTTATCCTGGGTTTATAGGTGACCCATCAAGATTTCTCTATGCAAAATGACTATGTAAAGGTTTATATAATGAACTTACTGGCTGTGAGAAAATCTTAAATCAGTTTTTTATAATAATTTTCACTTTGTAAAAATTAGTAAATGCTTTCTTTCTGTTTCTGTTGAATAGGTGTTAAACCTTTTGAGTGTCTAACTTGTGGTGTTGCTTGGGCTGATGCACGTTCCTTAAAACGTCATGTAAGGTCGCACACTGGAGAAAGACCTTATGTATGTCCCGTATGCAATGAAGCTTACATAGATGCCCGTACGTTAAGAAAGCATATGACTAAATTTCACCGGGATTATGTACCTTGTAAAATCATGCTGGAAAAGGACACTCTTCAGTTTCATAATCAGGGGACTCAAGTCGAACATGCCATCAGTATTTTAACATCAGATGTGCCAGAACAAGAAACAGAGGTCTGTACTGAAGAGATTGAGACTGTAGTAATTACTGAAGAAACAGTTGACACTGTTACAGCTACTGAAGAGTGTTCAACAGTTTCTACTCTTTCTGACCAAAGTATCATGCAAGTTGTCAATTATGTATTAGCACAACAACAAGGACAGAAAGTAGCAGAGGTTACAGAAGCTATTCAGACAGTAGAAGTAGAGGTACAGCATGTTTCTGATCAAGACTAAATACAAATATTCATTAATAATGTACCTTTGCAAAACAGCATGTAATTAACAAAATATTAACTGTCTGGATGGACTTTTATAGTAATTTCAGAATCCTCTTCTAAGTTTTGCAAAAAAACACATCTGTAATTAAAAAGTAAATTCACCGGATAAGTAATGGACTTGCCCTACAACTACTGCACCAGATGTAAATGCTTAGTTTAAAAAACCTTTCAAATAAAATCATTTATGTGATGGTGATAGTTATAATGTAATTTTTGATGCAGCTATTTTTTTTTGTTGAGGATTTAATATACCAAAGATTTGTGCCAGTCATTTTCAGATTGTAGCTATATAAAGTTCAAGGAAGGATATGATCTACCAAAATTATGAATGTTATTAATGGAGATAAATATTGTGGTATAATATATTTATTTAGTCAAAATATCTGTATAATTTCCTTTAAGTACAAAAAACAGGATGACATAAATTTCCTTACAGAACAAATTTTTCATAAGAACTATTTCAGGTCAGGCTGCATTAAACCATAGGCAGTTATGGGAGAGAAACTGGGCAACATCAGCCAAGCATGAAAACATCTTGCATTTCCTGTTTTGCTTTACCTATTCTGAAAAATACTTCCAGGATGACATGTTTTGAGATAAGCTAAAGTATTTGTATATATCATGTATAAACTGATAAAGTTTAGGATGAACTAAATACAAATGCTGTTATATAAGAAAAACTGGATTGCTTAAATTTATTACTGTTCACCGTGAAGGTTCTAAAGTTTTAGCTTTCGTACTGTCCTGATATTTATATAATATTCTGTTTAAAAATTTAAGGAATTATGTGGATTAAAGTTTGTGAAAAGTAAATCAAATATTACCTATTATAATTAAGACACAATTTTGCAAAATAATAACAGCAAACAGTAGTATTGTATCCAATATGTAATGTTTTTAATAAGTCAGCCCCACTTGCCAATAAAATAGCTTCATGAGCAAAAAAAGGGAAATGAGCAAGTCCATGTACTCCATATACACTTAAAAATCTGTACAGATAATCCTCAATTTACAACAGCTCATTTAGTGACCGTTCAGTTATAATGGCATTGAAAAAAGTGACATGACCATTTTAACACTTACAACCATTTCAGCATTTCTGTTCTGACCCAAGTCATTCTGGCAAGGCACAGGTTAAGTAGAGTCATTGCTCACTCATCACAGCATTAAAAGGCCTACCAATGGTGCCTGTGAACTTCTACCCCAGCCATCAGTTTTCCCTCAGTCTGAATTCCTCTGTTCCACAAACTAAGTCTTAGCTGACCCACAAGGCAAAGAGAGAAGTAACAGTACCCACAAGTACCAAATCTGCCACACAAGCCCAGAGTGCCCAAAAATCAAAGTATGGTCCAAAAGCTCGAAGTCAGAGAGCCAATTCCAAAGTCCGCAAGTGAAGCCCAAAGTTCAGAGGCAAGAGACACGATCCAAGATTCACAAGGCAGCATTCACAAAAGCCAGGAAGGTGCACATAAAAGCAAACAGGTGTTCCTGACAAACATACCTTCCTCCAGCATTTGGTTTGGTTCAATCATCCTTCCCCAGATGTTCCTTGGTAAGAGGGGTGGAGCTGTTTCCTCACAATCAGCCTCGGCAGCTTCCTCTGTGCCTCCCCGCTCTATTCTTCTCACCAGGTGGGGAAGCCAGCTGTTCCTCATCAGAGGTGGTCTGGAGCCTGTTATCTGCACTTGCCCTCTGCAGCTGCTCCACTCCTGTAGACAGTTCTCCACCCACTACCAGACAATCCTGGGACTGCCTCATCCTCAGCCCCTGGCTTTTCCACTCATTTTGAGGGGACTGTCCCCTCCCTGTTGAACAGCCTGGTTCCAACTCCTCTCTGAACCAGGATTCAATCAAGCCATGACAATCCCCATAGTCACATGATCAAAATTCAGATACTGGACAATTGACTCATACTTATATTGGTCAGTGTCCCAGAGTCATGTAATCCCCAACTTTCTTCCAAGCAAAGTCAAGGGAAAAGCCAGATTCACTTTAACTGTTGCTAATTTGACAACTGCAGTGATTCATTTAGCAACTGTGGCAAGAAAGGTGGTAAAATGGGACAAAATTCATTTAATACATTTTGAGCTCAACTGTGATCCTAAGTTGAGGAATGTACTGTAAAATTGTCATGCCTCGTGGAAAATCTAGTTCACCTGAGAACTAGATTTTTTCAAGGGAAGGTTTCAGTTGTTCTTGTATATTTATTTATTTATTTAAGAACATTTATATGGCTCCCAACTTACTTTCAGTGACTCCAGGTGGCTTTGCAAAATCAGAATGGGCAGATTCTAATTCTAATTTAAATATAGTACCTAAACATTTGTGGTTTCCAATTTAAGGTTTCCCAGCACTCCCTTTTAAAATGTGCTAATAGTACAATAAATTGGTAAAAGTAAGGTAATTTGATAAACCTAAAAGCTGTATCACTATTTTAATGATTAGTACAGATGAGTCTTTCAAAAAGGGCTTATTTTTCATGAAGTATTTCCCGTATGTGATAAACTTTGATGATCCAAATCTTATATGTGTAGATACATATCAGATTGTTGCCTATAACAGTAAGCTAAATTACAGGTAGTCCTTGACTTACAACTATCCATTTAGTGACTCAGTTCACTTAGTGAACTCACATAGGACTAAAAAAATGGTCACATAATCAAAGTTTGGGTGCTTGGCAACTGGCATATATTTATGACAATTGCAGTGTGCCAGGGTCATATGATCACCTTTTGCAATTTTCTGGCAAATTAAGTTAATAGGGAAACCAGATTCATTTAACATTCTTATTATTAACTTAACTGCAGTGATTCACTTAACAATTATGGCAAGAAAGGTTGGTAAAACTCACTTAACAGTTAACTGTCTTTCTTAGCAATGGTCATGTTGAGTTCAGTTGTGATCGTAAGTTGAGAACTATATGTAAAGTGCAGAAATAATGAATATTAAGCATAGGAATGAAAGCAGAAGAGACAGGAAATGAAAATTTAAAACTAACTTACATCTTCACCATGCCTCTCCACCTTCTATTCTTGCAAACCATGCTTCTACCATTTCTATAACCAATTCATAATGTCCTTCTCCCTTTAAATTTATCATTCTTTTCCATCAACACCATGCAGCTAAATTTTTCTGTTTTCCCCTTCATTTCAACCCATTCCTGAACATTCCTGAACTGAAATGGCTGGCTGGCAATGTAGTCTTTAAATATCCTCTATTGCATATTATAGGATGAGAACATGGAACAAAATTGGGTATTGCCTAAACTGACAGGATAACCTGTACTTATCATTAGCAGGGAATACTGCATGTGATATAGGTACTACAAAGGGTTCTAACCTACTCTAAATTATTATTAAATGCATTTTGTTTTATTTGATTTTAATAAAAAAATAAGTAGATTGAAATACTATTGTAAAATTGTTAGTTAAGCTAAGCAGAGGTATGTGAAATTAATTTCCAGTTCAGTCATGATGCTGTAAGGTGATACTATATTTTTCTTTTTAAAGTACTTCTTTTTTTAGTCCCTATTTATTGTAAGAAAAACAACCTAAGTAACAAGTGCTTTTCTGCTGTCACCTTACACTTACACACATGCTTTGCTACCATGCAGTGAGTCTGCCATGAACTCTAGATTCAGATGCACCTCCTAGCCCTGCTAACAGATAGCTACAGATAGTTCTTACCACCAGAAATACAATTTGCTCTCTGAAACACACAGAAAAATTTCCAGAGCTATATGCACTAGAGGAAAAATAATTTATATGACAATTTTTTCAAGGAAGACTATTGTCAAAAAATACTATCCAGTACTACTAACAAAGACCTAGTATGAACTGATTCTTCATTTGTTTGCTGAGCAAATATCCCAGTTTAGCAGTTTACTACTTTATGTTACTTTAGCAAAAGTGGTACATTGCTTTAAGCTCTGCATGTGGTCAGATAGTGTTTCCATAAGATAAATGACTAAAACAATTATATTTTCTAAGTTTAATTCTTCTTTAGTGATATTGGCATAATTCCAGCAATTTTAGAAAAATCTGCTCCAAATATGACTAAAGTCTGGACACAATCCATTATACTTTCTAAATGGTCTATATTCTGATGAAACCAGAAGGAAATGAGGTATTTCTATGGATTAGCCAATAGAGAAAATCAAAAGTTGTTTAAGATGAATTTGTGTTTTCATAATTCCCTTGCACAGTTTCGGATACAAATTATTTATAACGTAAGAACTTAACTGTGTATCTGGCTTTGTGTGACTAATACAGTTGTCTCAACAACTAGATCATATGCCTAGATATTATGCAACATCCAATGTATGGTGTCCAATTTGCATTCCCATATTAATGTAGCATAAAAACACTTTGCAATTCTGCAAAGATCTTATGAACACAAAACTGGGAGGTTTCACACTTAGTTATGTTAAATCTGAATTACAGAGCACATACACTACTACACTGTTTTGAGTTACAGGAAAGTTCTGAAAACACACATTAAGAGTAGCATAGAACGTGTCAGTTACACACTTCAAAGATCCCAAGCAATTGATTTTGAAAAGGCACTAAATAGATTTCTATTTTTGCAATATTTATAGGTTTTGTGCTTTTATGATAAGTAACTGAAAAAATAAATCATCATAAAATCTTGAATTTGCATAAGGAGTAGAACCATTACAGTTGTAAAAACTTAACTTTTACATTTCTTGTATATGATGAAGAACTGAAAGAAAATATAAATTACAGCCTTTAAATTGAAGACCAAATAATTTGCATACAAATACTTAAAATAGCAAACATGCTTTGAACTTAAAAGCCCAGATGACTAACTGATAAAATTATGGCTGAACTTTAAAAAAAAAATTGGATCAAGATCCAATTATATGAGATTTCCATTTAGATAATTTAGAGCATTTCTCATCTGCTACCCCAAAGCTATGGAGAACTCCCTTCAGGAAATTCTTGAGAGAACAATTGGGTATGACGATAGAGACATTGCTTCTGGTTAACAAGACAGTGTTAGATGATTTTTTTTTTTTTTATCACCAAGAAGTTTTAATTTTAGAATAACAAAGTTGATGGTAGATGATTGGAATATGCTCATAATATTCAACTCTATACTATAACTGAAAACAGTAGTTTATGTGACATTAGTTATACTTACTGTACTTTCATCTATTCTTACTAGGCCAATTAATAGTATTTTAAGGATCATAAAACTCACATATTTATACATTTTGATAGTTTTAGCAAAAAGCATTGTCAATGCTGCTTTAGTAACCTACTACTGAAGAAACAATTATGTAACATTATTCCAGCAATATTGAACATGAAGCTGCCAGAAATAAAAGTGGAAATTTACATTTATATTTTACCAATCTTTATATAATACTTGGTGAAATAGTTGTCTTTTAGTATTATAATTTCTACTGAAAGACACAAAACAGAATAGTGCTGCTTACTGGAAAGTCTATTTCTGTTTTGATATGTTGAAGAGTAAAGCAATTAATTTATTATTTTCACACAGAAACAGGAAATTGCCTACTACTCCCTACTACAGCTTCTCTTAGGAAGCTTTTCTCAGATTTCATATAGTTGCTCTTGAATCTTAAAAATTAAATTGTGATTAAATAATGCAATACAAAACTGAGTTGTGATCTAAGTACTCATAATCTTGTTTTGGTTCAATGTTGAATCCTGCTTCCTGTTGTATATGTAACACTATGTAAGGTATTCAGCTTTGTTCGGGTATTTTCCCACATCATCATAGTTTTGCTTTTAAAATGATGACGTGGGAAAATACCCAAACAAAGCTGAATACCATACATGTAAGTACCCGCGAAAACTTAATATGTAATGATCAACATTCATATTAAATTCATTAATTTTACACACCAGACTAGAAAGAATTGAATATTTCATTTCCTTTATGCGTGGAATATATATATATATATATACAAGTTGGGGCAAATAGAAATGAATAACATTGTGGATGAGCTAAATGGTATACTATGATACTTATTTGAACTGATACTAACAGTTCAAAAGGAAGGAATATGCAGTTTTAAGGAAGCTGTACAACTTACTAAAAGGAAAGGTATACTGAGGACAATCTAAACCCACCCAAAAATCTCAAGAACAGGTAAAAATGAAATGGACAAAACATTAGCAAGACAACAATGAAAAATATGAGTGCTTGCCTTTAATGGGCTACTTTTGCTTCCCTACTGTGCTGCCTTATCTGGGCAGGTGCCTCATTTTGGAGGGATGAATAAGGAACCCCAGGTATGTGTGTATACTGAGAGTAAATATTCCCAGCTGAGTCATCCAAGGTACAAAGGTCAGCAAAAGCAAGCAATCACCTATGTTGGGCAGCACTGATACAGGAAAGATAATGGAGGGAGATGATTATTATAATTACAATGGCAAAGACATTAATTCATTCTGCATAGAAGATGGAAATGGTATACTGCTCCTGAATTTTTACCAAGAAAACTACATGAATAGAAAATATAAAATTATTGATGTTATAGTGACATAAAATGGGTACATCAGAATAGATAGGATAGATACAACAGGCTACTGAAGTACTGAAGCACAGTTTATTGATAGTATTTACAAAGTAGTAGTCTCTGAGACATCTAGTAACTGATGTCATTCAGAAAAACCAAAATCTGAATCTGCAAATATGGAATGTAAGAAGTACGAATATAGGAAAGCTCAACACACCAAATCACATCAAATCAAACCTTAATTATGGAGAAAGATAAAGGTCTTGAAAAAGATAATTGCACATTGACATTTTAATGACTAGTGAATTGAGATGGACTGCCTGAAAATACTTTCAATCAGAAAATCAAACTTTTATTCAGAACATGAAAAACAAGGAACAGTATTGCTGTTGTTTTTGTTAGGAAAGGTATAGCAAGAGCAGTCTTTGGCTACAGTGCAATCAATGACAAAATAATATAATTTAGATTTTGTGGACAACTCTTTAAGTTTATATTACAACCACCAATGCAGAAAAAGAGGTTCATGAGTTTTATCATCAGGTTCAATCTAAAACTGGCTGAACATGCAAGCAAGAAGTGCTAATTGTAATCCAAAATAACCTGGAGAGTGACAAAAGTTGGAAAATTAAAGAGGAAACTGTTGTTGGATCTTATGGTTTCTAAGACTAAAATAAAACAGAATGACTGTGGCCACTCCAATTATATCTTCACACCTAACACCAGAGGTGGGTTTCTACCAGTTCTGTCCACCTCTGTAGAACTGGTAACTCTGAACAGCAGCAGATAGAACTGGTTCTATGTCTGCTGATGTTTTTGCTCACCCTCCCACCCGGGCTCTTACCTGATCTTTATTTCCTGATTTTTCAACTTCAGCTTGAACGAGGCACAGCTGCAGTTAAAAAAGCAAATCCCCAACCGGTAGTTAACCCTGTCGTATCCCACCCCTGCCTAACACCACCTTCAAAACCCAATAACGCTTGTAGACATCATTTTCACCAAAAAGAATACATGGAAAGCAAAGTTACTGTATTATTGCTAAAGGAAGGTGGAGAAGCTTATTTATAGTATCAAGTACCAGATCCTGACTGTGGAATAAATCATTAACTGCTCATGTGCAAATTCCAAGTTATGCTAAGGAAATGGAGAAGCAAGCTACCAGTTTCTACAACATGACTTTCAGCATATATCTACCATTTTCAACATCAGGGATTGCTTTCAACTCCTGAAGCCTATTGAAAGAGGAACTGTGAAATGAGCTTGAAAAAGTGATTAAGGATGAATGTGAAAAAAGATGGAGAAACAGATGAAAACAAATTGGATGTTAGAGTAAACTGTTGAAATTGTGAAAAAGAAAACCAGAAGAGGTCTCAGAGAGCTTCAGAGAACTAAAGATAACACTTGATTTATGACAATTTTTCAACGTTACGATGGCACTGAAAGTGACTTTCTCATACTTATGACCATCATAGATT
This sequence comes from Laticauda colubrina, assembly GCA_015471245.1. Taxonomy (NCBI): domain Eukaryota; kingdom Metazoa; phylum Chordata; class Lepidosauria; order Squamata; family Elapidae; genus Laticauda; species Laticauda colubrina. The sequence goes on along the minus strand of BLBF01000006.1, from coordinate 35,631,214 downwards.
TCCTGAGGTCACATGATCAACATTTGGTTACTTGGCAATTGGCATGTATTTATGATGGATGTAGCATTCCAGGGTCATGCAATCATCATTTGTCATCTTCCCAGAGGGTTTCCAACAAGCAAAGTCAAAGGGGGAAACTAGTTTTGTTTAACCATTAGAGTGATGTGTTTAATGATTGCAGGAAAAAAATGTAAAATTGGGCACAACTCACTTAACAACCACATTGCTTAGTGATAAACCCAATTGTGGGCATATGATGAAGACTATTTTTACTGGAAGAAACAAGAAGCAGAATTATAACATCTGATCATAGCCCAATATTTTCCTCCAGAAATTACTTGTGCTTACAGAGTATAAAGATTACACCATGTTTGCACATTGATTGCACCATGTTTTTAATGAGCAGTTTTGCAATATAAGTGGAGAAAAATTTCACAAATAAGTTTTGCTTTGTTGAAGTTTTTCATTTGAAAATAAAAATGCATTTTAGCACAAAAGTACACACAAAAAAATCCAGTGATTGTGTAAATGCAAAAACAATCTGAAATTATATATTCATAACAATTTTCAGAAAATGAAACATTTTTATCTTAATATGGCAGAAAAATTAATAGAATTTGATCAGGCATACATCAAATATGGATTAACTTTATATCACAGACTCTCTGTTCGTATGTGTGTAAAGCACGAAAAATATATAATTCTGGGTATTACTTCTAGCATCTGCAAGTATGTAATGGCTCTTTCTGTAATGGCTCTTCTAACTAAAAAGTCTTGTGTTATGTGAAAAACTTGTGCAGTCTTGCATTATTGTGGTTGCCAATTGAGGAAAAAGTAAAGAAATCAAGAAAAAAACTTCTGATTCTACAGTCAAGCACCAGTTTGATAATTTAGCTGAGCATTCTATTTTAAGGAAAATATCATTTTGTTCTTAGCTGTGACAGTTATGAGTGTTAAAGGAAACTGTCCTCAATTCCTTGTCTAGGCATATAACATGGAAAATAAAATCTTTTTTTTTTTTCAAATCTTGAAGATATTGCTATAGCTTCCAAAAGACTCAATTTTGAATTGTATCAAAATTCTTCAAAGAAAATAACCAAAGTATCAAGAAATGGGATATTTGTACTGACAGTACTCCATAACACTGAGGATCACAATAACAAATGACAAAAATAGAAAATATTTTCAAAATAAAAAACACATGCCTCATTTAGCACCAAAAGCTGGCTTCTAAATTCTGCCCTTCGGGAGTATAAAAAAGGAATCTTGTCTGAGGAGTGCTTGGTCCTCTCTAAGCTTGGTTGTTTTCTTGCAAGCATTTTATAACCCAAACTAGGTAATTGTCTATGGAGATTCTCAGACATCCAAGGTAATGGTTGTCCCAAAGGTGCTTTTTCAAAAGGCAGCTGGCCTTTGTTTTTCCTTGAAGCTATTTCATTTCTCATCCAAGCTTTTTCTAATGATGATGATAAAAAGGGAAACATTTTCAAGGAAAAACGAAGTCCAGCTGCCTTTTGAAAAGCACCATTAGGCCAAACTAGGTAACATCATCAGTGCTAGTTTCCCTTATCAGAATCTTGCCTTAATTTATTTGCTTTATGAAAATTTGGGAACCGGTCACAGAGTTTTGTTCCACACTGAGGTTTCTTATTAAAGAGAAATATGTTTAGACAGTCTGTATGACATGAAAGAAGAGGCCACTTTATTTTGGGAATATTGTGGAAAAGATCAAATGATTGAGGCTTACAAAAAACATAGTTTTCAGTTGAAATTGACATATATGGCAATAGAAGCTTTGAACAAAGGAACCTATAGCTTCAAGAAGCAAGTATCAGAAATACTTTATTCCCAACTCACTATTTGTGGTGAAGCAGATGTAAGACTTTATAATTATTAACATGGGTTACACAACTATGCTGAACGATACTGGATTAGACATGCCACTTCAGCTGGAACTTGTAAAAGAATCTTAACCTTTTATTTATACAAGAAAATGTATTGTAGGGAAATCATCTCCAACAACTGGAGAGTCTGCAATTTAAACATTTGTACCGATGCTATATTACCACATGTGTCAAGATTTCATTTCAGGAAAAAGAACAGTTATATTGTCTTTGTTGTTTATGCAAGTCATGATTATGGCATTGATGGTTCTAAGGTTCAATACTACTGAAGATTTCTAGAGAAAAGAAAGTTACAATAAAGTTTACATAAATGTTGGGTGTCTACTTGGTCTTGATAGTGTGATTTCGAAGATCAGCTGATGGTAGCCCTCAGTACTGAGGGAATCCTTCAAGGCAATAACTTTCAGATTTGGATAAATCAGACCAAATCTGTTACTGTTATGCCATGTAAGACAGCAGTGGAAACCATTAAAGAGGCTAGGTGATTGACAATTAAGATTAATAATTAGGATTAAACATCAAAATGTGAAATCCTTAGATTTAGGATAACAGCACATAGTAGTGTCATCATAACTGCTATCTTTGTGGTTTGACGTGTTAGAAAATGCTTTTAACACATATTTTTCAAAATATAAACCCTAAAAATTTACTTATAGTGACCTCTACATATTGAATAATTGAAGGCTGATTGATAAAGGTTCACAGGAGACCATTCTCTATAAACCTGTAAAGTACGCTATGTTGAATTTTTCTTGCAGAGAAATTGATTGAATGAATCTGAAATACAATTCGAATGAACAGATTTCTGGGCTCTTTGAATTCAAAGAGGTAATTTTTTTGAGGATGAACTAAGCTTCAAATGGAGAAATTTATAATTAAATGTAAGTACAGGATCCTAATGGAGCTACAGTTTTATTAGTGAGGACGAAAGGAATGGTTTTCTACATAATGGTAGTAGTACAAAGAATCTCATAAGCTCAACACTGTAGCTTTCTTAATTATCAGTGATCAGCTGCAAAGGAGAAATGTTGAAGCTTTACTCCCATAAGGAGGTCTATGGCATAAGGTTTGCAGAGGCATTTTTGGTACCGAAAGAGGGAAACCAGTTGCTTAATCTAGAGCTGCACCATATCCATAAGTCAAATTTAAACAATGACTGCTGATATGGTCACCACTACCATGCTCTCTCTAAATTTAACTCCAAATTCAATCAGCATGTCCTGAAAAACATGATCTCTATGTGACAATATTTTAATGGGAACAGAAACCTAACAGGAACAAAAACAAATCATATCCTAGTCTATCAATTACATTTTAAATACGAGATATAGAATACAGAGTAAGCACATCCAGAAATACGAGAAAATTTTGTTGATCTAGGAAAATCCATTTGACTGTTTGTTCATTCATTGTTCCATGCACCAACAACATACAATGGAGAATGTCTCATTCAATCATTTGTCAGTCATGTTATTTCTCCCAGTTTCCATAAACAAAACTTTTCATAAAGGAAACTTTATTCTTTTTCCATTGGAGCAAGAAAATGAAAGTGTCACGCTGTTGCAATCAGACATTAATTAGTACAGAAAAGGGAGACCCAGAAAGGCCCTATTTTGAGAAGCCTCTCTAAAACCATCTTGATTGTGAAAAGTATCGGTCAACATTTCAGGCAACCCTTCATATGACCAAATGAAAATGCGACAGGTTGCTTAACTACAAATCTACAACTACAAATGGGGTACAGGTAGTCCTCAATGTATCATTATAATTGAACTCAAAATTTATGTTGCTAACTGAAACCTTTTTAAAACATTTTATAACCTTTCTTGTCACAACTGTTAAGTGAACCACTGCTGTTGTTAATTTAGTAACATGGTTGTAAAGTTAATCTGGTTTCCCCATAGACTTTGCTTGTCAGAAGGCTGCCAAAGGGGATCACATGACTTTGAGACACAGCAACAGTCATAAATATGAACCAGTTGCTGAGCATTTGAATTTTGATGATGTGACTACACGGTTATCATAAGTCCCTTTTTTCAGCACCACTATAACTTTGAGAAGTCACCAAATGAACTTTTGTAAGTTGAGGACTACCTGTATCAGAATGCCATCAGATTTACTTCCACTTAGGGTAAATTGGATATATAAACTGATCTGTTTTTCTGTTTGTATAACATTCTAAAATTTATATTAATTCTTTCATAAATCAATAAATGTAAAACTTTGGGGGTGAGGGAAAAGAGCTCACTGTTAGCAGGAATCTGTGCTGGGCAAGTGACTCAGGAGGGACCCTCCCTGGTGTCTTAGGCTGTATATGGTTCAAAGAAGGGGAAAACATATTTTCAAACTTGCAATATTCTGTTTATGCTATCTTACAATAAAGAAGAATTAGCTCATCTGGCTGTGTCTCATGCCTGGTCTGCCTCACAAGGCTGACAAAAGTACACCTATTCAATCATTTCCATCTTCTTACTGATGTTGTCTTTAAATAACTTAGAAAATAGGAGTGAATGGAGAAAATGTCTTCTCAGTTTTTGTATTAGTTCCTTTTATGACTCAGCTTATTAGCAATATTGGTAATTAACTACTTTAAAAAATAAAAAGGGATAAGAAAAATGCGGCAAAATTGAAGACCACAGCCTAGTAAAGTCTTTCCTAATCAAAGAATATGGAAAAGACTTCTTTGTAGAATGAAATTTCCTTTATTCATAGTTCTTTCTGTCATTTTGAAAGCTGCATCCATTATATTTTGCCATAACTGGTAGTTTTCCAGAACAACGCTTCTTATTTTCTATGTCTATTTAATAGCTACATCACTGCATTCAAGCTGGTGACATCTTAGAAGGATGTTTTCAATTTCCTATGACTAAACAAAAATACAAACAGGTAGTTGGAAATATTCAAGCAGAAGTATTGCCATTTCCTCAGTCCATGGCTTTAATGAAACAGTGACTATACTGAAGCTTTATTCTAAGCAAAGACCTCCAATCTAACTGTAGCTCTGGCTCCAGATGTTGACCTACATACATATTCTGCAAAGGGACATAGCAGGTAAGCCTTGGACGACGCTATGCCAAGCAGGACCAAGCTAAGCAAATCTTAAAAGTTATATACCAACCAGAAATATGGTTCTCTTTTTTAATTAAAGAAATTAAAAAGTTCTTTAAAAATGAAGGAAATGACATTTCCTTGAAGAAATGAAATCTGAACAAGAAAAGCTAAAAAAGGGGGAGGATTTGTATCTGCTTAAATGTGGCGATTTGCATCTGCTTAAATGTGAATGCAAAATAAACCCCAAAAACAAACAACAAAAACCAAATCATGATTCCTTGTCTTCACAGTAAATATGAGTTCACTTCTGGTACCAAAGTTCTATCACAATATACCATCAAAATATGGAAAAAAAATGCAAATTTCTGCTTGCTAGTAAGCAATTGCTAATTTAAATATGTTTAATTCCTATTCCTATAGGATTAAAAAAAAGACCTTGGTATTTAAAACACAATAAAGCATAGTCTCCTTTGGAAAATTCCTTTTTCTTTGATAGCCTATTAATCAATCTACTCAAACTGACAAACACTGACAAGCACTGGTCAAGGCTCAAGAGCTGAAAAGTTAAAAAATATTGATTTACCTTTGTTATGAATATTTGTTATACTTTCCTATAATGTATATACATGCAAACCCATTTCTTAAGTGGGAAACAGGCTTATGGGATTACACAATGTTCGAGAACAGGATTATACGACTAGTCTACCACAGTCAAAAATCTTAGATTGAAATGTAGTAAAATTATTTTGCAATAGTTTATTTTACAGAATTATGTGGTTTAAAACAGTCTAGCAAGACTTGATGCACTGAACCTCTATAAAAGTAGCCTAAAGGAATAAACAACGAAAACCTATCACAGAACAGAACTGGATTTTTTTTAATACAACAGCATTTAACTTAAAACTGATTAAAGACAGAGTGATTTTTCTATCTTCATATAAGAATAATTGTAAAAAGAAAATTCCTTTAAAAATGTACCACTTCCAATGCCTTTATTTTCCATAACCTTGTGAAATAAATGCATGAAGCTACAAAATTAGCAATTGGTTTGAAATTTGTATACAAAACATAAGTTACCTCTACTTTTAAACTCATTTTTGTACCACAACAAACTTTTAAAAGTGGCACCCAAAATAGCTGTATACCGTTCTAAAAAAGGGCACTATTCCTTTAATATTGTACTCTCCCATTTCCCAACACCCAGATCAAAATAGACAACTAGTCATCCTGTTCACGAACATTTCCAAGGTGAGATTTCATATTACGTTCCCATAACTTCTGGTTGTCAGAAAAACCATGTTTTCCTTTGTTGAAAGAATTTGGTCCTGCTGAAGTTGGAGTATCCCTGTAAATGAACAAAAGTAATTGGGTTACCTTTACTAATGTAGTACTTTAGATAAAAATATTTCAAGAGGCTAATATTAGAAAGTGAGAATGCCATATTTATATCAGTTGGCAGCAGTTTACAATCCTGAAATTCAAAACTATTATATTTGGACACACTTTCTTATGGCAGAAGGTAAACACACAAAAAAAGTTCAATTGCTGAAAGCTAGAAAGAATAAATCACAAATATGGTATGTATAAATTCCAATTTATAGTCCCTGACTTATTTGGAAATAACTCGAGAAGAGCTACTTAGGGTTTAAGTTTCAACACATCGCCAATAAACTAATATAATGAATATTGTTCTAGCGTTTTCCAACAATGTTACTTTGAATGTTACCTTCCAATGTTCTTCATACGCATTTTAGCTTCTGGAGGCATCTCTTCAGGTTCACTCTAAGTGAAAAACATGAACATAATTTTTTAGTTTATATTATAGATCGTTTTTGAAGGGCCTATTTGTTATTTTATGCTAATCTTGAATGTCAGCCGCCAGCATATAAATCAATGATACATTTTGTTCCATTCAAACTTAATAATTTGTTAAAAATGTCATCCAACCTAAAATTTGTGGTTTAAAATATTGTATTAACATTAGAAAGACACAATACAGCTCTTGTAGCTAAGGCAGCATATTGCCCCTAACCTATACAATCATTGACATTTAGAGCTATGTGGCAATTCATACTGAAATGCAAATAGATGTTTTGCACTGCTAAAGCTGCACTTCTTTAAAAGCCTTTAAACCAGACATATTTTCCTTAGGATTGATTGGCAACTATGTGATCATGGATAAAGGCAAAGGTTTTTTTGTTTATTTACTGTATTCTTATAATTAAGTGTGTACATGACTCAACTATCAACTACTGCAAGTAGTTCCCAAATTTTAAAAAACTTCCAAAAAATATAATACAGTAGTAAAAATAAGGAACATAAGATCACAAAACATGCTCTAGAATAAGAAACAGACCTATACTACCCAGAAGGCCTCTTCAATTACCCTCTCAATTTTCAAGGTCTCCAAAACAAACAGCAAATAGAATATTTAACAGGCTATAAATCTGTACACATTCCTTCATATTTCTCAGTTACTTACGTCTTCATCTTCATTGAATACTGCTGCTACAGAGAGTGTTTTTGGAGCTAAAGTTGGAACAGGTTCTTTAGGTTTCTGAAAGGCAGAATTTTATTGATGCAAAAAATCAATAGAATAGAAATTAGTAATTAAAAGCATGCTATAAACTTTAAGTAAACTAAGTTACTAAACACAAACTCACATTTTACTAGAGCTCGACATTTCCCTACCCCATAGTACATGGGAAATTGTTTCCCAAACAAGACAGTTCAATTTATATACAACAAAACTCTCATTCCTGTAATTTTTAAGAGGGCAAAAGAGTGCATCATAGGACAACAATTTTTGAACCAAGATTTATCTCAAATGGACTAACTTATAAAGTATGTGCAACATTAGGGACCCATAACTCCCACAGGACTGAAATTTGGCAAATCTTATGAAACAGTTGATGGTATAAATATTATAAAAGAGTTTTCTGATATAATGCAAATGTCATAAAACATTTCCTGTACTGATGTTTGAAAGTGCTATACAGTTTAACTTTGGCTATTTTTAAAGACAAATATATATCTAAATGTATCCTAACTTTTCTAGTAAAGGCAGTGCATGATTAGTTTTGTCACTGTTGAAGGGATTGAGGAATCTGGTATGGAAATATCTCTCAAAAGATGATTCAATGGGCTGTGAATTGTCTCCACTGTACTAAATTCAGCTACTGAAAGAACACAAATAAGAACATATGACTCTATATACTTTATGAAACAAATATATTTTAATTATTTTTCCTGATTTGCTGCAGCATCAAGATCTATATATGATGTTTTTCTATTACTATACATCACCAGAATGTGGCTATTGGAGTTTGACTATGGCACCTTTATTGTAAAACACTCTCTGAGACAGATTCCCCCTGCTTACTTTACTGTTAATTTAGTGACTTGGCCAAGTAACTTTTCCAGTGTTTACTTTAAAAAAAACTTTATAAAGTTTAAATGGTTTTGAACTTCTGTAAATATTTTTATTGACAATGTATGTAAGCAAATGAATACTTATGCATTTATTATACTTCTAATCCACATAATAACTCAAATAACTTTTTGTAAGCTTTCCTAGAAAAGGTGACTGCCACTAAAGTGAAAAGTATTTTATTTCTACAAGGTTTTTGTAATAATAAAAAACAATAAAGATAATAGGACAGCCTCTTGAGTAAGGCTCATTTACTTTTTTTTCTTCCAGTCAGCACTGTCTTCTAGCGAATGCCTAGGCAACACATTGCAGTTTTGTTGGCAATATTTTTTTTTTGCTACTGCTTTCATCTGGTTATGAATGTGTGACTGCCAAAAGATTATCTAGCTGACTTCATGCTTAAGACAGCACTAGAACTCATAGCCTCCTGGTTTCTAGCCTGGTGCCTTAACCCATATACCACACTGGCTCTCTAAGCTACTACTTTACATTCTTATAAATGAATTTATATATCTTTAATTAAAGCTAAAGTATTAAAAATTAGTATTTATTTTTGTCATTATATAATATTGCCAAGTTATGCACTCACCACAATACAACAGCAAACACGAGAATAAAAATTATTAAATTATCATTCCTAATTCCATGTTCCATAAATCTTACAATTGTTCAGAAAAATGAAAATAAAAATCATTTATAATACACATAACTCAATTAAGATGAAATCAACTTTAAGACTACCTTTAAGGTCAAAATAATATTGATCCACTGAAATACTAAACATTACAAATTCAAAACATTTTCTAACAACTTACATTTGCTCCAAGTTTGATAGATATTGCAGGTGGTTTCTTTGAAAGCTGTGAGCCAATGGCAAACCCAAACTTGGACATTTTGGCAGGAGCAGGCTTTGTTGAGAAGTCTTCAGCATCTTCATCAGCTGCACGTTTTTCCACACTACGACTCGCACTTTCCCCTCCATTACTGGAAGAAACAGTCTTAGTTTTCACAGGTTTTTCTGCCTCTTCTTCAGGTCCTGGTGAAGTCGAAACAACTTACCAAGATGAGCTATTTTTACTGAGTGGACTGATGGGAGCAGCAACCTCATAAAGCACTGTTATTCAGAGGCGACTTTTGCACTTACAGTGTCAGCACCTCCACAACTGTTTATACAGAGCACACTGTAAGGACATAGACATATAGTGAAGGGAGCTCCTATCATTTGGCTAATGCAGAAAAGAAATAATTCTATATGTAAATGTATTTTAAAAATCATGCATCTGCATGACATCCCTACAAAAATTGTGTTATTTCAAATCAAGACAGAATAAACCCATGGAAACAACTGAAATATATAACTTTTAAAATATAAATGTATGCTGTCTTGAATTACAGAATGATAAAAAGATAGTAAAATTGAAAATTCTAACATTCAAACCACAAATATTTATGCCACAATGTAATTATTAGAACTAGAAATTGTCACAAAGCTTACGGTTGACTTATTGCCACAAAAAACAAAGTTTGTGTTGGCCAGGTGAAATTTGGTAATGGGAAATTTTATTTAGCTAGGTTTTACACATTGTAGTTGTTGGCTGGATTTTAGATGATTCCCCCAAAACTAAGCAAAGTTGGATTAGATACTACTGGCAAGGAAAGGCACTGGCAAATTCTAGAGACTATACTATGAAACTGAAATAACATTCTGAAGTAAAGAAAAAACAAATTATGTTGATAATTTGGCAAGAAAACAATATGAATATGTCTGTGAAGGCATTATGAACCAAGACCAACATGACAATGCACCTCCTTTTTATCAACCAAGAATTTGCCCAAGATTTGCATGCACTCCAAATAAAGTAATCGTTTTGTTCATTTGGATAACTGCTATTGGTAAGTTTTGATTTTTACATTTTTTTACATTTCTTAAAATATTACAGTGCATTCAGAAAGTATTCAGACCCCCTTCCCTTTTATCAATTTGTTATGCTGTAGCCGGATTCTACAGTTGTTGAAATTCCTTTTTTTCCTTATAATCAGTATCCCTTAATGACAAAGTGAAAGCAAAATTTTAGAAATGTGTGTAAATTTATTTTAAAAAGAACTGCATTGGCATTAATATTCAGACCTTTCGCTCAGCACTTTGTTAAAGCACCTTTGACAGCAATTTCAGCCTCAAGTCTTTTCGGGTAGGACTCAACAAACTTTGCACATCTGGATTGGGGGATTTTCTGCTATTATTCTTTGCAAATCCTGTCAAGCTCAGTGAGGTTGGACCATCGATGGACAGCCATTTTCAGATCCCTCCAAAGATGTTCAATAGGATTCAAAGGATTCTTTCTGGTTGGGCCATTTTAGGACATTCACAGAGTTGTCCCTAAGTCACTTCTGTGTTGTCTTGGCTATGTGCTTAGAATGGTTGTCATGTTGGAAAGTGAATCTTTGGCCTAATCTGAGGTCCTGAGCTCTGTGAAATAAGTTTTCATTGAGAAAATCCCTGTACTTTGCTCCATTCAGCTTTCCCTCAACCCTGATCAGTTTCCCAGTCCCTGCTTCTGACACCACCATGCTTCACTGTTGGGATGTTATTCGGCAGGTGATGAATGGTGCCTGGTTTCCTCTAGACATAACAATTAGAATTGAAGCCAAACAGTTCAATCTTGGTTACATTAGATCAGAGAATCTTGTCCCTCACAGTCTGATAATCCTTCAGGTGCTTTTTTTACAAACTCCAAACTTTCATGTATTTTCATATGTTTTGCACTAAGGAGTAGCTTCCGTTTAACTGCCAAAAAGCCCAGATCAGGGAAGCCTGCAGTGATGGTTGTCCTTCTGGAACTATGTCCCATCTCCAAATAGAATTTCTGGGGTTCAATTAGCGACCATCTGGTTCTTGTTACCTCTCTTTACTAACACCCTTCTTCTTGATTGCTCAGTCTGACCGGGTGACTAGCTCTTGGAAGAGTGCTGGTTGTGCCAAACATCTTCCATTTGACAAATATGGAGGCCATGATGCTCTTAGGAACTTTCAATACAGCAGAAATTTTATTGTAGCCTTCCCCATATCTGTGCTTTGCAATAATCCAGTCTCTGAGCTCTGCAGGCAGTTTCTTTGATCTTTGCTTTTGCTCTGCTACAGTATGCATTGTCAGCTATGAGGCCTTCTGTAGAGAGGTATGTGCCTTTCAAATCATGTCCAACCAATTTAATTTACCACAGGTCAACTCCAAGGTGTAACAATATGTCAGCAATGATCAAAAACAATTGGAGGCATCTGAGTTAAATTTCAAGTGCAAAGGGTCTGAATACTTATGCCAATGTGATGTTTCAATTTTTTTTCTCACTAAATTTACAGACATTTGTAAAATTCTGTTTTCACTTTGTCATTATGGGGTTCTGAGTGTAGACTAATGATAAAAATGAATTTCAACAACTGTAGAGTCAGACTGCAGCATAACAGTCTGACAAAAGTTAAGGGAGTCTGAATACTTTCTGAATGTACTATAGCCGATGCCCTCAGGGATTTGGTTTCCTTTGAAACTTCTAGGACTGTGATGGAGAACCTATACCACGCGTGCTGGAAGTGGCATGCAGACCCATCTCTTTGAGTATGCCAGCTGTCACCCGCTGCTCTTCTAGGTTCTGGCGCACGCATGTATGTTAGCCAGCTGGTCTTTGCGAGTGGGGGAGTGTTGGAAACCGAAAAAGCAGCTTCCTGGAGCACATATGGGCACAAGCCAGCTGGTCTTCACATGCATATGAATGTTAGAAACTGGAAGACTAGGTGGCCGGCTTGGATGCACATGCCAGGGAGCTAAACTTCCGGTTTTCTGGAGTTCTCGCGTGCACGCATCAGGGAGCTGCTCTTCCGGTTTCCTGCATGTGCACACATGCACGCACACTCCAATTTCAGTACTCGGTGCTGAAAAGGTTAGTCACCACTGTTATATGCCCATATGACTAAAGCACAATACTGCTATTTTGTAGGCTCACTTCAGTAGTGTTTATCCTTTATTGATCTGAGTTTGTGAACAACTCTCTGTTCTCTTGGGACTACTAATTTAGAATTATGTCTATTGTTTATCATGCTATGCATTGCTAGCCAATCCAAACAGCATTGATATTTATGCTGGACCCTTCAGGTTACAAATTCTTAGTACTACTAAGTGTAAGACTGTTGAGGCCCAATTCCAATTAAGTATTTTTGTTTATTATTTAGTGTTATAAGTAGTCTCTGATGGAAGACTACAAACTGAATGAAGTTATGATCTGAAAATGTACCTTTTTCTGAATTCCATAAGGACTATATTTCAACCTATCTTGTGATCTTCTTCTCCATAGAAATCAGGATTCCTCCTGAGTCTTAAGGGTCTACAGCTGAAGCTCCTAAGAATGAGGCCATGTACCTCTCATAGATCCTTCAGCCCCTTTGTCCCTTTTTTGATGTCACTATGATTGTTGTCTATCTTTCTCCTATCTCTCTTATTTTTAGATTTATTAGTTATCTTATTCTTCATTTATCACATAAATATGAAGTTCACAAGTCTGCAGAGGGTGGCAAGAGAAGCATTAATCTAATAGACTTCTGGAATTAAAGTAACTGCCTCTCCTTTTTTATCACCTGACCTGGGGTAACCTATGTTCTTCATTAGCTGGTTTAGGATTGTCAATAACTGTGCTTTGCTGACTGTCACTTGTGAAGGGCCAGGTAGATTGCCTGGGAATGCCATATTCTGTGTGAGTAGAGAGGACATAATGAGGATTTATACCTTGTCAAATCCTAGGAGCTAAACTAAGATACTGGGTTTTGCAGTACACAGTGGAATGCAGTAAGTATTGCTAGAGGAATAAGAGTTGTAAACTAGTTCACAACTCTTATTCCTCTACCAATGCTCGCCTCCAGTACCCTTCAGTTTTCCCAGCATCGTTTTGTCAACAGAGTAGAGGGAAATCCAACTACTAATCCTCGTTTTAAATTGGACAAGTTGGGTGTTGCTATACGCTTTTCCAACCTCTAAAACTCGTTCACCTTCTGCTTTTTCTCTGGAAAATGTACATTATTTTTTCAGCTCCATCATTCTGATATTTCCAAGCTGATACAAAAGTCTGTAACAGTGCCATTTGAATAAACATTTGAGGAGCTGACCTTGAGCAGTATACTAAGTTGTTATAGAAGCTTGCTCTGGAAACCAGCATGAATCACTTTGATTCTAGCATGAATCTAATTGATTCATTTCTGCACCCCTTAGTGCTACTACAGAATTACAGGATTGAGATAGATAAGTGAAAATGAAACATTATAACATTACATAATCATATGCTCCAGTATAATCTTTCTCTACAATGTTATTTACATGTAGATAATGTATGTTATCTACATATGATGTAAGACCAGAAAATGTGTTTCTTTGAAGATCAGGCATAGTTTTATGGATGTTGTAAGTTAACACAACTTGAATCACTAAATTCAAAAAGGTTGTTCCTGAAGGAAACAAATAATTATAAATCATGCATCAGATGTATGTGTGTGTGTGTGTGTGTGTGTGCATATACATATATATATATGTTTTTTTAAGTTTTCGCGGGTACTTACATGTGTGCTGTTTAGCTTCCTTCGGGTATTATCCCATGTCATTGTAGTTGTGCTTTTAAAGTTGTAGCAACGTTTCAGCAGAATCTCATCTGCCATCATCAGGCTTCTGTATTGAGTTCGTATGTGGGTCAGGCTATCACAGCCGTTAGTTTTAAATTTGAGGCAAGCCTACTGCTGTCCCAGGATGGTTTTTTCTACATCCTGATTGCTTGGGAGTCTTGGTCTGTGTTTATTGTTCTTGGAGTTTGTTTGATTGGTGTTTCTGGTTTCTTCTGTCTGTTTTGTGGCTTTGATTGGCTGGTCACACTGTGTTCCTGTGTTGGAGGCTTTCAGTGCAGCTTGGCTTCACGTGAAAGGACGGCTATTATCTATTAGGAAGCTAGGTTTCATCTGGGTGCCTGGTTGGGGTGTGTTTGAGCTGGAGGTGTGGTGTGTCTTTCTATTGGACTACATACATTGGACAGACCAATAGAAGAATACGTACCCGCCTGGATGAACACAAAAATGCAGTAAAAAAGCTGGAACACACCTCCTCACTAGTCCAACACATGAAAACCACAGGTCACAACATCAACTTCAATGGCACCAAAACCCTAGCCACTATAGAAAACCCCAGCCACAGAATCATCAGAGAAGCCATAGAGATTGAAAAAAGACCTGAAAGCATGAATAGAAGAGATGATTCCACCACTGTCAATCATTTGGAAGCCTGCACTCTCAAATAGAAAGATCTCCACACCACAAGCCAGGCAAACACCTGGGCACAAACAGACTCCCTCTGATATCTCCAGCTCAAACACACCCCAGCCAGGCACCCAGATGAAACCTAGCTTCCTAATAGATAATAGCCATCCTTTCACGCGAAGCCAACCTGCACTGAAAGCCTCCAACACAGGAACACAGAGCTGCCAGCCAATCAAAGCCACAAAACAGACAGAAGAAACCAGAAACACCAATCAAACAAACTGCAAGTCCAATAAACACAGACCAAGACTCCCAACCAATCAGGATGTAGAAAAAACCATCCTGGGACAACAGTAGGCTAGCCTCAAATTAAAAACTAACGGCTGTGAGAGCCTGACCCACATACAAACTCTATACAGAAGCCTGATGATGTCAGATAAGATTCTGCTGAAACGTTGCTACAACTTTAACAGAACTACAATGACGTGGGATAATACCCGAAGGAAGCTAAACAGCACACATGTAAGTACCCGCGAAAGCCTAAGAAAACATATATATATATATATATATATTCCTTAAGTTTTTGCGGGTACTTACATGTATGGTATTCAGCTTTGTTCTGGTATTTTCCCACGTCATGATAGTTGTGCTTTTAAAGTTGTAGCAACGTTTTGACGCTTCCTGATGAAGGCAAATGAGATTCTGCCGAAACGTTGCTACAACTTTAAAAGCACAACTATCATGATGTGGGAAAATACCAGAACAAAGCTGAACAAAGCTGTGTGTGTGTGTATAAGACATACATACAGTCTAGTATTTATATGTTATGAGACTAAGCATCCACTGAGTTCCTGGAGAGCTATTTTATGGACCTTTTACCTCATAACAACTATAAAAGAATGCTGATTACATTCACAGACTTGTGTTTTTCTTGCTAGAGCGAGTAACTTGCAGTAACTGCTTTCTGAAGTTGCTGAAAAGAGCAATATCCACGCCAAGCTTCACCTGCAACCCTCTTGTGCGAGAGTGACGGCCAGATATTCTCCCGATCACGCAAGGAGCTACTTAATCTACAAAGGTGTCAGCTAGCCTGTCTACAAGGGATCTGGGCGAACCTACAGAAAACACTTCGGGGCTCTGACGTAGAATAGATCCTCACAAACTGCCCGGAGCTTCTTCCACGAGCTTCTTCGTCCGAAGCCGAAGAAGCCGAGGAATGGGCATTACGAGAGCCAGGCTTCGCACGGATTCTTGAGAAAGGAAAAAAAAAAAAAAAGAGGTCCACGGACGGTTACCCCTCGACCTCCAGGCCTAAGAGAATTTTCATGTCTTAAATTAAAACCTTGGTTGGAGGGGGGGGGGGAACGGTTGCGGAAGAGGAATGAGCGCAGTATGTTTACCTCCGTCAAGCCGCGGCCGCTTCAGCTTCACATCGCCTCCTTTCTCGTCCGCCATTTTTTCTCCTCCTCCCTGTCCCGCCGCTACTGCGCCGTGAGTATGCGCAGTAAATAAGTCCTCCCACGATCCACCCGGGAAAGTCAAGAGGGGGCTAAAAGGAGCTTGTTTTCCTTATACTGAGCTGGTTGTTCGGGCTTTCCCTGCTTCAGCTACTTTTCTTTGGGAAACCCGCTGTGTTCGGTTGTAAAGGTGGCCGTTAAAGAGCTGCGGCAAACATTTGATTTGCTCGACGGCCCTTTTGATTGGACACGACATCACCGTATAGTTTCTATCTCAAGCACATAACAGACAAACCAGTTCGGTTCAAGAAATGTATTATTTGTAATTTTCGTAGAAAAAAATCTGTTTCATAATACAAGAAATTATCGGAAAGGAAGTGTGGTACTACAAACATGATATTGCTGATCAAACTCTATCCCTGTTTGTGCGCGCACAAACACAAAATCCAAGACCCATGACTCCCATGGAATTGAAACTTGGCAGATGTTATAAAACATGACATACACATTATAAAACATTTTGACATAAAAATTAATAAAATAATTCCTGTGCTCAACTCCTGATGTTTGACTATGCTACATGGGCTATTTCAAAACAAACATATCTCAACAATTTTTTTCTGGTGAAGATAAGACATTACAAGTTCTGTCATTGTTGAATCTGGTCAGGCAAAGATGACCCAACCAATCATGGGTAAAATATCAATTTGTAAACTTGAAGTATGAATTACTGGATTGTAGCACAAAATCAGCAGCTAAAACTATTTTATTTCAACAAACAAGATATCTGGTCAAAAACCTGGCATAGTCACTGTTTTGTTCGGAAAACACACGAGGTAGACCGGGTTCCAACAACAAA
>BLBF01000006.1:35530740-35614226 GCA_015471245.1 Laticauda colubrina | reverse complement strand
TTTACTCTGTGCGGTTGAGTCTCTCAGGCCCAACACCACGCGATCTCTCATTGCCTCGTCTATGTTTGAGAATTCACACTCACCCCCTATTTGTCTGAGTGCAGCGACGAAGTCGGCGACGGTTTCTCCCTCTCTCTGGTCTCTTCGGTAGAATTCATGTCGCTTTATTAAATTAGACACCATCGGAGCGTAGTGTGCTTTGAGGAGTCTCTGTAATTCTGTCCACGTTAATTGTTTAACGTCCCGAGGCTTAGCGAGGGCTTTTGCCATTTTAAACACGGTTGTTCCGCAGTGCGTCAGGAACACGGCTCTCTTTCGTTGTTCGGAAATGCCTTCCATTTCATTGCTCTCCAAGTACATTTGGAAGCGATCAGCATAGGAATCCCAATCCTCTTCGTTGGGATTGAAGGGTGCGGGCGGTGCGTTGTTTCCAGACATCTTGGTTGCAGTCTGGGCTTCTTATCACCGCGTGCAGGTTTGTTCCGTTCAGGACAATCCCATCCTCGTCGCCAGTGTTTTGTTCGGAAAACACAGGAGGTAGACCGGGTTCCAACAACAAATGCTTTTATTATAACCAGTCAGTAACGGAACGCCGGCTGAAGCCGGGGCCAGCCCTTTTATACAGGCTGGCTTGCCTGCTTGCAGCCAATGGCAGCTATTTGGATTTGCCGCCTTTTTGGCAGCTCTTTGGATTGGTTCCTAGTGAACCAATCCACTGTTCTTTTCCTTAGCCAATCAGAATGGTAGATTTGGAGTCATCCACTTTACATACAGAACAGTCACTGTTCTGTTCAGTCTATGCGAGGTAGACCGGGCCTCAACAGCAAATGTATTTATTTCAATTATTTACAACAACGGAACAGTTTGGCTCAAGCCGCGGCAGCCTTTATATTCGGCTTGCCTGCTGGCTTGTAGCCAATGGCAGTTACTTGATTTTGCCGCCTTTCGGCGGTTCTCCTGGATTGGTTCTTAGTGAACCAATCCCATGAAGGCCTTTCCGGCCAATCACATTTGAGACATTTGGAGTATACCATTTTATACAGAACACCCCTCCCCCCTTAGTTTAGTCCTACGTGGGTGACGTAGTCACGTAGGTAGGTGGGGCTTCTTCTGACTCTACTGGACTTGCGCGGTTCATTTTCACTGGAGACTTCAACCGGTTCGGGGTTTCTGTCTCTCTGGCTCTTCTCCATGGAACCACCTGGAAGGGTGAGTCAGCCATTTTGCTACCGCTTGAGTTGCTCAGGCCGGTGGTTTTGCCGCTCCCTCCTGGGTTTTGGAGTATACCATTTTATACAGAACAGTCACAGCTTCCATCAGTGTCATAGAAAGTTATGATTCTGTGTGGCCAAGCTTTAGTTTGACTTGAGCTCCATTGTATACCAGGAGTTGACAGTTCATTTAGTGACTGTTTAAAGTTACCACAAAAAAGTGACATGACCGTTTTTCACATTTATGGCCATTACAGTGTGGGAAGCCCTCTCCCTGAAGAATGAAATATTTTGAGGAATATTAAATAGGCAAGATATTATATTTTACTAAAGGACAAGTGGACAAACATGCCTTTAAAGATAGAAAGCAGACTTACACTTTTTTAGTAGCCGATATTTTAGTAGCCAGCAGATATTTTATGCCCATTAAGAAAGATTGGGCCAGCCTATTCAGAAACCAGCCCCAAGCAGAAACTGAGGAGGCTAGCTTTTAGAAATTCAAATTTAGTAATCCATTCAAAAAGACTGGATCAAGACAGAAACTCAGAAAAGCAGCAAAAAAAAGGTTGACAAAATTTGCATTTTGTCCTAAGATTTGCATTTCCTGTTTTGCTTACAGAGGCAGCTATGACCCTTATATCTGACAACAGACTCTGCGCCACCTGGCCTCAGGGACCACCTACAGGAGCATGCAGTACGGCTGGAGGGTGCCACACAACACTATCAGCATTTTGGTCAGAGAAGCGGTGCAGGCCATAATCGAAGAATACCTGGAGAAGCTCCTCCAGTGCCCCTCCACTGAAGAAGGTTGGAAGAAAGTTGCAGAGCAGTGGTATCAGAAGTGGAACTTCCCCCACACCGTTGAAGCCATAGATGGGAAGCAGGTGGCCTGCAAAGCGCCAGCCAAGTCGGGGTCCACTTATTTCAACTACAACGGCTTCTTCAGCATTGTCCTCTTCGCCATGGTCGATGCTGACTACAAGTTCATGTACATCGATGCTTCAGGCAACGGGTCATGTTCAGATGCCCAGGTATACAATGCCAGTGACCTCAAGGAGGGGCTGGAATGCAACCTCATCATGGGCTTCCCAGATCCAGATCCCCTGCTCAACGACACGCAAGATGTGCCCTACTTCATCATGGGGGATGACGCCTTCTCCCTCAGAACTTACCTCATGAAACCCTACACTTCCAGACTCCTCACCCGTGAGGAGAGGATCTTCAACTACAGACTGTCCAGGGCAAGGCGGGTGGTGGAAAACTTTGGCGCCTTTGGCATCCTGGCCAACAGGTTCCAGGTACTTCTCACCACCATGCAGCATCACCCACAGACCGTGAGGAGGATCGTGAAAGCTTGCTGCATCCTGCACAATCTCATGAGCACCCGCTACCCAGTCTTGCAGAACAGGTTCGTGGACCTCCAGCAAGGCAATGGGGACATGGAGCCTGGGGAATGGAGGCAAGGGCGAAACCTGATAGACACAGAGGATGTGCAAGGCCCCAACAGAGCCTCACGTGAAGGGAAGAAGCAGCGCAACCTCCTGAAACACTGGTGCAACTCCCCAGCTGGAGCAGTGGAGTGGCAAGACAGGATGGTAGATGATTAATGGATGCTTCCTTCAGCCTGTCTCATCACACTGATGAGATTGGGCCATGTATGTTGGGTGGGCCTACAATGAACAGGGCATTTAATAAAGAGTTGTGTTTATGTTCAAATGTGTGCATCAATGCTTACATTGTTATTGATAATGAAGGGCCAAAGGTGTGGCACCTGGAAGGGTGGACCATACCAGTCCCACTATGCTTGGACTGGAGGTTTATCTATCCCACAGCTATCTTAACCCATCCCACAGGAATCCCTGCCCATCCCACAGGTATCCCTGCCCATCCCACAGCTATTACCCATCCCACAGGTATCCCTGCCCATCCCACTGCTATCTTAACCCATCCCACAAGCATGCAAAGGCTAAACCATTTCTAAAAGTTTCCACCAAGACTTTATTAACGAAAAGAACTGAAGCAAGTGTGTGAAGCAATCGCAAGCTGTAAAAGAAAAATGACCCAAGTCAAGTGTCCAAATAAAGACTACAGGTAGCCACCCATTCTCTGGCACTCCTCTTGGTTACTTGGAGGTGTGCCCAGTCTCAGGGGTGAAGGGTCCAGGTGCTGTGGAGGTGGCTGCTGCTGGAGTGCTGGTCTGCGGTGTCATAGGGGGGCCTGGCCCCGAGAGGACAACAGGTGACGGTGTGTTGAGGAAGCTCTCAGACAGCTGGCTCAGCCCTGTGATGTTGAGAGCTCCTTTCTCCATGCCATGTAGTGTCAGCCCCAGTACCGAGGACAGATGTACTGAGGCCGGGCTTGGCTGTGGGGTGGAGGAAGGAGCAGTGTAGTGGGGCTGTCTGGTCTGCAGCTGGGTGAGGACTGGCGTTGGTGGCATCTGTGGCGTGGGTGGCATCGGTGTCGTCGGTGGCAACATTGGCATGGATGGCATCAGTGGCATCAGTGGAACCGGTGGCAACGGTGTCGTCCGATGACTCTGTGCCTGGACTGGGAAGGGCTGCTGCCTGTGCTGCTGGACCTCCTGGTAGCCGTAACCCTGGTAGGTGAGGGCCTGTGGAAAGCCTTGGAATGGGAGGGACATCACCTGGGGTGGAGGAGCAGACCTGGACTGGGTGGGAGCAGGTTCCTCTGGATCTAGAGGGTTGTGAAGCAGCTCAGTGATCCGGTCCTTCACCACCTGGTACTGGGGTTCCGCCATGTCCATAAGGGTGTGGTTCACATAGGTGAGGAAGGGCTTGCGGTTGGAGGATGAGGAGTCGGTGTGGACCAGCTGAGAGAGGAGATCTATGCTGCTTCTGATGGTGTCCCTGATCTCCAGCAGGACAGTGTGGCTCTGCCCCTCCTGTCTCGCTCTCTGCCTTTCTGTGGAGGTGGAGCTGTGGGTGGATGCAGGTAGGGCTGTGGTGGAAATGCCGTCTCCTTTCTCCCACTGCACCAGGGAGTCCTCCACACGCTCCACCATGTTTAAAACACCTGTCCGTGGGTTCTCCGCCGTGGCACGCTCCACAGAAACCTGCCTGGAGACAGGAGCTGACTCTCGGCCGGAAGAGGACTGGCTCTCAGCAGGTTGCCAGAGAGAAAGGGTCGTGAGCGTGGCTGCTGCTGCTCCTCGGTGGCGGATCTCACCCTCCAGGAAGCTGCACCTGGCCATGACGTAGGTCTCTCTGTCCGTCAGCTTAACCGTGGCCTGGCCAGATTTCTTGAGGTGCAGCTTCCCGTACCAGGTGTGCATGGGCTTCCACCAGCCGAGGAGCACATCCGATGTGTAGCCCAGACTCTCCGCCTTCTTTCTCCAAGCAGCCTGCTTCCTTTTGGTGTCCCTGTAGAGCCGGTGTCCCTTCCGCCACAGATAGTCATTCTCTCTCAGCCACTCCAGCACCTCATCCTCGTGTTCCTCCTCAATGGAGTATTGCCTCCTCCCCCGTTCCCGCATATGCCTCTTCCTCCCTTTGCCAGGACCAGATAGGCCCTCATCAGAGGGGCTTCCAGTTTGTAGGGGCTGCTCCTCCACACCACCACCAGCAGCAGCAGGATCATCATCAGCAGCAGCAGCAGCATCACCAGCAGGATCATCATCATCATCAGCAGCAGCAGCAGCAGCAGCAGCACCAACAGGATCAACATCATCATCATCATCAGCAGCAGCAGCAGCAGCACGACCACGACCACGACCAGGAGCACAAGCAGGACCAGGAGCACGAGCAGGACGAGCAGGACGAGCAAGACGAGCAAGACCAGGAGCATGAGCAGGACGAGCAAGTCCAGGAGCAAGAGCAGGACCAGCAGGACCAGCAGGACGAGGAGCAGCTACAGCAGAGTAAGCACCAGCAGAAGCACCACCGCCAGGAGCAGCCTCAGCAGAGTAAGCACCAGCAGAAGCACCACCGCCATAAGCAGCAGCAGCAGCTCCTCCAGAAGCAGCAGAAGCCCCAGCCGCAGAAGAGCGAGCCTGTGCTACAGAAGCCCCAGCAGAAGCAGAGTGAGGGCCAGGGGGTGGAAGGGTGGCCCTGTCCCTCTTGCCAGGGCTGGCAGCAGATGGCTGAGGCTTTCTCTTTTTCCCCATGGTTGTGGGGTTGCTGGCTGGCAGGGAGGCTGGCAGGCAGGCAGGCAGGCAGACACCTAGGGTGGCAGGCAGCAAGGCTGGCAGGGAGGCAGGCAGCAAGGCTGGCAGGATGGCAGGCAGCAAGGCTGGCAGGATGGCAGGCAGCAAGGCAGGCAGCAAGGATGGCAGGATAGCAGGCAGCAAGGCAGGCAGCAAGGCTGGCAGGCAGGCAGGCAAGGCACTCAATGCATGTGGCAGCAGATCTTTCCTCTGAATGGTGACCTGCTTCCAAGCTGCTTCCCTTTATATCCGCGGGGCTGACGCAATAAATCCCCCCCGCATGTGCAATTAATGCTAGGCATCCGCTAGGCTTCTGCTAGGCTTCCGCTGTGCATCCACTTCATCCGCTGTACATCCGCTATACATCCGCTTCATCCATTCCGTGTCCGCTCTGCATCCGCTTCATCCATTCCGCATCCACTTTGCTGAGGTCCTCCGGAAGCCTTGCGGATGTGCCATCCGCTCTCATCCGCTTCCATCCGCTAGGCTTCCGCTCTGCATCCGCTTTCCATCCGCCCTGCATCCTTCCCCCGTCCGTTCCTTTCCGTGTTATCCGCTCTGGTTATGCAAATTTTTGCCCCTTTTGAGAGCGGATAACAATGGATGGAACATTTTTCTTGTCCGCTGTGTCCTTTTTACAAACGTTTTGCATCCATTGGGCAGTGTTACAGGGCCTTTAATTGTTTGGTATAAATTGTTTTGTTGGGCATTTTTTCTTTGTTTTTTTGTGCAGTATAGGATATTATAATTCCCCATGTGACACCTTTCATAGTGTCTCATAAGTTTTGAATAGTTGTATATTGGTTGTTATTTTCTTTAAAATAAAGAGTTAGTTCTTCCTTAAGTTTCTTTATAAATTCCTCATCCTTTAATAATTGAGAATCTAAAGTCCATTTTCTCCTTGGTTTTTTCCTACTTTTCCAATTGATTCTAAGATTCCTGGCATGTCTCTGGGACCAAGGGTACCGAGGATTAACTTCAGGATGGAAGGTGGGAGGTCTGGAGTATGGCATCTGATGGAATTCTGATCCTTTATTGGTAGACGACAGCACCTTTCCTTTATCCCTGGTCTTCACCAGGTATGATTCCAAGGCTGTTCAGGGTTTCTTCAGGGCATGGAGCAGCTGCCAGCTTCCACTTTCACCAGGAGTCAGTCTGCCAGTTGTGCATCCAGAGAACATGCTTCACAGCCACAGAGGAAGCCATTGCCTTAGACACAAATCTGGCAGAGCTTAGTGTGGCGTCAGTCGTGAACTCTGCTGCGGCTATTATTTTATGACTTGGTGGGACCTGGCATTGTTGCTTGGCAACTGATTTTGGAATTGGTGTAACCAACGTATTGCTGACCTCATGAAGAATGAGGCTGCAGTGGAAGCTTTCACTGCCCAAGCTGCAGCCTGATGTGTGCGTTTCAGAGTTTGCTCTGATATTTTGTCATCAGGCCTCAAGACATCCTCTGGTTCTGTTGGGGTTCCAGATGATGCAAAGATAGCTATCACTGGAGCATCTACTGTTGGTACTGTTAGAGCATTGGCCAGAGAAGGTCCCACATTAAAATATATCTTGTCCTGGGATGAGGGGTGAGGCTCAGACAGAGGAGCAGCACATTGATCCTTCATCAGATCAAGAATAATAATGGAGAGGGGAACACCTCATTTTGAAATACAGGTTTAGAAAATAACCAGTTCCTTTGGACCATGAGGTCCAGCTGTGATTCTGGGGCCACCTCCTCAGGACTCAGTTGCGCAGGACCTAAAGCCTTATGGAGTAAGGGACTGAATAGTAAAGGTGTGAAGACAGTTGCAAAGGTGGGCTGCTCTGGCCTAGGCTCCTCCTCATCAGAGAGATTGGAATCCCTGAGCTTCCCTTCCTCCTTCTCTGACAAAGAGGATCTTCTGTGTTCAGAGGGATACAAGGAAACTCTGTTCTCCTGCTCTCCCCAGTAAGGGATAGAGGAAAATCGGGGGGCTTAGAGATGTCCCTCTGCATAGGGGTTTTTCCCTGGACGAAACCCAGCCATGGTGGGGGTGAAAGAGGCCTCTGCCCTAGGCCTATGTCCCCCTTGGGGCAAAAAACCCTGAGGATTGTAAATACCAGTATCCCAATTAACTGGCCTGAAGCAAGACCCAGACCTGCTCAGGTCTTGGGGAAGGGAGATGTCATGCCCTTGTTAGAGTGAGATTCTGAGAGACAGGAGGAACAGCCGATAGGGAGTGGAGGTGTGGCTCCAGAGGTTGTGGAGGAGGCTGGGGAAAGGCAGAGGCTGGCTGGGCAGTCAGAGGAAAAACCACACCCATTCCCTCTTCATCATAGGACATGCAGGGAGGAGTGGAGAAGGAAACAATTTCGCTTATGAGAGAGGAAGCAGCCATGATCCCCCTCATTGATTGCAGCTGGGGAAAACAGTAAATAAAAGACATGGTTAAAACACAGTGTTGCGCACTTCTGGCTGGAGTTTCTTCAGTGACAGACCGAAACCTCGTCTCTGCGAGGCTTCGATCCATGCTCTGGAGCACCCCGAGCCGGCTGGTTTCGGGGCTAAGCCATGCCGTAGAGATGGTGAAGAGGGGGGAGACTGCCAGCAGGGTTGAGGAGAGCCGCATCTCTCCTCCCCAGCTGGCCATCACTCCCTTTCCCAAAGGCGGTTGCAGCTGTGGTCAGAAATGGCCACCACAAAGAAGAAATCGACCGGAAAAGAATGTGTAGGAGGAAAATAAGAAGAGAAAGTTTTGGTTGACTGGGTCAAACAGCAAAAGCAAAAAATAAGGTATCCTGGAATTGAAACTGTTAAAAAACAATAACATTGTTCCCTAAGATGTTTAAGGTGCGAAGGAGAGAGAAAAGGGAAAAGATTTTGTTTTCTCCTTTTCCTATACTGACAGCTAAGAGACTTAAGCAAGAAATTGGAAAAAAATCTACTTTGACATCAATAGGCATTTAATGCTGAAAATAAAAAGTCAAAGGCATAATAAAGATTTCCGGAAAATTAAAAGCTTTTGAAAATAGGAAAGGAGAGAGAAAGAATAAAAGGGTAGGAACTGGAAGGGAGGAGACTGCCTGGAACTAAAAAAGAACTTACACCAAAATCTCAATAAGACTTCCAAAAGATACATTCTAACTGAAATATCGCAACAAAATCCCCAGGAAGAGAAAGTCGAAAAAGAAATAAGATATAACTTGGGACTATCTGGATTACTTGATGATTTCTGGATTCTTGGTTATTGTTTTGAATGACTAAAATCAATTGGGTGGTTGTTTAAAACTGTTTAAAATGGCCCCACTTTTAGAAGAACTGAAAATGGAACTTAAAAAGTACAAAGAAGATGCACAAGATGGGAGAGGTTCTTTTGGCTTCGTATTTCAGTTTTTAGAAATGGAGATTTGGAAACAACAAGACATGCCTGAAGAACAAGAAGATCGCGACAAAGAAGAAGCCATCTTTAATGAACAAGTAATCTTAGATGGGGGAAAAAAAGGAAAGGGGGGAAAGAGAATGGAAAGTTTAACATTGGAAAAAACAACTCCAAAAAAAGATAGAGTGAAAAATAAGTATAAAATCAGAAAGCAACAGAGGGAAATGCAGAAGAGACAATTAGAACCAGACAGACAAGGGGGTAAAAAGGTGAGGGAGAAGATGAGAGGGAAGAAAGAAAGGAAAAGAAGTTATAAAGGACAGAAGCAAAATATAGAGAAACAGGGCCTATTTAGAGATAATGGGTGAAAACTTAATGGAAAAAGGAATTCTGCAAAGGTACATAAGATAGTATGGTTATATTAGAAACAGAAATAATTTTAGAAAATATGAAACAATGTATGATTAAAATGTCTGATAAAATAGCTATCATAATTCAGTGGAATGCTTGTCAATAAATAAATGTAACAAAAGGTATATTTAATGATTTATAAAACATGTGAAGAGAAATGAGGGAAAAATTAATTATGGAGATTATATGCATTTTTAAGGAAGTATGATATTTAATTGAAAAGAAGTGTTAAAGATGTTAAGATTTTAATGATTATTAATGATAGAACTGAACTGGAACGGAATGAGGTTTTATAATTACATATATTTACAATCTTTCTTTTTCTTTTTTAAAGAATAGTGTATTATAAGAATGTACTATGTATTATATTGAAGGTCATAAACTTAAGGTATATATTGAAGTTTAAATAAGAGTTGAATGGATGTAATTAAAAGATATAAAGGTGTCATACTCCAATTAGTAACTACAGGAGAAAATTTGTTTAATGAGAAAAGATAACATGAAATTGAAACAGAACAGACAAAAGTATATCATGATTTGAATTTAGATGAGATAATCAAAATAAAATTGAGAAAATTAAAAGAGGGGAAAAACTATATAGAAAATGTAAAATAGTACAAAATATGGAATAGATTACAAAAAGGAGCATGAAATTGAGTTCATTTTGAATGAAATTGAGTTCATTTTGAAATTGAAAATGTGTCTGTATCAAGAAGTTCAACCTGGGACCATGCTATTTTCAAAAAAGTTGTTTTACTTGAACTTTGTATGTGTGAAAACCCAAATAAAACTTTATTAAAAAAACCAACAGCATTGCCAGAACCAAAGTGTGTGTTATTTTGGACTGAAGTTTTCTTGGTTGGCGTCCTTCCAACAGACTGTGCCTTGTTATCTCCTTGAATTTGGTAATTACTTATCCTGGTCTGTTGTGCAAATTGCTTCATTGTAGTTTATTTTAGTTTTTTATTTCACCCATCTGTTCATTAAGTTCGGACTGTTTTGCTTTCTTTTGAAGACTATTTTTGAATACGTTTTATCTCCAACTGAGAATTATTGAAAAGTGGAGCCAAGTTGGAGGCATTAAAGGACATTTATTTACGTTTTGGACTTTGTTACATTTGTGTTACACTTCATGTCATCACATAGGCCTCATCAGGCCTCTCTGGGGACCATGCCTGAAGGTGACTTGCTAAACTACCTTCTGATGCACCTAATCTGGGGACCTGATCTGCATAGGCCTGAAGCTCCCCTGAGAAAGGCCCTGTTCCTTTAATTGTTGGGAGTTTTTGGCAAACTGTTTTTGTAGTGCAGCATGCCTCCTCCTTTCAGCTCTAAGTTCTGATTTTGAAGTTTTCTAGGGGGCCCAAAAGAACTCGATGCCAAAATGGCTGCCAGTCACAAGGCTGGGGGTTTTCTGAAGAAACCTGGTTAGGCGGCCTTAAGTCCTGGTACCTCACTCTAAGGAGTATTTTATTGTCTTTGTCTGGCTAATTAGCTGAGAAGGCTGTGGTAACACTGTATCCAAACAGAAGGTCCTGCGCTAGGCTCTGAACACCAGCTGGGAGGCGTGATTGATATTGGGACTAGATCTGCTGGGGGGCTGTGTGGGAGGCCAGTTTTACTTGTATGTAGTCTGAGGGCTGAAAATTTGTGTGCCGGAAGACACGCACCGCAGAAAACCATGTAGGTCTTCCAGTCCAAATGCTCTTAAATGAGCTCGCCCCAAGGAAATGGCGTGGGAGGCTCCACGGCTCTCTCCCAGGCTGCACTTATGATTTGTCAGCGCCTTGCTGAGACAGATGATCGGCGCAGGAGAGCAGACTCCCGCTCTCGGATCCCCGAGAGCTGTGCTAATGGTATATTTTCTCTTTTTAATGTTTTTGATCGATGATTAGAACGTTGCTGTAAGCAAGCCAGAGACTTCCAGAGACACTAGCTCTTAATGTCAAAGAGCTGAGTCAAAAAGCTGAAGTTCTCAGCAGAGGCTGGCTTTTTATAGTGGCAGACTCAGCTCGATGACATCAGAGGGTGGAGTCATATCCAGTGCTGGATTCTCGAAGCAGCGTGGTGGAGAATGGTCCACTCGTTGAATGTTTTGCATTTCTCCCTTTTGCCAGACCCTTTTTATGTCTGGTCACTACAGAAACATCAAAGGAGACTTACCTTTTGCAGATGGGAAGCTTGGATGGAATATTCACAATCTTACTATATATTAAACATTGTTAATATTTTTGCACTGTATGTTGATGTGTTTTTAAACTGTAGCAAATCACCTTTTCCTTTTAGATCATTTGTTCAAAAGACAAGGTTATTATAAAATAATTAGATCAAAAACAACATTTAAAACATGTTTTAGTAAGTAGCCCTTTATATTTAACAAATACAACTTTTTAAATAATACCTTAACAATTGAAACAATTGAGTATTATTCAACTTTTTTCTTGTAAAATAAAAAGACAAACAATTCACATTTTTTAATAGTTACATTCCTCACATAGTATTAATTCCTGCATACAATCAGAACATTTACAGTAATTTGAACTTCTTGTTGTTTTGCAAAATTCACACTAACTACAAATTCCCCTGTATCAAAATTGGGAAACTATGTTCACATAACTTTGTTGTATGAGGCAATGCAATGGGAAGCAGAGAAAAAGCATATACCATACTACATTGGGGTTAGTGACAGACACACATTAACAATTACTGTTATTGTCTTTAACCTGAAAACCATAATTTTCCTCTCCATTGTTTATTACAGAACCCTTCTCAGCAGTCAGAAGTGATGCTTCCTATATATTTACAGAGTTTTCCTGTGATAAAACTGTATGTTTTATCATTATTGGATTCTTTAGTTTGTAGAAGTTAAAAGCTTTCTGAGGACAAATGTTATTTTACATGAAATTTATACCAGTCATAGTTATAGTCAGTAGTGTTTTACACACTACTCTTCCCACAATCTATTCCACAAATGTTTCTTGGAGAGCTCCTCTACCAATAGCTTTTTTTTGAAGTTTTGCTGAGAGATTTTTCTATTCTTTTGCCTATGAATAAAATGTTGCAAAGATGGATCTAAAAAACCTTCGTGCTTTCTTTTTGGAACAAACTCTAAAGCTTCCTTCCAATTTCCAGTATTTTTCAGAGTTATTAAGATCATTATCATTTGATCCAAAGTAAGAACTTTGGCTCCACTTTTCCAATGAAGGTATCTTTCTAGAGGAAGTTGTGCTGTTGCCAACTTCAAGCGCTTTGCACGAGCAAGAGAGACTCCCTTCCTTATTGACTTATCAACTAGGGATCCAATTATATAGATTTTATTATGGTCAAATGTTTCCATTATATTGGGAGAATCAGCAGTTAAGTAGACAATCTGATCACTTGGAAATAATTCAACATAAGACTTTTCTGTCACTGTCACAAACAAATTGTCCCATGCATCTCCATAACGCTTGAGGAATTCTTTGTGGTACGGACCATCTTCTTTCAAATTACAGTAATATAAATGGAATGGTTCCACAGCTTTACGATTGGCTCCTTCACATTCCATCATCTGATTCACTGTATTCTGCATCTCTCTCTCTGACATATCATTGAAATCCATGTCAAATACCAGAGGCTGACCAAAACTCATAGCCTGAGCAGCTTTCCAATTGTAGACAACATCCATTGAGGACTCCCAGATGGCCCGAAACAATCTATTTTTTGGTATTAACTCTTCATTGTCTATTGTTTTCCTAAGTGCATCCTTTTCTTCCTGTTGTTTTTTCTTTTTTTCTTTTTCGGCATTCTTTTTCATTTCTTTTGAAGCCAAAAAGGCCAAATATCTATTTCTTGAAGAAACAGAAGGATATTCAATCAACCTCTTTAACTGTTCTTCAGTAATATTTTCTGGAGCAGCTTTACCTAAACGCCTGGACATGTCAATGTATTCCTTAATAGCTACTATATTAGGCTCTTCCTCAGGCGATGCTTTTTCAAATGCTTCTTTTTCCAAGCCAGAAAGCACAACCAATTTCCATTCATCTAGATCTATGTTCTCATCAGCATTTTTTGAAATATTTTTGTTCAAATAAATCATCCTCAATGTTCCACAAGTACTGATTTTGCTGGGCATTGTTAAAAATAACCCATATTTTGTTATTTTCGGTGCAATCAATTTGAAGGCAGGTCTCATCAAATTCAATAAATGCATGTTGAAAAAGATCAGAATTGAGAGTTGTGATGTCCAATAGATACCTGCAGTCACACATATACAGAAAAGCTAGTTTAGAAAAACAAACCTGAAATTGTTTTTCATCATAATGATAACCATCCGTAATACCAACTGATTTTATTTATTACATTTTTATTCTACCCAATTCTTATTATTCTGAATAGATTGCAAAATAGTGAAGTGACACATAAGTGCTGAAAATAAAAGTATTAAGGTCAGAGAGAGATAGAAGACATTTTAAACTGGAAAAAGTAGCCTTTTTGTGATTTCAATCATATTTTTAAGAAGTTCAGGTTCCTACTGACCAAGGCAGTAATGCAAAATAAACCATAGTCAAGCCTACTGTTTATATTCAGGAGTCATGGAATACTGGAGTTTCTGGTTATCTATCTATTTAAGAAAAAAGACAGACATAAATGATGCAAAGGAGACTAAGAAATAGTATAGCAAGTTTAAAAGCAGTTAAAGTAGAAAAGTGAAAAATAAACTTCACAATTGATTTAATTGAATATGATGCAGTGAGGGTAATAAAAGACACAAGGGTAAGGAGATATTTTGAATGTGAGACATCATTTTTAACTGTTAAGTACATGTAAGGAAAATTATGTGGAAGCTGTTAGAAACAGGCAAAAGAACTATGTAAAAGAAGGGTATGGACAGAAGGGTATGGAGTTACATTAAAAAGTAGTACCGTATTAAAAAGATGTTTAGTAGAATGAAAGTAAAAGAAACTGTCAATAAAAAAGGAAATATAAGAATGACTACTTCAAAACTATGGAAACAGTGGTTTTGATCTATATGTATCTTAAGATGTATGTGGAGTTTGCTTATGGGATGGCCACATGAGTTGTTTCATATATAGGTTTGTTGGAGGAAATGAATATTGAAATAAACTATGTAAATATATGCTTCAGGCAACTTTGCTGTATGGCAGTATAAGCTGAGAATGTCAGGAGAAATAAAAAAGTAAAGTGAATGAAGAATGAATGGAGGTACTTGTACTATAAAACACAGAGATACGGGTATGGTAAAATGTATTTTACAAAATTATATTAACTTTTATTTTTTAAATATTTGGTCACTTGATATATTTGTATAGTAACACACCTCTGAAGTTCTAGAGAAGACAAATAGCTTTAAGAAATGTAAAACTAGTTTCCAATTGATTTCAGTTAAAGCATTAATATCTCAGACTCTCACATCTTAATCTAGGCATTTTTTTGCTCAGGGCAGATATACAGTGTATAATTGGGTATCATCAGCATACACATTCTATGGCAATAAATGAGCTGTAGGGGCCAGTAGTGGAATCTCTTCCCCAAGCCCCAATTGAAATCAATCCTGGAGAAAGGAACCAAATTAGCACAACATCATGCAGCCCTCCCCCAATCCGAGACAATCCAGGATAAGGGCAAAAATGTTGCTTCTGTCTGAAATTGATTGAAAAGTAAGCAAGATGTTTTCTGTCTTTTCCTTCTTTCTGCACTTTTCATTTTTAGTAGTATTTTTAATTGTAATATTTAACAAAAGTATTATTAAAAAAAGATGAGGTCACATACAGAAAAAAGGCTTATCCTTATCCCTTCCCAAAACAGGGAAGCTAATGAAACCATGGACAAAACATTATGAAAAACAGACAATGAACTTCTTATTACTTTTCTCCTTACTGTGAAGCATGTCCAAAGAGATTCAATATTTTTTTAGCTATGTGTAGAAAAATCTGATTTTAATATTAGAATTGTAATATATACTCCTATACATACATGAAATCCACACACTATTTAGTACTGAAGAATGGCCCCAGCTGGTCTATTACAGTAAACCACATTATTTTCAGCGGGATACAGGCCATTTGTTAAAGACTCACCTGCCTGAGCACAAACTATTGATGACCACACCAGCACACAATTCTCTTGGCAATAATATCTATTTGCTACCTCTTTCCTCTGTGTTTTCACTATTTTCTTAGTCTAATCTACCACGCAGATATTTCTGGTGATTTCTAATCTAAATGCTAAAGCTTCACTGCTAGTTTTCCAAGATCAGCTAAGGCTGGCTAGCTGGGTGACATAAGAAAAAATCACATTGATTTCAGTGGAACTTCCTTCTGATAGACAAACACAACTTTCACTATAAATATGACTAATTAGCATCAGAAATAATACAATGCGCTTATTCATTCATTCATTCTTCTTTTTCTATTCCATCCACGGACAAACGCGGCAACATTACAACAGCCATCACCTCCTTCCCATATTTAAAATGAATACCATCTATTGAAGAATTTCAAAGAAGGGGCAGCAATATTAATTTTGCAAAACCAAATCTATGATAGGAGAGAGTCCATTTTCTTAGGTGATGAAATGGACTGAATTCACGAGGCTTCAAGTTGTTTTAATGAACAATCTTACTTTGTTACTATCTCGCATACTTACCAACACGCACATCTAAGCATGCCTGGCCGGAATGGGTCCGTCCCTAAACATTTCCCGTCGGAAACCCTAGAACTAAGACTCTGTCGGATGGTTCCGTCAGCGAAAACCAGCTCTGTAGCGGAAGTTGCCATTGATTGGATAAGGTCCTTATCATTCACTGGGCCTCGTTGAAAATTTACTCTCCCCCCTCCTCCAGAAAAAGCAAGTTTACGCGCGTGCGTGCTTGCTTTCGCGCGGCTCTATCCTGTCTTGTCAGCCGGCATGAGTTTCTTGCTGCCTCAGTTAAACAGCAAAAAGGAAGTGGATGAAGCGATTAAGACTGTGGCGGAGAAAGTCCTGGTTCTTCGCTTTGGTAGAGATGAAGATAATGTCTGCCTGCAGTTGGATAACATTGTAAGTCGGCATTTGTTTTTTATTGATTTGCAGTCCCCGAATCTACGCGGCGTACGTCGCAAATCGTCTGCTGATCCTAAACTAAAGGAGAATATTTGTCGCTCAGTTGTTATCTTGCATAATTTTTCATTAACTACACACAACTAGATTAGCACTCTAGTTGTTAGAGTGCTTAGCACCTACCTTGGTAATGAAACGTCTGCAAGAAAGTAACCAAGGTCGGAGAGCATCAAGCACCCCGAACCTATATTTTCATTTGGTGCCAAAAGAGGTCAGATAGATTTCCTAAACTGGCATATTTCATAGTGAACAAAACTGTCACCTATATTTTTTATCAGACATACATCTGATGCTAGCAGAATCTGCAGCAAGGCCTCTCTTAATAATTTAAATGGACGGATAGTTTAATAGTATTCTTGTTATCCTTGCTATCCAAGCTACACTTATTGCTAGTTTTTTGAAAAATACATGTAATTATAATTCAACTTTTATGTCTTTTCAATAACGAAGGATAGCAGTATATTGAGGTTTAAATTATTGTTTTATTGCTATTATTAAAAGCTTTAACTCGTTTCTTCATGTATCCAGTATATCACATAAATTTGGTTTCTTGACAGCTCGCAAAAACATCTCATGATTTGAGTAAAATGGCTGCAATTTATTTAGTGAACGTGTGCAAGGTTCCAGTGTACACCCAGTATTTTGATATTAGTTATATTCCATCAACTGTCTTCTTTTTCAATGGACAACACATAAAAGTGGATTATGGGTAAGTTGGTTTGCATGTAGCCTACGTGTGATCAATGCTTGTTGGTATTAATTTTATTATTCTGTGACTTAGTCTGTTTATTTTGCAAAGCCATTATATAGTTTGATTTTGGCTTGAATTACTGTGATTTAATTAGGTCACAGAATATGCCAAGGCAAAATCAAACAAAAATGCAGGAAGTTAGGAAGTATTTTCTGACATACTTTTGCCTATTAATTTGGATAGTAGAATTTGTATGCAGAATATGCAAGGAGTGAGTTCAATGTTACAGAGAAGGGTTGGCATGATTTATATCACAAGGCGTATGGAGATGGGAAGTTGGTGAAATGGCGAAATGAAGTTCATTAAGAGTTGCCAAAATTTAATATTTTTAACCTGTATCATATAGTGATTGTGATAGCTTCGGTTTAGTTAGAAACATAGTTCAACCAGAGGAGTCTAAACTTCTGCATGCAATTGTATTCAGCAAACTATGGCATAAGACAGTGCATTAATTCAAACATAATGTTTATTATATTGATGAATGGTATCAATCCACAAAAGTTAATCCTGAAGACTTTATGGATTTTAGATTTCCAAGTTGGATTTTTGAAAATGGAGTCCTATTACAAATGATAAAACATGTTACCAAGCATAATGAATCTGTATCTAAATAGTTCTATCATAAAATACAGTTGTGGTTAATTTTATATTGTGAAGCACATCTTATAAATCAGCTTTATATCAGAAATAGGTATTACTTTGCCATTGATTGTAAGCCATAATGTCACAATTGAAATCCCTGGTCATAGTTCCTGAAGCTATAAGTTTCATTACCCATTTATGATTATTCTTGAGAAATACACTAGACTGGATAAACTTTTAATTTGATTTTGCAAGGTTATATGAAATGCTAACAAATATATTTGTGAAAATGAGGAGCTTGGTAGATTCAGATTTTGGCTAGTTGTATATTTGAATTTCAACTTTAACATTGTTTAAAACTGACTTTATATGATTATTTTTCCGATACAGATCTCCAGATCATACCAAATTTGTGGGAAGTTTCAAAACAAAACAAGACTTCATAGATTTGATTGAAGTGATCTATCGTGGAGCGATGCGTGGAAAACTCATTGTACGAAGCCCAATTGATCCGAAAAATATTCCCAAGTATGAACTTCTTTACAAGGACATTTAAATGCCCTTTCTGGAAATAAATGAAAGTTGAAATGGGCACATCCTAAGACTGATTATGCCATGGCTTATTTGAACACGTATCCCAACTAAGCCAGCAAAAAGTATTCTTAATCTTTGCATGATCATATTGGTCAACATCAAAACAGATAGATTTTCTGTCATTATTTTCCTTAAAATTATGTATGTCAACAATTGCTGACTTTCTATTGTTATTAGCTTATAGCCTACATCTTACTCTTAAATTATTAAAGAAAGGAATCTGCTCTAAAGCAAATAAATGAATGCCTTGGACTATAAACAAAAATAGAAAGTTTTTCACACAAGATAGACAAAACCAAATAAATCATTTTATAGCTTAACATGAAATAAGTTACAATTAAATAATGACTTAGCATGCGTGAACCTATCCATAAGCACTTAAGAGTTTGTTTTCCCATTCCTTTTTGACCTAGAGATAGTGAGAAAAAATGTTGTAAATATTTTTGCCTTTATCCTGCCTGTCCTGTTAAGCTTTAGGTCTAAAACCATTCTATCAGCCAGAATTTGGAGCCCATGTGAAAGATGTAGTAATAAAATCTTTGACTTTTAAAGATAAAATAATGCCATGGATGCAGCTACCAGTAGATAGCCTGCCTCCTGTCCACCTCTAAACTTACTACTTGAGTTCTTTGGGCAGAGCTGTTTAATGTCTGTTTTCATGGTTTTAAACAGACTTATTATAGGATGGTTGAGGGAGGAATAGCAGAATTGTTCCATAAAGTAGAAGCAATGATTCTAGTTGTGAGGAATGGAACTGATGGTAACATAAGAGAATTTTAAATGGATAATTTAATCTTTTCTGTCATGTCCTTCTGTGCAGGTCATTTTAGAGAAAAAATAAAAATATGATTTGATTATGGTGGATAAAACTGAAACCTGGCTAGGAGAATAGATGAACTCTATCTTCTCTTTCTATTGTGAAGTGGGTTCCAGAATATTGGGAGAACAGATTATAGCTATGGTTCCTAAAAATAGGTTATTTTTACCAGGATGCCTGGAGAGAATAGATTTTTATTCTTCTTTCCTTTTCTTCATAACTCCAGGATAAGGTAAGAATTTTATTTGTGTATGGTCCTCTGAGTAATAGATTTCATAAAATAGTATGACTGTTTATGGAGTTTCTAATTTATTTGTGCAATTCAATTTTAAAATATCAATAAGAAAAAGTGCACAGATCTTTTATACATTGACATATACTATAGAAACCTATAACTCTAGAATCAATCCCCAAAAGCTACCTGAAAAGCCATGCTCTTACTATCTTCCAAGGTTGCCAGAAGAAGGAGCATATTCAACTCAGTAGACAAACTGTTCCAGAAGTGGAGAGCTGCAGTTGAGAATACATGATATAAGGCCACCCTTCTCCCACAGCGATTGATAGGTCAGGATCCTTTGTAGACTGTGGTCATCTAAATAAGACAGAGTATATTTGGAAAAGACAAGTGTCTTAAATACTTGTCACATAGGGCTTTAAAGCTGCTGACCAGCTCACTGGGAAATGGACTCCAACCAGTACAAGTATTATATTCCAGATAAGTTGCAACTGGTTTATCAGACAAAGGCCCTCCTGGTCACTCTATATGTAGAAGCTGATTGTTCAAAAAGATCCCAGGTTTCAAATTTGCATTACAGAGAGCATAACCCAGTAAAGAGTCAAAGATGATCGAATCTTGGAATCAGAAAGATTTAATAACCATTCTGTCATACAGAATGAAGTTTGAGTGTGTTTTTCCTTGACAGCCTTCAGGCACCACCATGGGAACTTTACAGTATCTTCCACTGAGCCTGTGGCAAATCTGTATAACTGAATATTATTATATTGGTGAAACTTTACCCTTAAGCAACAAGTTATCTGTCCAAGATATTTCATGTGGATTCAAATCTTGGTGCCAAATCCCACAATACATTTCTGGTGCTATTTGATGCATTCCAGGAATTCATAGGTGCCAAAACAAATATAATGCTATCCTATTTATTCCAGTGCTGAGTCACATTGCTGTTTTCATGCTGGGTCTGATCTTTTGCTCAAAGCACAAGGATGGTGGCCATTAGAGTTTTTGTGTTTTACAGTTGCTTATGAAAGTGATTTTGTCAATCACCCTTGGAGTAGGGAACTCTTCATAGTGAAAGACAGGATCACTCCTGAACAGCTCTCTAGTTCTCTTCAAAATTAATTTATAGCATACAGATAAGGTAGATAATTGGAACACAGAAGATGATTCATAAACTACTAAGGTACAGCAATCTGGTACTATGCTGCAACTATATGAACAACAAATATGCATTTTTTATTCTGTGCATAAGGCACACCCAGCTTCAATCCAACAAAATGTTTCCAAGTAGTTAAAGCTGTTTGAAATTTGCTCTACTATATATCTCTTAAATTGTAGGTTAGCCTCCTGTATTTGGGAAAAGGTATAAAGAGGTTGTGGCTAACCAATTTCAAGAAAGATTATCTAGATATATTTAAAACTAATTTGAAGACAGCCTTAGTCTAATAGATGATTTATCAATCATTTCTGTAAGACTAACAGATTGTTGTTCTAAAGTTTGGTGCTAGACATTGAAGAACTGTTGGTGGTACCCAAATCTTTTTCTCTATTCAGTCACAAGAAGGGCAATATTTTTTGAAATGTATATCTATAGGGAATAACAAAGTAAGCTTGATGCAGGATAATAAAATGAAATTAAAATCAGACAAAGTGGAGGTGTGTATTTTGAAGGATCATGATCTAGATTCTAGAGGACTGAGCTATATTCTTTAGAAAAAAATAAGTTTGAGAACCCTCCCGGATCCTGGTCACATCCTGTTTTCTCAGGTTAAAGCTTGGACCAATAGTGCTTTCCATCAACCAAAACAGCAGCTCCATCTGTTCCTTAAAAAATAAAATCACATTGTAATGTATTATGTGATAGCTTTCAGACGACACTAGTTCAATGTATTCTATATCAGATTGCTTTATAGCAGGGCTGTCAAACTTCCAGTCTGTGGGCCAGATGCATCATGCACTGACCATGTCCATTCCCGGTTTAGCAA
Source organism: Laticauda colubrina (assembly GCA_015471245.1). Classification (NCBI taxonomy): domain Eukaryota; kingdom Metazoa; phylum Chordata; class Lepidosauria; order Squamata; family Elapidae; genus Laticauda; species Laticauda colubrina. The sequence goes on along the minus strand of BLBF01000006.1, from coordinate 35,593,024 downwards.
AGGAGGGGGGTGGAATTTCCGATATATCACGTGACGCTGTGACAAGATAAGTTTGACACCCCTGCTTTATTGTAACTAGCTTAGAAACTTCTGCAAGTTCAAAATGCAGCAGAAGATTGTTCAAGGATTATTTGGAGGGTAGCATTTTTTCTGTTACTCTGGGAATTGGCTTCACTGTCTGCCAGTTCCTAGGGGACATATAATGTGCTGATTATTGTTATTGATTACTGTTATCAGTAATCATAAATCATCTAGATTCAAGTTGTCTGAGTATATGCATGATTCTCACTTCTAAGATTACCAGATAGTCCATTTTTCAATATATCAGTCACTTGGTGATGATTTGGGATTTTTTCTATTCTGTCATCTCTAGGTTGTAGAATGCATTTTCTGTTGATATTCAATCTACATTTTTTATCGTCCTGCAAAAACGCCTTAAGGTCCTATTTTTTCAATCTGGATTTTCATACTTTTTGGAAAGTTGAAATTTTAATATGAGATTTATGTTTATTTTAATCTGTTACTTTATTTTAATATTAATTTCATTAACATTTCATTAACATTTTAATTTTAATGTTAGTCCATGACTGAAATTGTAATTTAAATCAATCTGAACCATTTAAAAAGAACAGTATTCAAGTAAAGTGGAACTGAAAATGTAGATAATAAACTAGAGAAAAGGTATTTTTAAAAGTACAACTTTTTTTAAAATTAGTCTTATTATTAGCTCTAAATAAGATCAAACTAATATGATGTGACACTATCAAATAAATACAATTTTAAACAGTATTTTTTTGTGAAATGTTCACCATTTCTTTGCATATTTGAATATATACTATAAATGTCCTCCAAGGTTTAAAACATTCAGAATTATGCTAATGTGAAGTAGAAATAATTGACTAATATTTCAAACAAGATTTTAAACCTATTTCTAATATGTTTATCCTATTTATATTTTCATTGTTTTACTAATGGTTCAGATTAAATGAGTTTTTAAAAAGTTTTGTCAAAGAATTTATTTGTAAGACATTGAAAGAAAAAAACTCACTAAATTAAAAATTTGTATGAAATATCCTTTTAACAACTAAAATAAAGCCTGACAATGGAATTCAAAATTGCACCTTACATAATATCAGCTTTAGCCAAAGGGAAAGAAAAGAAATAATATATTAAATAAAATAATTTACCTAAAGAGTGTGCCTAGGCATTTGCATCAAAAACAATTTCTTTTTCTGACAGAGGGAACTATGAAAAACATATATTCTTATTTTTTTTTCATGGAAATTTTGCTCCTTGCTGCAACAGGTGATCAACTGAAATTGTTTTTAGTGCCTTTCAGTGCATTCTTTAGATACTTGAAGATGGACTGAAGGCTAGAGGATGAAGCCATATTGTACTTTGCAGATCTGGTGGAGACTATAGGACAATCCATTTTCACAAGGTAGGCTACTGACTTATCTATAGGCTTACTATTTAATACCCACTCTTGACAGTACTTCCAAATCCACGTTTGTACCTCAGAATTGCCTTGTGTCTGATGCTTCATATAATGCTTAGAGTCAATAAGTGCAACAGCATACACTTTATTCATCACTTCCAAAATTCTTTGTATGAGTAAGTTGATAAAAATCAATCCTTCATTGCCATGGGCAATAAAGGCCACATTTGTAGATAAAGTCTTTGAAATGAAGTGATCCCAAACATAGGTTGTATGTTCTTTGTGGTTACTACTGTTTCTTTTCGGGACTGCCCATGATAAATTTAGAGGACAAATAGCATCATTCTCTAAAAGGCTTAAATATTCTGGTTCTATTTTCAAATCTACAAAATTGTCATAAGGATTTAAAACAATCACTCCCCAAGAGCACTTTAGAGCTGTTATAATGAAAGGTATTTGAGATCCATGTTGAATCTCTGTGCCCATTGGCCTGCACAAAATGTCCCCTGATCTTGAAGGACAAGTAAAGTTGACCTATTTGTCAATGCATTCTTACTCATGAAAAAGAAACTACAAATTTTACTGTCTGCCATGCATGTTGGGATGTAAATCTTCTGTAGACTGCAACTTTTTTAAGGAGCTCAAAAACATACAGAGTTATTAACTGTCAAAGAATTTGGTAACGTTTGTGATTATATGAATTCTGATAATTAAAAATAAAAGGCTCATTAGTATCTACATACTTAGGCTCACCATTTTTGTTAAAGTCGGATTTAAGTTTTTCTGGGCACTCTGAATTATTTATTAGTTTCCTGAAGCTCACATCTTCAATCATTTGTAGCCACTATAAATACAGAAATTGTGTTAAGACCTATTTTACTACCTAACAGTTTTCTGCCTCATATTTAAAATATAATTATGGTGTAAATTTTTGCACCACTCCTTTGTGAACTCAACTATTGTATTTGTCAGCTTTGTTAAAATATAAACATGTACTTTCATAATTCATAAAAATGTAAACTCTTTTACATTTATCTATTACTTTTAATGTATTTTATGTAGATGTCTATAGAGATTCTCGGTCATCCATGTTATGGTTGTCCCAAAGGTGCTTTTTCAAGAAGCAACAGGACTTTCTTGTTTTTCTTTGAAGATGTTTGGCTTCTGATCGAAGAAGCTTCTTCAGCTCTGATTGGATGGTGGGAAATGAAAGGATTTATATTCCTTGCAGATAGCTGGTCATTTGCATTCTTGGATGAGAAGCGAAATGTCTTTGAAGAAAAATACCTTTGGAACAACCTGAATGACTAAGAATCTCCACAGACATTTAGCTATGCACTTTGGAATGAACACCCATAAATGGTGTGGGAGTATAAACGGATTTCCAGAAAAATTGCAGACTATAGGAATTATTTGTGCTTCAGTTTGAGATGGAGACAACACAGATTCATCGCCAACAGCCTGCACCTGCGTTCAACAGTGCTTCTTTAAAAACATCTTTGGTCTATTTTACGTAGAAGTCCAGAAATATTAAAGTTGCCAAGTTTGGAGACCTCTGATCTAAACACATATATCTAGGAAAGATATGGATATTATTTCAAGAATGCACGTGCACAATTTAGATTTATTATAATTGCTAAGAAAATTATACCTTCCAGGGCAAAGAAAGGTAATGGGAAAAAAAAAATCAGAGCCAGCCATAAGAGACTGCACAACTAGCTGAAAAGTGCAACCAAATCACTTCAGTGATAATAATTATTAAATCTGGAAAAATAACTTACAACAGTGGGATTTTAAAAGTTTGAGGAAAGTCGAGTGTTTTTATGGGTTAATTTATTTTATAATTGCTTTGGCTTACAAAGGGAAGAATGCAAACCCAAAAAGGCCATCTTCCATTTACAGGTTTTCCATTTCTAATTTATTTCTTATATTTTTCCTTTTTCCTGTTAGCGATGATAGATGGGTTGAACGTGATAATTCATATTCTCAAAGGAAGAGCAAAAGCTAATGCTCGGGCTCAACTGTTTTGTAAGAGTAACCCAATATTTGAACTACAATTCTATACACGTCTATCTCTAAAGTCTGGTGCACTAAAAATAATTTACTCTCAAGTTGGCAAGCCCCTCACGACCCGTTTACTAAACACCTCTTCTCCAAATTCACGCCATACAAAATCGCTTGGTTTTTAGACCGGCATTGCTGAGGAGTTTATTTTCCACTCCATAGCTCATGTGGGCTTTTCCAGGTATTTTTCTAACTTTCTTTGGTATCGGCTTAACCCCGTTTTTCAATTCTCCTTAATTGGAAATATGCCAGAATTGAGTTCCAGTTTTGACGAAGTGCAAAAACGACGCCGCCTTTTGGAAAGGCTCACACGACGGACTTAGATGGCAGAGAGCGAGCGCGTCTCCTAAAGCGCTCTGAAACAAAAATCAATCAATCAATCTCTGCATCAATTCGGGCCGAAGATACCCCAGGACCCACCTGGACGAAGCCCGACCGGCCAGCAGCCTCTCGCGACGGCTTTCAAATTCTCGCATAAAGATTTTCACGGCAACATTGCTCCGAAGGGCGGTGCCTCGACCGGAAGTGGCCCGGAAATGCGACGCGGGGCGGCGCAATAATCTGCCGGTGGCGATCCGAATCAACAAAGGCGATCGCAGTTGGAGGGGTAGCGGGGTTTCATCGGATCAGGTGAGAGGAAAAAGAAACCTCGGCAGGCTGATCGATCGCAGTTAGAGCTGTTTCAGGGTTTGTTTTGCCTGGAACAAGAATCGCGGGCCTTCCTTCGGGAGGAAGGTGGATTCTGCTTCGGGAGCCTCCTTCGGGAGATCCTCCTTCAGGGAGCCTTGGAGGAAGCTCTGCGGAGGGCTTTGAAGCCTTTGTGCAGGGCAATCACGGGTACGCCCTTAAATGGCGAGGCGGGCAGGCTGATGATGCCTGTCCCTTGGTGGATCAGAGGGTAACTACAGTGCGGTTCCTGCCGTGTTTTTATGAGCATGAATCCGGTACTGTTCCTTCCGGATCCCACGGTTCAGATGTTTGTGCAATTTCTATATTCAGAAAGAAACGCACATCCCGAGGAATACAAGTTTACGGTTTTATTACGTTGTAGGTATACGTTGCTGCCGTTAGTCTTGTCCTGTTCGTTTCCTTAGGTGATTCAGGCTTTTTTATAAGGGGCTTCATGTAAGTTGCTGCAGTGAAACGCAGAATTTTTAGCAGGTTTCTTTACTCTGTAAACAGTTGGCGGCAGTGTGTTTTTGATGCGTCAGTATTATTATCCCCCATCTGGCACCAGATAAAAGGGTAGACCAAAATACTGACGTTGGGCCATGGGTCACGAAATGCAGGAACTATACACTCTGGTGGTTCTGTGCAGGTTTCACATTGAGTTAAGTAGCAACTGCATGCATTTTAATGCCTGTAGAGATGCAAATATTGTGTATAGCAGATATTCATTTGTGATATGCTAAATGTTCCTCTAGCAATACTTAAGGATGGTACTTGTATTCACCAGTGTTAATCTTGTGTCTCAAGATTGCTGTAAGTGAATACTCACTCTGTTGACAATTAAAGGAGGATATAAGTCTGAATGAGTGGTTCTTTTTGGAATCATACATTTAATAAATATATTTAAATATATTTAGGGAGGCTTTCTCAGGCTCATGGCTTCTGATGTGCTACATTTCACCTGTCATAATTTAAGCTGTTTAAGCAACTGTTTGCTCCAGTTATCAGTTATAAAATATGATCTTAAGAATTAAACCATATGTTAGGAGTGATGTACTGTGTATGTGTACACATACATTACATATACATACACACGCACATATACACTAAATATATATACTATATCTTCCTACAATGTGACGACAATTGCATCTCACTTTAAACTATTTTTCAGCTGTTGGCCTTAGACTCTAGGTTTGTACATTATGTGTATGATTAGGTTTAGCATAACACAGAGACAGAAAATAAAGCAGTAATTCAAGCTGGATCCTTTCTTGATTCAGTTTAAAAGTAATATTTTGGAAAAGTTTATTACCTTAATCATAGTTCTGTTATTCAAACCAACTGAAGAAAAAGGAAATCTCAACTTTCTTTTACACACACAAACATCCTGAGATATGCAAGGAATGAAATAAGGACATTGAGTGAGAAGTTGAAATGTTCAGCACTTTCCCCATCTCATGCAAGATAGTTCTCTAAATATTTTTAAATAAAATATTAATTAAAAAAATATTAAAAGAAAAATTAGTGTGTCATGTATAAGTAGTGAGGCTTGATTTAACATCTAGAAAGAATCATTTGGACAATAAAAATACTTAATTCCCTCTTGCTGTTTTTGTTGTACAGAGCTTAATTTATTATTCATTTTATTTGATCATAATTAGCTTATTAAATCAACAATTTGCACGTATGTATAAGCTAAAGGTAAAAGGAGAGCTGAATTACTCTTTTTTTTTTCTTCTTCAAATTGGATTCCATCTCAGCTTTAGTTCTGTCATGTATTCAGACATAGCATATTAATTAAATCTGCTAAGCTTAAAGCATGAAGTGCTCCAAAATCTCCTGGTAGATGTCTGTGTTGACCCTGGACTTAATGAAGCACAGCGGACCAACACCTGCAGTGACATGGCTCCCCAAATCAACACAGACTGGAAACTTCACACTGGACTTCAAGCATCTTGCAGTATGTGCCTCTCCATTCTTCCTCCAGACTCTGGGTCCTTGGTTTCCAAATGAGTTGCAAAAGTTGCTCTCATCAGAAAAGAGGACTTTGGACCACTGAGCAACAGACCAGGTCTGTTTTTCTTGAGCCCAGGTAAGACGCTTCTGACGTTTATTGTTCAGGAGTGGCTTGACAAGAGGAATACAACATTTGAAGCCCATGTCCAGGATCTGTCTGTGTGTGGTGGCTCTTGATGCACTGACTCCAGCCTCAGCCCACTCCTTGTGAAAGTCCCCAACACGTTTGAATGGCCTTTTCCTGACAATCCTCTCCAGGCTGCGGTCATCCCTGCTGCTTGTACACCTTTTTCTTCCACACTTTTCCCTTCCACATAACTTTATCTTAATGTGCTTTGATACAGCACTTTGGGAACATCCAACTTCTTTTTCAATTACCTTTTGAGGCTTTCCTTTCTTATGGAGGGTGTCAATAATGGTTTTCTGTACAACTGTCAGGTCAGCAGTCTTTCCCGTGATTGTGCTTCTTACGGAATCAGACTGAGAGACCATTTAAAGACTCAGGAACTCTTTGCAGGTGTTATGGCTTCATTAGCTGATTAGAGTGAGACACTTTGAGCCTGGAATATTGAACCTGTTCACAATATTCTAATTTTCTGAGATTGTGGATTTGGGGTTTTCATGAGCTGTGAGCCATAATCATCTCAATTATGACACATCACAGCTTGAACTATCTTGCTTTGCATGTAATGAGTCTATCTCATATATTAGTTTCACTTTTAAAGTTGCACTACTGAAATAAATGAACTTTTGCATGATATTCTAATTTTTGAGTTTCACCTGTACATCGATAGAATCATAGGGCTGAAGGGACTTCATAAAACTTCTAGTCCAATGCTCTACTCATGGCAGGAGCCTCATACTATCCCTGTCAAATGATTGTCCAGTCTATTTTTTTTCCAAATATTTTATTGATTTTTAAAAGACAAACATATACAAACAAAACACATAAATAAAAACATAAAACATCTTTTTTGAAAGCAGCTTGATCCTGGGTTACATCTCTTCGTACAGACATAAATTCAAGTTCATGCTCACTTTTATATACTATTCCATATCTTATTACCATTCAACATTTTCTATACAGCTTCTCCCCTCTTTTCACTCTCTTAATTCTATTTTATTTATTTCATCTCAATTTAAATCATTATAGTTATATTCTTTGACTGTCCTGTTTCAGCTGTTTATTATGTTTTCTCATTGACACAAAATTTCTCCTGTAATCACTGATTGGAGTGTGACGCCTTCCCCTAAATTTAACACTTAAAATAATACATAACTTTCATTCGGATTCTGCTTAGTACATTCTAAAGCTAAACACTATATTTTTTAATATATATATATATATATATATATATATATATATATATATATATATAATATAATTACAACAACAATCCATACCAATTGAACTCTATCGTTAAAATTAATATTCATTTAAATCTTAAACATTTTATACCTTCGTTTTCAAGTAAGTATCATGCTTCTATGGGAACACTTGTAAATTTTACATAGTTGCTTCCCCCCCGCTTCACTTATATTTTAAGACATTATGTAATTAAAATGTTCCCATTCCTTCTTAATTAGATTCTCTCATATTTCATTTCATTTATTTTGTTAAAAGGAGAAAATATTTTTACTAAATTACATTTAATATTTTATCCCATTTTATAATCATATATTGTTCCAAATTTTCTAATATTATTTCTAATACAAATACAACAATACAGTCCCATGTATTTTTACAGCATCTCTTGTTATATTTTTACCCATTATCTCTCAGTGAGTCCTGTTTCTTTACAACTTATTTCAATCTTCATCTTCATTTCCCTCTTCACCTTATTTTTCCCTTTTTTGGTTGTTTTAAGTCTTAAATTCTCCATTCTCTTTCCCCTTTCCCCTTTCTTCCCCAGATAAAGTTGCTTGTTCATTAAAGATGGACTTCTTCTTCATCCCAATCTTCTTGTAGTTTCTCATACGTAGAAATCGCCATTTCTAAAAAATGAAAAACGAAGCCAAAAGAGCCCTTCCATTCTTGTTCCTCTTCTTTATATTTTATAAATTCCATTTTCAGTTCATCCACAAATAATGCCATTGTAAAAAATTTTTTTAAACAACCCAAATGATTTTAATCATTCAAAGAAGAATTTCCAAAAGTCCCAAAGTCACCGAACACTCCAAATACACACAGTCTATTTCATTTAACACTTCCTTCTTTTTTTCAGTTTCTCTTCCTGGGGTTGTAATTCAGTTACAAAGTTCCAATTAAAATGTGTCTTTTAGAAGTCTTGTTATGATTTTGTTCTAGTCTTTTAAATTCCAAGCAGTCTCCTCCAGCTAAATCTTAATCTTAATTTTTATCCTCTCCCTTCCCACTTACAGCATAAAAAAAATTTTTTTCCAGTGTTCAGAAATCTTTATTGTCCCCTTGGCTTTAATTTTCCAATTTGATTACCTGCTGATGCCAAAGTGGGTTTTTCCAATTTCTTATTCATCTGCTGTCACCGTAAGGAAGGAGACTGAGAAAAAAAAAACTTTCCCTTTTCATTTTCATTCGCTGCTTCTAGATCTTCTTAGGTAACGATGTATCTTTTTCCAAAATTTAAATTCCAGGATATCTTGCATGTTGCTTCTCCTTCCGGTCAGCCAAAACTTTCACTTCTCAGCACATTCTTTTCCAGATGAAAGCTTCTTTGTGGCGGCCATTTCTGACCGCCGCTCTACCACTTTCAGAAAAGGGAGTTAAGCCAGCTGAGGAGAGGTGGTACGACTCCCCCCGACCCCTGCTAGGTCTCCCCTGTCTTCAGCTACCTCAATGGGGTAGCTATAGCCCCGAAGCCAGTTGGCTCGGGGCACTCCAGTGGTGAGCGCAGGAGAAACCGCACAAGATCGCGGATTCCTACCGCTGCCGAGCCTTGCAAACCGGAAGTTCCATTTGTCCAGTCTATTTTTGTAAACCCAGTGATGGAGCACCCACAACACTGGGAGGCAAGGAATTCCATTGATTAATTGTTCTTGCTATCAGAAAATTTCTCCTTCTAAGTTGGATCTCTCTTTAATAACTTCCACCCATTACTTCTTCTCCTGCCCTTTGGTGCTATGGAGAGAAAATCAATCGTCTCTTTTCTGGGACAGCCCCTCGAGTACTAGAAGGCAGATATTCTGTCTTTTTAATTTTTGTGTCCTGTCCCTGTTCACATAAGTGCCACTTGAAAGGGATTTATTATGTTTATTTCACAACTAACTTCTGTATAACATTGTCCAAAACCCCATGTCAATTTTTCACAATTTGTAGCAACCTCGGTGACTGGATATATTCCAACAAGGGCAAAGGAGTTTACCAATATAGTGTGGCTAATGGAGGCAACAGTGAGGTGGTTGGCTGGTCACAAAGTAGCAAGGCTCAAGCATGAAGCAAAGGATGGCAAATTGACAACAAGCAAATCAAAAAGATTGCCAACAGTTTGGCTTCACTGGTTCTGAAAGACAATGCAGCAAAGAGCAGGTCTACCCAAGAAAGTCCAAGTCGAAACATGAGTTCGAGGAACAAGGTCAAGGCAATGAAGTTTTTCTTGAATTAAATGCATGAACCATGGCACAGGAAGAAAGCTCTGAGATATGAAGCAAAGGAGAAAGGCAAGAAGCTGAAGACATGACACTGAAAAAAACAAAATAATTGTTTCTGACAACCATCCAACCTCCTCTACCTGCTGAAATCAACCCAACTTGTTCTTCTCATTAGAAGGTGTAAGGCTGCCTCCTCATGAGTAGTTTCGTGAGTTCTGCTATGCTTCTTGGTGTTCAGCTCTTATTGTGGATCGGGCGGGGTGGCAATTTTCTCATCAGAATCAACTTGTGCCTTATCAGCTGGTCTTGTCACAGATCATTCTTCCAAGCTGACTGGTGACAGTCATGCATCTCCATTTCCAGCTTGCATGGGTGTCTGTTTGTCCAATCAGTCGTTCACCCCATCTGATGTTCCCAGGAATGCCTCCCTTTCAGCACTGAGCTCCAAAACTACCTGATGCCCCACATCACCCTTCCTGATGATGCCTTACCTGGCTCATCCTCCATCAGAGTTGTTATCTGGCAGAGCCACCACACTTTCTCTTTGATAGGTTGGACATTCCTAACTCATATGATATAGCATCCAGATCTTTTATCATCTTTGTTGCTGTTGTCTGCATATTTTTAACGTTTCAACACCATTTTTTTTGTAGTGGTAATTAGAACTACATGTAGTATTTTAAGTATGGTCTCACTCATGTGGTTGGTATATCTATCACTTCAGATGATCTTACGATGACTTATCGTGATCTTGATGCTACATACAAGTCACTTCTAACTACGACTAATTAATGTTCATTTTATCTGTGATTAAAAACTGTAAACAGTGCATGTCACTTCTTGGCACATAAAGTCATGGTCATTGAGTAACACAGGTATCACTCATTTAGTTGTCTTTCTGAAAAGCCATTTGGATGACCATTTTTGTAGAATTTGTAAATCATTTTGTTTTAATTTCCAACTTTAAAAAGTTATAAAAATATCTTATCAGTAGCAAATTTGAAGTCACAAGTTTAAAAACTTTAAAAAGCAAGTAAAATACATGATTTACAACAAATAAGTCTGAACCAGTAAAATAGCAGAAATAAGATTGTATCTATGGCAAGGCTAGAATCAATTTGGTGAAATGAATAAGATATCAGGCTAGAAACTAGGAAACCCTGAGTTCTCTGGACATGGAGCCAGCTGGGTTGTGTTTCAGCTATAGGAAGAGGCAATGGCATACTAGCTCTTGGAAAACCTTGCGAAAAAAACCTGCATTATCCAGGCAAAGAATCAGGCACAATTGAATGGAAGAAAAAAAAAAGAAGCAAGGTTAGAGTGAGTGTTAAAATGTACATAATATGAGACCTAGGAGAATAAAAATGCCTTTGCTTGGCATGACATCAGAAATGTCATGCTGTAATTTACATTTGCCTTACAAGGGACGACGTAGCAGATTTAGATTGTTGGTGTTATGGTAAGTGATGGGAAACACAAAGAGAACCATTGAAGAAATTTGCTTATCAGTGCAACTTAAATAAGTATCTCTACATTATATTTTGACACCCTTATGATCTGCACTTACCGAGGAGCTATAAACTGTTTTAGAAAAAAAAGTAATTATTTAGAGAAGGCTAGTTATTCAGAAGAGATACACATCCTTTAACATGTGGGAAATAGATAATGCCTCTTAACATTAGTGTATGAATCTTAATTAGTTCTTTTTGGAAGTGCTAATTATAACATACATAAAGGTATTGTTTTCTGTCTATCTTTTGCAGCTGTAACTATGGAAGAATCTGGAAAATCATCTTCATATCCACAAAATGTAAGTTTTCATTGAGTTTGGCAATATGATACATTACTTAGGATGGAAAATAAATGCACATAAAATAAATAAAAATCAGTGAATTATTTATTGCATTATAATGCAGGGAGAATCATAATGTCACTGATTAAGGCAAATTAAAATTATATATATAATGAATATTCTGAAATATGTATTGACTTTGTAAATGTTATATTACTCTATATGTAATGTTTTACAGCAAGTTTGTCCTTTAATCTTTTTTCTTCTTGTGCTGTTACATATTCTTTCAATCTACAATTGTGAACGCAATTTTTTTTATCAGTATCGAATACCAAAGAAACGATCAAACACACAGCCAGATGATGAGCATATTCAATCTCCATTGTCAAGATTTGAAGTAATTAACCAATGGCAAAATTCATTTCAAGGGGTAAATAATAGCCTTTTCCTTTTCCACTGTTTTGGATAATTTAAGAACTACTCTTGGATAAGTTATTAGCCATATTCTTAAAATTAGATATTCTATAATGACTTAAAATGTATAATTATATAACTGTATGAGTGCAATATTTGGTATTCAAGAACAGATAAGTTATTCAAGAGAATAACTTGAGGTGCTTATTGTCAGATAAACTTACATTAAACTTAAAAATTAAACTTAAATGGAACTTAAATTCATGGTTTTGGAACTGACCTTAACTTCATAATTCTAGAACAGCATCTCCAAATAAATGCCCTTCAATCCTCATGCGAGGTACTTATTTAATGGACCACATAGTCTCACAAATGAGAACTGCCAGAATTGCTTTTGCTAAACATTGTGGTACTATGGTGTGGTATTAGTGGTGGGATTCAAAATTTTGTACTACTGAACCTGTGGGCGTGGTGGGCGTGGCTTGGTGGGCGTGGCTTGGTAGGCGTGGCTTGGTGGGCATGGCAAAGAAAGGATACTGTAAAATCTCCATTCCCATCCCACTCCAGGGGAAGGATACTGTAAAATATCCATTCCCTCCCCATTCTTGGGCGGAAGCTTACTCCAAAATCCCATTCCCTCCCCACCCCACTAACCTGCTTTTCAGCTGTGTTCTCCTGTGCAGCACAACAAAAGAAGACCCAGCTGATCAGCTGGGACTCGGGAGGCAGAGAATAGATAGGGGCTGGGCCAATCAGAGGTGGTATTTGCCGATTCTCTGAACTCCTCAAAATTTCTGCTACCGGTTTTCCAGAACTGGTCAGAACCTGCTGAATACCACCTCTGTGTGGTACACTTATAACTGCATTGCCTGTGATGGAAATTCCAGTTCCAATTATTGTCATTAAGCAAGGATTACCTGTACTTATTAACTCACCATTTGTCCATTCAACTGATAATCAAGAAAGTTAAGAAAATCCTGAATCCCAATGCAGACAAAACATAGGTCCTATTCCATTGAATGGTGTACCATTCTTGGAAAGATTAAATAAAACGTTAACGTGTCCTTTCCTCTTCACTGAAGTAGGGTACAACCTATAGGTGAAATGCACTGAATGTCAGCAAGTCCATCTGACAACATCCATGCTTCTCCATGCCCCACAGTAGGATTCTCAAGGAATCTATTTTGATCACAGCCATATGCATTTAACTTCTGTTGCGCATAGCTTTTCATTAGGTCTGAATGTTATATTAAGATTGATTTAGAGGGAATTCTTCTGAGAGTGATAGGTGTATCTATTTTGGTTTTGATTGATTGTGATACCTTAAGCACTCCAGTAAAAGGGGAATGGCTATATTTAATTTGAATTTGACAACTTTGTCTGTCTACTTATAGGCCCTAAGAATTAGTAACTTGCCAGTTTTATGATTGATAATTGGATGTCTTTCATTGTAAGCTAAGCAAAATTCTGTCAGCTTAAATGGAGGTTAGGTAGATTTGCTTGGAGCAAGTTGTTAATTACTCGAGACATTCTTGATTAAAACTGAATAAGGGCATATTGTTATGCAAAAAAGCTTCCGCTAAACATGTACTGCTGGCTTGTTGATGGATATTTACTTTGCGTTTGAATGTGATTCTATTACCATAATTCAAACTTCCTGATTCAATGTGGGAATGAAAATACCAAATTCAGTTCTCCAGGTTTATAGTCAGTCAACCAATCAATCAGAATACAGCTGGAAGGGACCTTGGTGGTCTTCTAGTCCAACCCTCTGCTCAAGCTGGAGACCCTATATCATTCCAAAGAAGTGACTGTCCAATCTCTTCTTAAAAACCTCCAGTGATAAAGCACCCACAACTTCTGAAGGCACGCTGTTTCATTGGTTAATTGTCCTCACTGTTAGGAAGTTTCCTATCCATTCCTTGATTAGTTACCATCTACTGGAAACTAATCAAGTTTTCCATCCATTGTACAACTATAATTTTCAATGGATTAGTTCCAATGGATGGAAACTAATCCATTGGAAATTATAGTTATACAATCAAATTATTATTCAGCACCGTGTTTATTAGACAAAAATGTTGTATACCAATTTATGTTACATGTTTGGTGATTTTTAAAAATGTATCTTGTGCTCAGTTTTTCTTAAATGTTTTTACATTTTTTGAAACATTATCTCTTTCCATCCCTATTTCAGTGGGCATCAGGATCAAGGAATAAAAGGATTCAGTCAAACTGGAAGAGGAAAAACATTGGTGATGAAAGATCAGTATTGGGGTGAGCAGATTATTTTTCATAAATCCATGCCATAATCTGTTAACTATACATTCTCTTGGATAAGCCTATCTGCAGCTAATTGAAATTTTGATGTATTTTAATTTTCACAGTTGGCTTATCCTTGAGTTAGTTTAGTCTGTGAGATGAACCTGTGGATAAGTTTATTCACAAGTACATAGAGGTTTCTTAAAAAAGTATTACTATATATACTTGTGCTGCATAAGCCCATTTGAGAATGAGCCTAAACTAGTTTTGGGGGTGTATTTTACAACCTAAGATTCTCAGCTTGTTCTCCTGTATGTACATTACCTCCAGTGGATAAGTCTTATTAAGTATTGAGCCTTGTTTGTAATATAATAGATATATTATAAAAAAATAACTGTCACTGACAAAAATAGGCTGAACATCTCTGTTTTCTCTCACATTAAAAAAAGGTTGGGTAAACAATGCCTGATCTGACATCTATGCATCATCTGAAAAAATATTTTTCCCTGAGCAGATTAATATTGAAGTATACTGTAAAACTATTGTTTTATTGGATTAAAATATGTGTCAGATTGCAACTTAAATTGGCTGTATATATATATGTCTATTTAGACAGCTGTTCTATTAGTTTACCTGCTTCCTATTAAATTTGTATTACCATGAAGTCTAATCTTGTCACGAGTTAGACGGCAAATAAATTTAATAAATAAATAAAGCATGTTGTTTTTATATATACTGAAGTGAGGTACAACAATAGCAAAACAGATACTGAAATCAGTAATAAAGCATTATGTTAAAATCTTATGTGTTTAGCACCTGCCAGTTTGTGGATGATATCAGTTTTACAACATTTTCAGACAGTACCCTGTCAATTGAGACTTTCTGAAAGTTTTGAAGCAAAGATATGCAAATACTAGAAGTCTTTCCAGCTCCAAAACTTGTAAACTTTTTTTCTCCTTTTTGCAGTGCAAACTGTTCCTCATTTCTGATCTAATATCTTCAAGAATAAATAAACTACAACCTTCCACTTTGTTAACAATACAGTATTTCTAAACAATGATTTCTTTGAAATGGAGTTCAATTCCCAGAACTCCAAAAATGCTGGCTGGGGAATTCTGGGACTTAAAGTCCACATAGTTTAAAGTTGCCATGGTTGCAAAATACTGCTTTAAACTGGAAGCCTCCAGCAATGAATGAGAGAAAGTGAGAGGGAAACAGAGAGCCTCAAATAATGGAATAAATCTTTTTCCTTCTCTTAAACTTTGGAAAAATGGGCAATTTGGTCTTGCAACTGTTACTAATAGCATGTACTGCAAAATAATAAAAAATTAAAACCATAGCAGGATTAACATACTATTGAACATCCTAAGAGAATAAAAATTTTTCTGTACTAATAAAATATTTAGGACATGCCAGGCACACATTATTGGGGAGAAAATTGCAACGTTGGGGTATTATGAAAAAAACCCACTATTGGGTAGTCTCAGTAAGAGGAAGCATATGGAGCAAATCCTTGAAAGGTTACATACAGTGTGGATCAGAACATGAGAAGAAGCATTTGTTCATATATGATGGTCCCAAGCCATGAAGAGTTTTATAGGTTAAAATCAGCACTTTGAACTGGAACCAAATCTAATTTGGAGCCAGTGAAGATTATAACAAACTGATAGGTATGCTTATCACCCAATTTCAGGCAATTCTCTTGATACAACATTTTTTATTAACAGATTTTTAAACTTTTAAACATCTTCCAGTAATTTAAATAGGTTACTAGGGCATGGACAACTATAACATTCTTATTTTTAAAGACAAGAATGGTTGCAGAATCAGTCCTGAGCTGTGAAACTGATCTGTCAGAGTAGAGGGAGAGTAGAAGTTCCATCCAAAACGCTCACCTGGACAGATGAATGAACCATTAGTAGCATCTCTGCCTCAGCTAACGTCAGCTTAGATTTGTTAAATCAGATCATCTGATCCATTATCGTGAACGGAGTTTAGCAATTCTACTGTTTCATCTGAATCTCATTAAAAATAAAAACTGAGTTAGCATTCCAGCAGATGTTCTAAATCTCCAATTTTATCTCAGCAACTTTTCAGTTGTAGACAATATCTTCTGTCACATTTCCATTATTTTTAGAGGAACTTGGGAACTGCATTTTAGGCTTTGAGGAATCTATATAGCCATGTGATTCAAATTATCCACCCTTTCATTAAACCCCAGTTTAGCTTTGCACAGGGATACTAATGATATTTTATAATGATAGTAAAAATACTAATGATATTTTTTATTTTAGACTTTTAAATTACTGCTGAAGATAATAAGAGTAGTATTAGTATTTCATTCTTGGTTGGATGGTGTCTGCTGACAAAGGAAATATTATATACAATAGCTGGTTTTAATGGAATTACACAAAGCAGTCAAAAGAGGTAACTTGCAATGTGCAGAAATATATATGAGAATATTTCAGATTCTTAAACCAGAAACTTTTTGCAAGATTCATACAACTGCTTTGAAAGCTATACCCATCTGTATCCATAATTGAGTGCATTCAAAGCTACTTTCTGAATTTTTGCAGAGCCCTAACAGTAATCAAGGCTCTTGGAAATCTACTTTCTTCATTTTTTCCCACGATGTAATTCTTCAATTCAGTCTTCTGGCAAGATGGACTTCACAGAGTGACAAACTAGAAAATATTTGGGACTAGCAGCTCTTTACTGTAGATAATACCAATAATTATATGCCCTAGTAGTGTTAATCCTTTGAAAGAAAATATGCAGTACACAAAGCATCTTTCTAAATTATTAATGTTGATGAATCTTTTTCCAGGCTTGCACATCTTTTTCAAAAATTACTCTTAAGAATCTTTACTGTGTATTTTATGCCCAGCTTTTGCTTTCCTTTTGCCCAAATGTGTAGAATATATGAACAAAAATTTGATTTTATCACATGTAACCTTTCTCTATTTGCTGTTTTGATTTTGGTAGAACTGTATCATATAACTAACTAGGACTTCGTAATTTGCTACGATCACAATGGGCATGGATATGTCTAGTTACTGACTTGGATTTTGTTATATCTAAAATTCATAATTTCTAGAGTTTGAAATTTATCTCTGGATCACAATTCTAAGTTGCTGAATGTATGACATTTCAACTGTATTACTAAATAACCCAAATTAACCAACTGAATTTCTGAATGTAATTGAAAAAGACCAGAGTGAAGACTAAACTAATGTCAGAACTGTGCCAAGAAGATGCATCTGTAATAAAGTGGAAATTCTGATTCAGATTTTGGATAATTCCTTCTCTTTCAAGTTTTAGTTATTAGATTTTCATTGTTATTCTGTGACCATTTCTGTATTGACAACTTGCAGAGTTAGATCATCGATATTCCTACAGAAATTTCAGAATCTTTCAAACAAAACATCCAATTCTGCCATTTAGACATAATGACAGTGACTGCATACTATCATAAAATATGTTTCTAAAGCAAACCTTGGTAAAGATTTCAGTCATTACTGATGCAAAGACAAAGAAGACTACAACAGCCAAGCAAATGTATAGCAAATAAAGCTGTGTCAAAGAGGAAAATGTAGAAGCAATTTCTCTCTGTAGACTAGAATAATTATCCTTAGCTGAAATCATTTGGATTATGAAGGACACTTGGTTGAATTCATGTATCCTAATTCGACTTGCTTATTTGCTATCATTATTATTACATGTATGACAGGCAACCCAAAGTTATCTTGACGAATGTCCTGAAGACGGAATTAGGAAGAAAATATATAAAGACGCAGTTTGTAACTGATGCTCATTTATCTCATACTGTCAAGTTGCAGTCAAATCAACAAACCTCATCATCTGTTGACACTCTAGAAATATGGCACATATTAAATCCTCTTCACCAATCCCCCTTTTTATCAGAAAGGTATGTCTTATTAAGTCTGTCTTAGACATAACACAACTTGTTATTAAAATAATTGTGTGCAATTGTGTCTCATGAATAAGCATTCCACAGTACATTTTATTCACTTTTAATATCTTCACTAAAGCTTCCTGAGGCATCCATGTAATTTCCATTTAGAATTGTTTCATTTGATAGGGAATTTGTAAAGTTACATCTCTTTGACAGTTCATATCTGGGAAGAATTGATTTAAGCTTAACATCTGGAAGAGAATTCCTTTTCTTTTCCCTCTTCCCCTTTCCGCAAGCAACTGTTTTTCCTTTAACTTTTTTCTTGAGTGTTCATTAAATTAGTTTTCAATTCTATTTCCGAAGAAGACAAAGAATAGCAGCTTGCTTCTTTCTTGGTAGATCCCTTGATGTTACATAGAACTTTAGCATCTCAGCAGAAGACTTAAAAAAAAAAAACATTGAAAATGCAGAATGTCTGCAAATGCCTTTTTGAGGATCAACAAATGTCTTAGTGCACATTGGCATTGTGCAACAGATCCCTTTAATACGCCAAACTTCCCTTCCGCTTTCTCCTTCCCATGGTAATTTTACCATAATATATGATTCTAAACGAAACAGTCAAATTGAAAATGAGTTCTTTAGGAATAGTTTCTATAGGTAATAATTCTACATACAGAGTTCAGAAAGAAATAAGTACGTGTTTGTATGTGTGTGTGTGTTGTTGTTGCAAATATTTCTTGCAATTCAAAACACTAGTCAATAGCTTACTAAACTGTTGGCAATTTGATTAGGATTTTTCTATTGACCTTTTACATCCATTTAAGAGTAAGGTTTGATTGTGATGAATATTTTCCTCTATTCAAAGTGGATTTTCTCATTTTATTTACTGAATTGCAATGCATGCTGATTTTTTAATGATGCTGATACCAGTGTCAACAGAAAGTCAGTGAAACCATCAATAGCATTTTTAACTCATCATATCTGAATTTTTCTTTTGGAATACTTCACTTACTTTCTTTTCATTTTTTGAACATTTTTTGGGAAGCTATGATGAATGAAAATTTGACATTATTTCGACAGTTACAAAATAATTCATCATTTTGATACATTGAGGATTATTAATTATTATATGTATAGCAGGCAACCTAAAGTTATCTTGACGAATATTCTGAGGACAAAAACAGGAAGAAAATACATGCAAAAGCAACTTTTATCTGATGCTAAGTTATCTGATGCTAACAAGCTGCAATCAGATGAACAACCCTCCTTATCTATTTCCAGCCTAAAATCATGTCAAACGATAAGTTCTCAACAAAGCTGTATTTTGCGTAAAAGGTATGTCATTCAAAACAGTGTTTTAATTATTGTTTTCCTTGATCACCAAAAACAGAGTTTCAAACTAATGCATGTAGAAATATATATTTGAAGCTACAGTTAAATAACAAAACACAAATTTTGCATGGAACAAGCTCATGTATGCTTTCAGGAGAAAATAATTTTAGTTATATTGCAGCCTTTCTTCATATGGCTTCTGAGGATATCAGTATGCTCATTGAACTCTTTTCACAGTTTATTGCTTTGATTAAGGCATGCATTGGAGTATTTGCTCTGCAGATGACATAGGAAATCATGAGAAAAGATAAAAAATTTATATAGACTGAATCAGTAGTGGGATTCACATTTTTTTATGACTGGTTCTGTGGGCGTGGCTTGGTGGGCATGGCAGGGGAAGGATACTGTAAAATGACCAGTCAAAGGTGGTATTTGCCTATTTTCTGAATTACTCAAAATTTCCACTACCGGTTCTCCAGAACTGGTCAGAACCTGCTGAATACCACCTCTCAACTAAATGTTCCATTACTATACACTGCTGAAAAAAATAAAGGGAACACAAAAATAAGACATCCTAGATCTGAATGAATGAAATATTCTTATTAAATACTTTGTTCATTACATAGTTGAATGTGCTGACAACAAAATCACACAAAAATTATCAATGGAAATCAAATTTAGCAACCCATGGAGGTCTGGATTTGGAGTTACACTCAAAATTAAAGTGGAAAAAAACACTACAGGCTGATCCAACGTTGATGTAATGTCCTTCAAACAAGTCAAAATGAGGCTCAGTAGTGTGTGTGACCTCCACGTGTCTGTACGACCTCCCTACAACGCCTGAGCATGTTCCTGATGAGGTGGCGGATGGTCTCCTGAGGGATCTCCTCCCACACCTGGACTAAAGCATCCCCCAACTCCTGGACAGTCTGTGGTGCAACGTGGTGTTGGTGAATGGAGCGAGACATGATGTCCCAGATGTGCTCAATTGGATTCTGGTCTGGGGAACGGACAGGCCAGTCCATAGCATCAATGCCTTCATCTTGCAGGAACTGCTGACACACTCCAGCCACATGAGGTTTAGCATTGTCATGCATTAGGAGGAACCCAGGGCCAACTGCATCAGCATATGGTCTTACAAGGGGTCTGAGGATCTCATCTCGGTACCTAATGGCAGCCAGGCTACCTCTGGTGAGCACATACTCTGTGGCCCTCTAAAGAAATGCCACCCCACACCATTACTGACTCACTGCCAAACCGGTCATGCTGGAGGATGTTGCAAGCAGCAGAACGTTCTCCCTGGCATCTCCAGACCCTGTCACATGTGCTCAGTGTGAACCTGCTTTCATCTGTGAAGAGCACAGGGCGCCAGTGGCAAATTTGCCAATCTTGGTGTTCTCTGGCAAATGCCAAACATTCTGCATGGTGTTGGGCTGTTAGCACAACCCCTGTAAGCACAGCATCGGACCCTCATATCACCCTCATGGAGTCTGTTTCTGACCATTTGAGCAGCCACATTTACATTTGTGGCCTGCTGGAGGTCATTTTGCAGGGCTCTGGCAGCGCTTCTCCTGTCCCTCCTTGCACAAAGGCGGAAGTAGCGGTCCTGATGCTGGGTTGTTGTCCTCCTATGGCCTCCTCCATGTCTCCTAATGTACTGGCCTATCTCCTGGTAGCGCCTCCATGCTCTGGACACTACGCTGACAGACACAGCAAACCTTCTTGCCACAGCTTGAATTGATGTGCCATCCTGGATAAGCGTCACTACCTGAGCCACTTGTGTGGGTTGTAGACTCCGTCTCATGCTGCCACTAGAATGAAAGCGCCGCCAGCATTCAAAAGTGACCAAACCATTAAACAGAAAGCAAAGGAACTGAGAAGTGGTCTGTGGTCACCACTTCCAGAACCACTCCTTTGTTGGGGATGTCTTGCTAACTGCCTATGCTTTCTACCTGTTGTCTATTTTATTTGCACAACAGCATGTGAAATTGATTGTCAATCAGTGTTGTTACCGAAGTGGACGGTTTGATTTCACAGAAGTGTGATTGACTTGGAGTTCCATTGTGTTGTTTAAGTGTTCCCTTTATTTTTTTGAGCAGTGTATATTCTCCTGGGAGAACTTCCATATTGACAAACATAATGTTCCCAATAGATGCATGTTTTAACATTGAAATACAATGGAAATCTTCAAACTTCATTCAGAATATAAGGCTTGAATTCAAAACATTTTTTGAAGATAAAGAACAAGTAGCTTATCTTAATATATTAAAACTATAGAATTTTAATTGTCATTTTTTCTCTATAATTTGTTCATCTTTTAAGAAGAGGTATTGTATTTTTCATCTTATAAAAGATATATTTAGTGAGGGTTCTAAATACTGATGGATTGAATTGTTGAGGTGTTTTCAAATAAATTATTATCTGAATAATATACACTTGTTCAAGGATTTGAATTCAATGGAATTGTTTTTAATTGTATCACTACCTTAAAAATGTCTTACTTTTCTTGGGATTAGATTTTTCTAAAATTTTGAATATAAACAAGTATATTCAATGTATATTTCAAACAGTTTTCATATTGTTTCAGTGTCTCATGTAGTTCTGATAAAATGTATGTAATAAAGCAATATTGAATTGGTAAAGAGTCAGTTTTTATAAGTTTATTTAAGGGTATTTTTCTAATTTTGTTTCTACAGAATTATTAATAACATCTTTATTCTCACATTACAAGAAATAGCTCTTGTGAGTTATGTCGCTAACTTATTTCCTTAAAAATACCTTTACTATATAATGAGCAAATTATTTATAAAAATGTAATAAGTTGTTGCATTTTATTATTTAATTAGTTTATAGGCCTAGCTTTGTGTTGCCTATAATAAATAATGTTTCAGTATACTCAAGCATTACATTTTTTATCGTTCAATACTTAGGAACCTTTTACAAAAATAATTTCATATAAAGTTGCTTACAGTAGCATGACATGGAGATAAATAAAGCTGCAATCTGATATGTTCTGCATTGGAGCTTTTTCATTTAGAGATGATGGTGGTGTTGATGATAATGAAGATAGGTCTTCTTCAGGTTGTTAGTCCCAAGAAATAGAACAGTTTTCTTTATTTCCAAGTATCAGTAGTAAAGTAAAATAAATTGTTCTTCAACAAATTCACTTTTTCACTTCTAATTTTCTGAATGGGAAGGCTTGGTGGCATCAACATAATCATAATTACCATTGCCATTTTTATTGAGCTGAGTTGATCTGAGGCTAGGATTTTCACAGGGCTTTCAGTCCTGTGAACTATTTGTAGTCTTGAACAACTGAATACTGGTTTATCGTTTCAGTGAGAGTTTGATTTGTGGATTTCTTTATATCAGTGGTGAGGGAAAGAAAGTGTGTATGCTTTTAAACCAAATTTTGATTGATAGAATCTAATTGTGTAATCTTGTAATTATAAGAGTCTATAATCCTGTGAGGCTGGGACAATTTAGAACTGGATATTCAACTTTGGATTCTATTCAAACATATCCACTAGGCTCCAAGCTTTCTCATTTGAACACTGAGAAAACTTTATCTCAGAAAATGCCTTAAGGTTGGCATGACAGGATGATTTACTGAATCCTAGGTCCTGCATTTCCTGCTATTGTGGCAAGTCTACAAATGTACCTATGATTTGGCCAACACCGATCTAATTTCCAAATACTATGAGCATTAGGGAAGATTTTTAAAAACAATAAGCCATAAAAAATAAACAGTGCTCTGATCAACAATAGCCAATAGAGCTGTAAGGTTTATCAAAGAGGATTGTTTTCCGTGGATATTGAATTATTATTAATATTGGCAGTTTTATTGAGATCTGACTCAAGAGTAAAGCAGAATTAAGCAGGGCCTGGCTAGTATCTGAATATATTGTTGTTGTTGTTGTTGTTGTTGTTGTTGTTGTTGTTGTTATTATTATTATTATTATTATTATTCATTTGATCTTTAGACAAAAATGGAAAGCAAAGGTCAACCCAAAGAAAGCAAGGGCAATCTATCTCAACACTGTTGCAAATAAAGCTTTAGGGATATGATCTAAAAATTATTAGGGATTAAGCCAAATTCAGAAGTTCAACTACACTTTTGAGGGTTGTTTACCTGTTTTTTGTTTTGTTTTTAAATAGAAAGTTAATTAATAATTTTGTTTCTTCCCAGATGTGAAAATTATCCAAAAAGATCACATGAAAAGAAACAATCTAAAGATACAGAACTTAGTAATGATTTGCAGAAATTAAAAAAATGTGATGTATTGCTAGAAGGTTTGTAAATAATATATTTTTAATCCATTGTAATATTTAGATGAAACATAACCTTGGCCAGGATAGAGTTATCTCTGATCTAAAGTCAACAAGCACAGTCACTGTGTTTTTGTATTACTGCAGTATGTTTTATACAGATTGTTTTATCATAAATATAAATCAGTGTTGGTTTCATTGATAATTTCATCCACAAAATCATTCTGGTCATTTGCATGGCCTATCACATCTCATAGATATGTGCACTACTTACCTTATAGTTCTATATGAAAGTTTTTGAAGCAATTATTTGAAAATCATGCTGCACCAAATGCTATAGAATTTAATACAAAGATCTTAATGTCAAACATCAAGACTACCTTCATTTATCATAATATAGTTTAGGATGCAAGAGAATGGATATTTTTTCATTTTCTAATAATTGAAATGATAAATAATTAAAATACATCAAATAAGCAGATTAAACACATACAAACAACAAGTGAATATAAGACCACCGGTTCTATGGGTGTGGCTTGGTGGGCGCACTTTGCGCACACCCAAGTGGTTTGCTACTGACCTTCTGCAATCCTGTTCAGCAGTTGATGCATGGCAATCCGCTGTGCCACACGAAGCAGCTGAACTTCAAAATCAGGAAATAAAGGTAAAAATAGAGCTGGGGCAGGCCTAGCAGCTGATAGTCAGAGCGAACCGGTTCGCTAACAGATGATCCTCAGAGCTGCCAGTTTGATTGAACCAGGCTGAACTGGTAGAATACCACCACTAACAGACTTGAAATTATTAGCAATATGTAGAGGCATCAGACAGTTTCAGTAAACTTGAAAAAAAAATGCAGTCTTCCTAGGGGTATCTGAAAATAGGTCACAAAGAAGAATATTTGTAGTGTATTATATTTGGAATGAAATTATTTCCTGTTGTAGTAGTTGTGATCTAGAAATATCAAAACTAATTGTTTCAGATTATTGAGTTTTTTAAATGTTATCTTTCATATATTCTTCCAACCATTAATGTAGAGATTGGCAAACTTGATATTTAGACTTCATATGTCATCAGCCTAGCAGCTGAGGATTGTAGTTTTGTCAAAACATCCAGCAGCTGCTGTTGCAATATTAGCTTTCAGTTTCTCTTTGCATACCATGATTAGCATGTACAAAGTGGTTGTTTTCTGGAATTAAACGGGCTTGAATGGAAGTATAAATAAAGATGTATTTCCATTTGATTCTTCAATATTTCATTATTTTTAAAGACTGCAGAATCAGTAATAAAGATGGATACAAGGCAGGGAAAAGACAAGAGGACTTCAAAAATCTTTCTACTTCTTTGAGGAAGCCAAGCTGTCGGAATAATGAAAGCAGAAAAAGAAGAGGTGTTTTCCGTAGCCACTGGAATGAAGCTTCTCCCAAAAAATCACTATTGGTAAGTATATTATATATATACATGCTATAATGGCAAGTATCTGTAGCTCAGGTATAGGATGAGGGTAAAGGTTCATTCTCCGAGCTTGTGTGTTAGTTTCCGAACATTTCGTTACCAGGGTGGGTAACATCTTCAGGGAAGTTAAGGTGTGGGTGTATCAAGTGAGGGTCTTGTGACAGGTCTTGTGTGAATCATCTGTGAGTCTTGTGACGGGTCTTGTGATAAGGAGATCTTGTGATCTCAGGGTCATTTGGAGATGAACTTCTGTTGTGGGTGGGGGAGGCGAAATTGCATGAGATGGTTGAAAGTCGGTGCTGTTTCTGATTGGCTATACAGTTGATTGGGATTCTGAGGGGTTTGTAGACTGGTTGTAGGTCATTGTGTCCATTGATGGAATTGCTGGTGGAGCAGGCTTTGATAAACTAACAAGTATGGCATGTAGTGGCCTGGCCAATGTTTTTTGCATTGCTCCAGTTGAACTGGTGCTGTTTTGTGTCAGTGTGGGTAGAGATTAAGGATTTTGGATTGTGGCATTTGACTGCTAGCTGATTTTCGTGAATACTTATTTTTAATTGATGTAATGTTTATCCCACATAGAATTGGTTTCACTTGTTACAGTTGATTTTGTATATGACATTGTTTCTTTCATCTGCCAGTATTTTACCTTTGGTTCTGGATAATTTCTGGCGGAGTGTGGCTGTGGGTTTGTGGGCTATTGTTATTCCCAGGGGCTGGAGGATTCTGACTGTCATTTCCGATACCCCTTTTTTGTACAGTAGGGTTACTTTTTGCATGGTGGTTGGCTGCGTGGTGTGTTATGATTATAAAGTTTTGTGGATATGGAGTGAATGGAAGATTTGAGGCCAATAAAACTGGGTTGGGCGGGGGCAGGGTACACATATTTATAAACATACACTGCTAATTCATTATTTATGAGTCTTTAAATAAAGTCTTTGTACCTTCTAGTAGTATATCATTCTTAACTGTTCACTTGAGGAAGCAGAGAGAAAGCAGATATAGGCTGCTAATCATGTAATTGGTGACAATACTCAGATTCACAGTAGTAAATTCAGACTTTCCAAAACATAGGACTTTGTAGTCAGGATGAAAATACCTTCTTTTCTAAGGCTTGAAAGAACTTTCAATTCTTAATATTGTTACAGAAAGAACACAAGACAGAATCAGTTCAATCATCTGGCAACCAAAATCCAAATGAAAACCACCAGAATCTTACAAACAATCTACAGGAGGAAAATAATCAGCAGATTTTGGAATCAAATTTTAATGAAACACAAAATACCACTGATTTGGGCACTGCTGGATGCTGTCCAAGTAAAAATAATCTAAATACTTCTCTTGATAGAAAGCTATATTCTTTCACTAACAAGGATAAATCTGTGTTGTCTGTAGTCAGCTCTTCTGTAAAGGAGAAAGTGAATGCAACTTCGCCATTGAAAAATCCATTGACTAAATCTGAAATGAATAAAGAGACAGCTGAGTCAACAGAACCAAGTATGTATTTTATTGCTCACAACAGTCTGGGTTCTCATTTTACTGACTTCAGAAGGATGAGTCAATTTTGAGCTGGTGGGATTTGAACCGCTGGAAATCAGCAGTCAGCAGAAGTAGCCTGCAGTTCTGCACTCAAACTGCTGCACTACCAGGGCTATTCTGTAGTGTATAATATTAGTATGTTAGCGACACTAATTTCACCATTTATACCATGGGTCCCTCACCCCAGTCTGTGGACCGACACTGGATCATAGCATGCCTAAACCAGGCAAACAAACAAAGCCCCATCTGCAGGATGCAGGCAGTACACAAAACCATGCCTCCTCCAGCCTGGAGACAAGCCACTCTATGGAACCAGCCCCAGGTGCCCAAAAGATTGGGGGGTCGCTGAGTTATAGGGAACATTCAGGCTTTACATCATATTTATTTTGCTTTTATTTTATTTCAGTCGTTCTTTCCAGTGATGAAGAAGAACTTCTTGAGCTACAGGATCCTGAAACATATTTCCAGATTGAGAAAGACCATGAAGTGGAGAAAAATGACAAAGAACAGGAAATTTTTCTACATTTAATGGAAGATCCGTCACAGTACAAGACTAAAAGCAAAGCAAAAGAAGTAATAAATGTTTGCTCTATTAATTATTGATTATAATTCACACCAAAAATAAGCACATTAATTGTAATCATATTTACTCAATCTGCTTTTAGTATGTATGGATTTGAGAGAGAGACTCAGAAAGGTACTGAATGCTTAGTGATTGTATAAATGGCTTCTTTGTGTGATTCTTGTATATTAGGTATTCAGTACATAAGTTATCCTTTGGTTCTGTTTATGGTTGCTAACAGCGGTGGGATTCAAATTTCTGAACAATAGGTTCTGTAGGCATGGCTTAATGGTCATGGGATTGGGTGGGTATGGCTTGGTGGTCACATGACTGGACATGGCTTGGCGGTCACATGACTGGCTGGGCATGACCAACTCAATGTCACTCACATCAAGGGGTGCTTCGCCTGGCCCCTCCCCTCCCAGCCATTCCTTGTCATACCCAGCCTCAATTTATCTATAGTTCCGTAAAAATGTTGTTCACCTTTTTTTTTTGACTTTATTATCTACGTGCTATAGATATACTTTCATGGATCACTGAAAGGAGGAAATGGCTCACATGCTTTGCCCAAGAGAGTGCTAGGCAACAGGCTTTAAGGGGCTGCCAGAAAGAAGGTGTGGGGGCAATGTATTTTCCAAAGAAGCAGAAGGCAAAACAAGAAGCAATGGATAGAAACTGAACAGAGAGAGAAGCAACCTAAAAGTAAGGAAAAATTTCCTGACCGTGAGAACAATTAACCAGTGGAACTGCTTGTCTCCGGAAGTTCTGTGTGCTCCCACACTGGAAATTTTTAAGAAAAGACTGGACATCCATTTCTCTGAAATGGTATTGGGTTCCCCCCAAGGTCCCTTCTAAGTGTTATTCTGACACCTTTCCCAGGACCTCCGCTCAGATGCAAAATATGGCTCTGGATAGTTGATCAGAGTTCCTCTGTTTTTTATATGCAGCAGCTTTAGCATTTAGGACAGCGGTCCCCAAACTTGGTAACTTTGTCCACAGGTCTTAAAGTTGCCAAGTTTGAGGACCCATAGTTTAGGATCAGAGCTAAGATAGTTACTTTTCTATTAATACATAATTCTTAAAAGGGCTCTCCTGCATGGTCTAATTCAAAAGTCTCCAACCTTTCAGGCACCAGGGACTGGTTTCATGGAAGACAATTTTACCATGCACCTGTGTGTGTGTGTGTGAGAGAGAGAGGGAGAGGGAGAGGGAAAGGGGGACAGAGAGAGAAGTATACAGTTTGGGAAAGGAGCACAAACAGAAAGGTAAATTAAATAGTGGGTGGGCCACACAGAGAGTAAAATAAGTGGGATTGTTACTTAAAGCCTGCTACCAGATGATTTTGCTCCAGTACAGGGGAAAATCAGAATAAACACACAGGGAAGACTTCATTAGAAAGGGGTTTATTTTGCTCCTGGAGAATATCAGAATAAAGAACTGGAAAAGCCTTCACAGGAAGAGGCTTTTTTGATCTGCTCTGGAAGAAAATTAGAAGACACAGAGAAATCTTCTCTCTGCTTTTGCTTCAGAGGAAACCCCAAGTCAAGGACCCGGGAAAGTAGAAAGAGGGTAAATGACCACTATCTGTACTTTTCAATGGTTCAGCACAGTGATTCTCTTCCAGATTAGACCTGTGACTTTTCTAAGAAAGTGGGAAGAAGTGGGAAGGAGAGAAGAGACAATTCTTACTCACTCCTTCCAGCAAAACAAACTGAAGATCTAGCACACTGTGAAAGTGATGACAAAACCATTCAAAAGAGAGAAGGAGGGGGAGAAACAGAGACACAGAGAGAGAGAAAGACTCGGTCAGCAGTCTTGGTGCAAATGAGAGAGGGATTCCCTTGGAGACCCAGCACTTAAGGTGACATCCCCCCCCCACCTTGTTTCCCTCCAACAAGGCTTTGGGAAAGCACTTGGTTGCAAGTTGGGCTGATGCGTGTTTGTCTTGCAAACTTGGAGAGGTGCAGGAAGGGAATGCTAGCCCAGTTGCAATGCTGGGAGGAAAAGAGGAAAGTGGGGAAGAAGCCAAGGAAGGAAGAAGAGGTAGCAGGAGAAACAGGAAGCAGGAGGAAGAAGAGGAGGAAGCAGAAGCAGGCATAGTAGAAGGAGCAGGAGGAGGGAGGACCTGGAACTCAGTTGTTGCAAGCCAATTGCAAGCCTAGCTGCTGAAGAACCTTTGCACTTTGCCTTACTGTTGGAGGGCAGGAACATGGCTGGGTGTGTGTGACAGGCAGCACTCCTGCTCCTCCCCCAAGCAAAAAAAAAAAAAAGGCAGTTTGGAGCCTCAGGAGATGCAAACAGCGTGTGGGGGAAGGAGAAGGGGGGGCAGTGTTCCCCCGCATCCCCGGCATGCCTTCCCCCCCCCCCCATGCCATTTTGAGTCTCCTGAGGCTCTGGGGAGGCTTGTTATGCTAAAAACAGGCTTCTCAATTAGGTGTTAGTTTGCCTCTCCCTGGAGCCTTAGAAGGCCCAAAACAGCACGGAGAGGCACCCCCCACCTTCTGCCCCACCCTGTTTTTGGCTTTGCAAGCCTCTCTACACTTACCTGGGAGCCAGAACCAGGCGCACTGCAACTTCTGGGAGGGGAGTGGTGGGGTGGGCGAGGCCAGCTGGTCTTGGGAACCATCGCTTTGCCAAACCAGATGTACAGTTAACATCCGGTTCGTCCGAACTGGCCAGAACCGGTAGAATCCTACTTCTGGTTGCTAGTAAAAATTCTGAAATCATAATAAGCATTTGGAATTTAGAGAAGCTATTTTAAAATAGCTAGCTAAATGGTTTGTTAGAATGCTTAATTAATTTGTGCATATTTTTTTCCATAGGTATCAGCTGATCCACTTGTTCTTCATTTCTCTGAAGATCACAGCCCCATCAGTGAACATGTGCCCCTTACCTTAGATATAAAATTTGAAAGGCTATATTTTGGAAAATATAAAAGAGAAGCAGCAGGATGTGCTAGAGTAAGTTTATGTTATTAATTGAAACTAGGCATCTTCCTTTGCAGAAATCTACTTTTAAAAATGGAATTTAAAAAAATCTAAATACATTTGTGATTGTAACACTAGAAAAATAGTTCGGCTCTGCAGAGATTCAGATCAAAACAGATGATGATTCTCAGTGATTCACAGTGAAGGTAGGGGTGCACAGAGCCATTAAACCTGATAATGTTTTCAAGGACTGTGCATCATCTGCAGAGAGAAACAAGACAGGTGCTAAGTGTATGCCTACACTCACTCATAATTAGTTTGGCCTTTGAGTCTAGACACAGTCTGCACAATCCCAAGGAATAGGGAAAGATTATTTTGTTTTAGGACCATAATCTTACTCATAACTTCAAATTACTGAAATAACTGACATGTAGGCACAGTTAAAGTACGCAGGATTTTGGCTTGGGTTAGTTATGTGCAGCTGAATGTTCAAGGAATTGTTAAAATAGAAGAAATAATTTGGAAGAATTGGTAAACATGAAAGAATGGTATCAATTATTAGTTTTGGATTGGATTTCCTTCAAAAAACCCATCCTCCTAATGTATTCTTCGATTAACTGAGAATAGAAATGCACTTTCAAACAAAGGATCCATCTTTCTTCTTGCTCTAGAGAACTAGAAAAAGAGAAAAATAAACCTCAAATGTAGTCTTCAAAGAAGTAGTTGTCAATTTGTAAAACATTCCTTTGCCCGTTTCCGAGTTACCATAAGCAAAAGGGGAGAAAAAACCTGAAGGAGCGTACAGCAATTAAAAACAGAAGTACGTCCCATGCTTATCTTACAAAGATTGTAGCCTAGGCACTGGATCTTCTGCCCATGAAAATCCTTCATTGGAGAATGTGATAGATGACACACAGCCTGTGAATGTGCTTCCTTGAAGAATAATTAATGACACACCCAGGGGTGAGGGGGTAATAGCATCATAGGTGACTGTAAATTACGTGTGGCAGAGTTGGCTTCATATAGGTCAACGCCGACATGTTGCTCCTAAGAAATCTTTTGGATTCATTTTCATTTTCTCAAGGGTCATGATTTAATTAGGGCAATCTCCGGAAATCTTAACAATAACATTTTAAAAAATAACACGTGAACAGTTTGAAAACTGTTACTACTTTTTAAAAACTTTATTTTATATCTATTCTATTAAAACTTTCTACTATATGTAATATTGTTTTCCGTTTGAATGAATTTGAATGAATCAGTTTGTTCCTCATGATACTGTTACCCCTTTAACAATAAAGTGTTATTCAACAGTTTTCACCAAATTCTCCTAAATCCTCCATTTAATTCCTACTAGTATGCTCTCCATCCCCCTTTGTTATTTATAAAATAAACTTGCCACTTACAATCATATATTAAGTAGTTATCCATATAAATGAATAAATAAACTTGATTTCCATTTACATAAATTTATTTGAAAGTCTCTTTGGAACTTTAGGAAAGGAAAATTGACATGAATTTAAACAAAGAACACAAATCATAAAATTCTTAGGTGAATGTAGCATTTTAAAGTTTTAAAACTGCAATAGACTTTCTGGAAACACACAAGATAAAGTACTGTTTGAAATATTGTGATCTATTTTTTTACCATACAAATTCTATTCTTAGACTATATTTCTAATACCTTGTACTAAGAAAGTCTAATTTTCTATTTTTTTATTTGAAGTTTACCATCAACTGCTTTACAATCCCATTTGAAGGTAAGATTCTATATTGCTTTCTCATATTTTCTAAGCAAGGTGATTAAACTTTACAAGAACCTTACACAAATTTGACTTCATAACTAAATTAGTATCCACTTAATTTCTTCCTTTTTTGTATTATTACTCTCCCTATACAATAAAAAAGCTGTTTGATCAGTTCTAAAAATGTATATATGTATACCTTTTCATTGAAATAATGGTTTTGATCCTATTATCAGAATAGTTCTAAAATATTACATTACTAAAGTAACAGATAACCTGAGATTTAAAAAAAAACCTTCTGACTTCAATTGACCAAATATGAAGCAGAATAATTATTACCTTGCCAGTGCTGTTTTCATTTTAAAACAGTTATAAATATGATTGTCAGAAATATGAGTTAAGTATAAATAATGAGCTTAAATATATCTTTCAGAAACACAACAGCCGATTGTATCTCTCAGTATAAAGTCTGCCTCTGTCCCTTTCTAGAGAAACCGTTTTGAGACTGTTAAGGTTACTACTGCATATTTTTTTCCATAGGTCCAGACAGATCAGCTGTCTCACTGATGTGTGTTAAATTATTTTCTCCACAGTTGCACTGAACAAGAAAATTGTACTCTCAATAGATTCCCTGCACTTAAAAAGATTTGGACTTTGGACAAATAAAGATTCATCAGATTTTGGCAATAGTGCTATCATTTTTCTTTGGCTGTCATTAGATTATATGGAACAAGTTGAAAATCAACTAGGAAGAATTATATTAAATAAGCAAGGTATGTGTAGATATGGGTTGCTATATAAATGTGATTAATAAAATAAATATGGCTTAGAAATTCTAAGGAGTGCAGGTGTTTGAGAGTGGGCATGGTTTACTATTTATTTTAGAATTATTGCATTGTCTTTTCTGTTCTGATTGCCCAGAACTACTTTGAAGTTGGGCAGTAATTGGATGCATTAAATTTAATTTATAAAAATATTTGCATTCCCAATCCTTCTGGATACTGCTCTGTCACAAGAGCCATTTCCGATCAATTCTGAAAACTGCTGATTAGCATTTTATATACGTATGTAGTCTTGAATTTTTGGTTTTCATGTAGCTTTGGAAGATGTAAATATTTTAATTCCCTGGTATGTAAAACTTGTAAACTGGAAATTCAAGAAAATATAGGGAAGTCATACAACAAGTGCAATCTGTGTTGTCATTTATCTTAACTAGATTCAGGCATAATGAACAGATCTGCCTTATGGATTTCTGAGTAGCAAAAATGTAGGTATACAGGAAATACTCTTTCCTGATTTATGCAGTTTTTTAAAATGATTTTTTTTTCATCAGCTGGTGCTATTGTAATTTCATATTTTTAATTTTTTTGATATTTCGGTAAATTTTTAACATTGCAATCTAAATTATTAATTCAGTTTTTAAAGTTAGAATTAATTTGGGGGTGGGGGTTGCTGCTGCTAATTTTGTTGTCCAAACAGTTTTTCCCCCATTATTTCTTACAGTTGAAGGAAGCAAATTCATTTTTATTCAGCTATCTCAGATGCTCACAGAAAAAGAGCAGGTGATGCTGAATAGGATAATTGCAGAAATAAGTACAAAGATTCATTCTGCAGACCTTACCAACTTTTTACCTTGGCAGCAAGCCATTGAAGAAATCTCATGTGAAGAAAATTCTTTCATGCACTATTGCTATGAAACATTTCAGAAGCACTTAGAAAAGAACAGAACTTCAGTTTCAGCAGAGCAAGCCCTTGAGGTAAAATACATTGCTCAGAAACAAATAATTTGTAGAATTTGAATTCCTCTGTAAATTTTAAAACAAAACAATTTTTTCCTGAAGGTCATAAAATTATAGGTGCCTAAATCAATATAGAATATTGCAATCTTTGTTATTGCTACAGTACTTTCATAATTTTGCTACAGTATACATATAATTTCAACATGGAAATATTTATTTATTTATTTACTTGTTTATAAAACATACAAAACATACAAAAACATACAAAACAATACAAAACGATTGCCAAAAATAAGCACAAAGCTTGACTATTTGGCAAGCGATAACGAATAACATTACAGTAAAAACAAAAGGGTCCAACATGATGCTCGTAGAATAAGGGTTAGGGAGAGAGAAAGAAAGGAAGAGAGAGGAGAAGAATAGAAGGGGAGGAGATGATAAAAACCTCCCGATATTAGTCTCGCCAAATCAACTCGACATACCTATATACCTAGACATATAAATGCATATACATATTTATGCTAGTAAATGACAGTGATGTATTCACATGATAAATGTTACCTTTGTCATATAAAAATTACATTGAATGAGAGAGAGAAGAGAAAAAGACAAAAACAATCATCTATATAATGTGCAGAATCATCTAATATAAGTGCAGAATAAACATATATTTTCTTGTCAGAACTTATTTTAAATGAAATTGTTTTCTCCTACTTGCAATACTTAAATTGACACATCCCTGATAGAATGAATATGTATAAAATAAAGTTTAAATGATCTATTATGATCTAAGAACAGCTGAATGGTAAACATGATTTTGTCATATTTTATTGCTATCCAAGTGATAGATTTAGTGAGGAACATGAAATGGCTTTTAATGCTGAAAGCAATACTATGTGCTATTTTTTTTTGCAGCCATTTTAAATGTTTGGGAATTGCTTTTCCATCATACATTTAATCTGCTCTAATATAGAATTTTCTTTTTGCCAGGAATGCAAATCAAATCTCATCAAGCCCAATTATACCTTGCTGCAGAAACAACATAGTGGGCAATACTCCTTTTCTGTTTCTTCTGTGAAAGGAAATGGATGGAAGGAGTTGCAGGAGACCGGACCTATGAAGAAGTGTGTATGACAGCTTTATGTAATAGTGAAACATCCTACTAATGATATAGCCATCTACTTACTGTACTAACAACTTCATTTTTTGTATACTAAATTAATAAATGAATATATCATGATATGTAAAAATAAAATTACAGTTTAAAATGTGTTATTTCATTTGTAGGTGTCTACCTTTCAGACCCATAAAGCTATTTTTATTGTTCAAAGAAGTCAAAGTAGGAATAAAATTTGGTCCATTTATTTCAATTTGTTTTGCTCTAGAAACATATTGCATTTATATGGTACTTATTTTCTAGCTATCATTCTTCACAATAGGATCATTTTGCTTCTGTTGTTTTAACATTTTATTCTCAATAGTATTCCAGCCAAAATGGAAACTTATATCCAAAGTATGAAAAATGAAGTTATTCTTGCAAAATCAGGATTTATCAGTTTTCCATCCATTGAAGCCTTTTCCTTGAAGTTGCTTGTCAAGATCAAATAATCATCCAGAATAGTGCAATATGGCATTGGGATAAGCCATTAGCAACAATTTGAGATATTCCTTACTTACCGTATATAATTTACTGCCTCTCATTCCTCAAAGTGGAAATGCCTCATCAGGCAATTCAGTATCGATGAGCTTTCTACAACCTGGGGAAGGGATATGAGCAATTCTTACTTATATGAATAAAAGCCATCTATTCTGCTTCAGAAATCTTAGTCATTACAGTATTTTCTATCTCATTGAGCTTTAAATTATCTTCCTCAATTAGGGGAAGGAAAACAATTGACTTCAGTTCCACTAACATAGGCCATCCACATGGTCATGCAACATTTGCTAGGCAGAACTGGGCCAGGACTAGAAATTTGGAGACAATGTTAAATAATGGTGTATCACATAATGTAGTCATATCTTCCCAAAATATGATCACATTTAATAGAAAAGCCTCAGCACCAACTGGAATTAAAATGTTTGATAAGCATACCTTTTTTCACGTTTTCACAGTATTTCCCATTTTTCATTTTTCTTTTAGTCAAGTTTTTTTAAAATTTATATATAAGTCTTTTGAATAGTGTATTGTCCGAGCATACCATTTTACAAGGAAAAAAATAGTAACATATATACTGATAGCAATAGTAATATTACAACAAAATGATTCTAATCATATTTATAATTATATTAGCTTATTTGTAGTCCTATTGATTATATTAGCATACTTATAAACAACATTCATGTTTTACTTTAACATAATAATGCTCTTTCTTCATCTATCTACCTCTTGTCTCTAACCGGTGTTTCCTATTTTTCAGTAATTACATATGTATATGCATATAGGTTGTACTCTTCTTTCAAATAAGATTCCAAAGATAGAATAACATTTGGATTTTATGTTTATAAAAGTGAATTACTTTTAGCAAGAAATAAAAATCAAATTGTTAAATTCTAACAGTAGTAACTTCACAATAATTCTTTCTTTTTGTTTTTCAGCTTGATTGTTTATCCTCCTTCACCTGCAAAAGGAGGACTTGGTGTCACAAAAGAGGATTTGGAGTGTTTAGAATATGGAGAATTCCTAAATGATGTGATCATTGATTTTTATCTTAAGTAAGTAAAATTGATGATAAGTTCCTTTGCAGTTGACAGAGTTATTGCTTCATAAGAGGCAATTTGGAATGCTGAAAGTAGTTTCCCCTTCCTCTAAATCAACCTGTAAGTGATTTTTCTGCATTTGTATTGATTAAATATTAGCTTGTTTTGTTGGAAATTAAATTATTTAAATTTACTCCTAATTATTTTAGAATGTCAAAAACATGACTTTCAAATGTTTAATGTACAAGAAATCAGTTGTATAAATAGCCAATCACTTTATTGCTTTTGATATTTTTTCCAGGCAAACTGAAGAATAAAAATCACAAGCATTACATGTTGCTAAAATGCATATAAATAAATAACAAAAAACATTTTCATATAAGAAATAGAACAGCATTGTTTTTTTTCTTTTGTCTGTTTGGTAGATATCTCCAATTAGAAAAAGCTCCCAAGGAACTTGCAGATCGGTCACACATATTTAGCAGCTTCTTCTACAAATGTTTGACCAGGTCGGAAAAGAACTCAGAAGAAAATCCAAAACTGTCGTAAGCTGATTTTAAATAAGTAACATTTGTATTTCTTAAAACAAAGGAAATAGAACTATTTCAGAGAATTATTCCTGCTCTAGAGTTGTGGATTTTGATAAAAATGTGGCACTTTTCCATAGGAAAGTTTAGTTGATTTACCGGTGCATCTTTTTTCGAGTTAGGCTTGAACAGCTACAGCTAAACTCTTGCATTCTAAATATGATCAAGAGAATTTGTAAACATATTACAAATTTGTAAATTTGTAAGAACTCTAATCCAGAAAGCCATATTAGTATCACAAGATTGCAATAATTTTGGGAAGTGCATTTTAATAAAAAATGGTAAATACATATATATGTAAATAAAATCTCCAATATTTCTCCAAAAACCTTAAATGAATTAGTTTTTTGTTGTTGTTGACGATGATGCTCTTTCTACCATGATACCTTTTCCTAATGCAGTTCCTTTACATTTTAGAATAATAATAGTAATAACTATTGTTATTTATAATTCCCACCATTCTTATGAAGATTTTAGGCCTCAATTTTTTATATGCATAGCACAGAATGGAGAAGGGAGCTATAGTTTCGCTGGTCACTCTGTCAGTTCAGACTCCTATATAGAAGGAGATAGGAACTTGAATAATTGTACTGATGGGTATTGCTACATAATAGTGATGGGCCAAGTAGTCTTGGTCAGCTGATTCACAAAAAGTGAATTGACCTATTGTCATGTGAAGGTTAATATAAAGTAATTTATAGGTTCTTTCCAGATAGGAAAATCAATATTTATTATTATTCTGATAAACAGTATTAATTATTATTTTATATTCACGCAGAATAGCACAAAGAAGACACCGAAGAGTAAAAAGATGGACTCGATATATAAACATTTTTAATAAAGATTACATTTTTGTACCCGTAAATGAAGAGTAAGTTTGCTGTATATTTTGGAACGCAATTAATGCTTTCTGCTTTAATATAGACCTCTGTGTCAGCTTGTGTTCAGTATGATCGTTTTGGTATATGTAGAGTTCATATATTCTTGAAAAGGGCATGAAGTCATCATTAATAAATGCGAGAAATAAAATTAGAAATGTATATGAAACTTATAGTTGTAACTTGGTAATATAGATGCTATCTAAAGGAACAAAGATTAATAGAGAAAAATGGTGTAGTAATTGTTTTATTTCAAATACTTTGCCTTAGAGCAGGGATATCAAACTTGCGTAGTCTCAGCATCATGTAACATATTGCAACTTTTTTTCTCTTTGCTAAACTGGGTATGGGTGTGGCCAGCATGTGACACATCTGGACCATGGGCCACGAGTTTGACAGCCTTGCCTTAGAGGAAATAAAAATAAAAGAGAAAGGCACTCATATTCCAAAAAAAATTTGTTCATTTCTCTTAGAAAAGCAGATATGATTTTCCTCTGCCTTTTCTTGTTCAGGTCTCATTGGTATATTGCAGTAATTTGCTTTCCTTGGTTAGAAAAAGTTACATATAAGGATTGTGAAAGTCAACATTTGCCACAATCTGACTTCCAGCAATTTCCACATCAGTCAGAAAGTAATAGTGGAACCATTAGAAAAGAAAGTGTTTTAATCCTTAGTGATATCTGGTGTGATTCTGAAGAGCAACATATAAAGAGCAACCTGCACAATGAAGGTAATGATTTAAGAATTATGTAGTGGATTTTTTAAAAAAGAAAAGAAGACCTATATATAAAATTCTTGCAGATCAATGAATGAAAACTTCTTATATATCTTTCTGGTGTGCTTTTCCCTCTGTGGCCTGCTTAACCAGCTAGAAGGTTTAGTGATGTTTGCTATCTGCTCATTATAATCCAAGCATCTTATTAGGAATGATCTAGAGGCAACCAAAAGTTTCATAGCTCCTGTTTATTTTTCTATCCATTTTGTTTTACATTTCACACTGATAGTCTAGCTCCATATTCATGCACAGTTGATCCCTGCATACAAGCCTAAATTGTCCCAGTATCAGTCAGTGTCTCAACATACGTAAGCTTCTTCATAAACTACAACTCACAAATCTATCCTTTGCCTTTTCAGTTGAGACTTTTTCCTGTAGTAGATAACGTTGCAGAAAAATATATTGGAAAAAGTCCTGGATTATTCTATTGCAAAAATTACTGGTGATTTCCAGGATTTAATGGATTACATGTTACTACGTCACCAGTGCCAGTGTACCCTATAAGCAATGATTCTGTCAAAATGCTATCTGTAGGAGTATATAGCAAAGGCAACCTTTTGTTAGCCCTGGGCCTTATTTCACATTTTTATATGATTTATTTCCAACTTTTTTGTTGGTGGAAAATAAAAATAGGAAGGTAATGGCACCCTGGGATCTTAAGTTGTCATCTTTTAACTGTTAATATGACTGTAACATTATGTTCAGCCAGGCCTATATCCCTAAAATGTGCCTGTCTGGTCTCTAATTGAAGTGCTATTCATTATGACAAATACTGAAAGAATAGTGTGTGTGGGTGTGTGGGTGTACTTGAACCTTATTGAAAAGACTGTAGATAAAATCAATACAAAGTATAAATATCCATTTTCAATACAAAGCCATCTTCCATCTATATTATTTTTCTTTAAACCTGTTTTGTTTTATCTTAGATATTCAACCAGATACCATAGCTTCAGAATTCAGTTCCAAACTTTCCAAAGTAAGTATTTTGATTGCATTCATATAATTATATCTCTGCTTGTAGGTTTTGCAGTTGAAAAACGGTTTTTATATGTGTAGGCTCCTTCTCCTTGGAATTAGTTTCTCTGTGCATGAGAAACTGATTTAGAAGATGCCAAGATATTAACTAATTTCAAAATGTTAATGTCCTAACTTATTCCAAAACAGCTACTTATAGTGTTTTATCCAAATGAAAAAAAAATATTTACTGTCGAGTCGCCTTATCAGGGAGATGGGTTGCATACAGAGTAAAAGAAATAAAAAAATAAAAAATAAAAATTACCGTTCAAAGTTGTGACAATACTAAACAAGTAGTATTACTGGTCCTCCAAAGTTCTGTCCATCACAACACCCTTGTGTTCACGTGGCTGCAATTTGGACACTTGGAAATTGGCTTGCATTTAATGATGGTGGCAGCATCCCACGATCACATGGTCACCATTTGCAATATTTCCTGCCAACTTCCCATAAGCAAAATTAATGCCAACAGGGAAGGTCTCAAGTCAGTATGATAAATCCCTCTGGCTTTCTTGCACTTCTGCCCCACCATATCATCCATCCCAGAGCCTACCTGGTTTGTAACACACAGAGCCATCCATCTTCTCTATCCTGTGCTTGCACCATGCCATTTACTCCCTGGCCTTCCTGTGCTCACATCACATTGCACATCATATATGGTCATCTTGTGTTCATAGCCTGTACCAGACCTCCCAAATTCTCCCAGAACTTCCCTTGCACCCCCCACTATCCTTACCTAGAATTGGCACTGCTTTACACTTAACATTCCATGTGTCTTGGTGTTATGATGGCAATTGGGACTCTTGGGGTTGCTGTCATCAAGCAATGAGGTCACATACATTATACTTTACAACTGTCCCGTATTCCATCAAAAAGGAGGAGAGTATATTTGACTTTAATTAATCTTATTCCTATCAAACTCTGATTATGTACTAATAAAAAAATGTGATATGTTAGAAAATATATGAATATGAATTGTAATTACTTTTCTATATATAATCCATATACAGTAAGATTCTGAAAAATACACATAGAAATTAAGATAAATACAATTCCATACAATAATAAATAAATATTGATACATTCTAGAGAGCCAGTTTGGTCTAGTATTTAAGATATCATACTAGAAATCAAAAGACCATGAGTTTCAGCCCCACCATAGCACAAAGCCATCCGGGCAGCTTTAAGCTAGTCACTTTCTCTTAGTCCTAGGAAGCAGTCAATTGCAAACCATTTCTGAAAACCTTGCCAAGAAAATTGTAGGGACTTTTCTAGGGAGTCTCAAGAATCAGATATGATTAAAGAAAGAAAATCATACATTCTAGGCTTTTTTTTTTTTTTGTAGTTTTGTAATATAATTGTAATAATGGGAAATAAATTTGTTTTTCACTTGGATTAACAATTTTTTAAAAAACAATTACATTAAAGCAGAAAGGAATTTCTTGCTATTAAAACAATATATCACAAAGTCATAAAAATTGCATATTTGCCAATCCTGGATGAGTAATAACAAAGTTGAATATATTGGTAGATTAATTTTGAATTGAATGACAAAATCTGCAACAAATATGTCCCATTCAAGATTGGTAGCAGTCTTGTTTATGATAAAATGGGAATCCTGGTGAATAAAAAGTTATACTTACTGAGCAGGGATTGGGATGCTACTGGTTCTGCTTGGCTCTTATAGAACTGGTAGCTCTGAAGAGCAGCAGACACTGAATCGGTTCTGTGTTTGCTGTTGTTTGGCTCACCCATCTACCCAGGCTGTTACCTGTCCTTTCTTTCCGACTTTTTCAAGCTCAGCTGCTTTGCACACTACAGCTGAGCTTGAAAAAGCAGTAAAAAAGTGGCTTTTCAAATGCTGCGTACCTGTATGCAGCACTTATCAGCTGTCCGGATGGCACAACTTAAGGTTTATTACATACATGCAAAACGTAATCACTGAACCAGTAATGATACCAATTGAATAACAGCCCTGATACTGAGCCAGGATTTAAAATGGTAACATCTATATTTTTGTTAGCCAAGGTTTGTAAATAAGTTGTTAAAAAAAATTTCAGAATATCAGTTATATATTAATTAAATGACTTTAAATTTAGTCTTCAGCATTTGGCCATTATTGAACTGTTCCAAGTTAATGACAAATTCATTGTTTAAATCCAGGTTTATTTAACAGTTTATCACATGGTTTATCTTTTCTGGTTTATCTTTTTCTGATATTGTGAATGTCTTTCAGAATTTCTCAGACACTTTAAAAATGAAAATTTGTAAAAGGTAAGCAAGTGCATTTATTTTCATTTTTAAAAAATATATACACATACATGTACGCACATATATACATATGTGTATTTTGTGTGTTTGCAAGGTGGTGAACATACCTAATACTGCTTTCACCTCCTGTTTTTCTCACACTAACAACTTTGTAAGGTGAGTTGAACTGAGATAGATTGAGTGGCCCAAAGTCACCCAGCTGGCTTTCATGCCTAAAATGGACTAGAATTCACAGTCTCCTAGTTATTATCCTGGTGGCTTAACCGCTAGAATAAAACATACTTTAATGTATAATTTAGCTGTTATCCTGTCTCCACAGTTATAAGTTAAGTATACAGTTATTTTATTGAATTTTACCCTGAAATGCTCAAAATCAAGACGTGTTTTGTATAATACCTTTTTTTTTCTTTTACACAGGCCATGTATCCTTATCTTAGATTCTCTGAAGGCAAGTTCAGTACAAAATACTGTTCAGGTCCTGAGAGAGTAAGTACCACTGCAATTCAATTTATTTTTACATTTATATATTACATCATAACATATAAATCAAAAGATACACATATCAAACTTAAATATTAGATTTGTTTGGTTTTTGTACAGTTTAAAATTCAGTGAGGCAATTGATACCACTGCCAGATTTTCCTCTCATACTATATTTATTTTGCTAAATCTGCAAACATCTATATTTAATAATATGAATGAAACGTAACATATTATAAAATAAAAATAAGGTTATATAGAAGCAAGGTTGTATCCATATGTATATGAATTCATATCTAATATGCTATTCCTGTTTGAAATATGCAAAGCACAGAAAAGAAGTAATAAATGGTAAATCTAAGAAATTCAATAAATGAGAATTTAAAAAAAGAAATATATGTACATCTATTTTATCTAGAGTAATAAATTAAAATAGTGCATCTATGCACTACCCTAATTTTCAAACCATCCTTGCTTCCACAATGTCCATTCATGTCTTCCACTGTTTTTAAATAACTTTCTGTTCTTCTCATCACTCTTTTTGAGGAACTTGCCAGCTCTGTCTAATTGTGACTTTCTTCATCTTCATCTTCATCTTCTTTCATATCAACTCATTCATTGCCTTCATACAATTCAATTCTCATTCAGTGGTTTTCTGAGATTAAATTAATTTAACATACTTCATTAGTATAAGTTGTATATACTAATGTATTTACTATATACATATACTAATG
This sequence comes from Laticauda colubrina, assembly GCA_015471245.1. Classification (NCBI taxonomy): domain Eukaryota; kingdom Metazoa; phylum Chordata; class Lepidosauria; order Squamata; family Elapidae; genus Laticauda; species Laticauda colubrina. The sequence goes on along the minus strand of BLBF01000006.1, from coordinate 35,549,882 downwards.
TATATACTAATGTATACTTGTGTATTCAATGCAAATTCATTGAGTATTCAATGTGTATTCAATCCTTGTGTATTCAATGCAAACTCATTTATTCTTGAGCCTATCTCTTATTGACATATGATTTTCCATTCCAATCATTTAGTTCACCTAATTTAATTTATACCAGAATTTGGTATCAAGGTATTTATACCTTTTCAGCTTTGCGGACTGGCGGGAGGGAGAAAGGGCATGGATCTGTGTGCATAGTAGGCAATTGGGCCCGCTGCTCACGCAAATGGAGTGCATATACATGTACTGTCACCCTGCCAGTTTTGCAGCCCAGTTCCCGAAGGCTCAAGGCTCAGTAATGGGCCATGTCCTAGGGATTGGGGACCACTGATTTATACAACTTTTATTTCGATATAATTAGAGTATCAAGGCTTCATACCAAGTCTAAACTATTTTCACTTCACATCCCCAACAAGGTTCAAGAAGTTTATGGACTATAAATCAGGCAGAGACTTAAGAAACAATAAATATATAGTATATACCCTTTAACCATTCTAATTTCCAAGTTAAAATTCTGAGCATTTTCTCCCTGCCTTTCCAAGGCAGCTGCTAGTTTCCCATGTGATACATTGCTTACATCCATATTGCCTCGTTTTGTCTTTGTAATATTGATGAAATATGATTCAAGCATCTTCATGTCCTGAACCAACTGATATCTAGAAGAAGGCATGAGTAATGTCTATATTTTTCACCCTGAGTTGCTTATAAAAATAATAAGGGTAGAATGTGAACAAAATTAAATAGATTCATGTCACCACAAGCATTTCTTATATATTTAGCCATAAATACACTGCTCAAAAAAAATAAAGGGAACATAAAAATAAGACATCTTAGATCTGAATGAATGAAATATTCTTATTAAATACTTTGTTCATTACATAGTTGAATGTGCTGACAACAAACTCACACAAAAATTATCAATGGAAATCAAATTTAGCAACCCATGGAGGTCTGGATTTGGAGTTACACTCAAAATTAAAGTGGAAAAAAAACACTACAGGCTGATCCAACTTTGATGTAATGTCCTTCAAACAAGTCAGAATGAGGCTCAGTAGTGTGTGTGGCCTCCACGTGCCTGTATGACCTCCCCACAATGCCTGGGCATGCTCCTGATGAGGTGGCGGATGGTCTCTTGAGGGATCTCCTCACACACCTGGACTAAAGCATCCCCCAACTCAGATGTAACGTGGTGTTGGTGCATGGAGCGAGACATGATGTCCCAGATGTGCGCAATTGGATTCTGGTCTGGGGAACGGGTGGGCCAGTCCATAGCATCAATGCCTTCGTCTTGCAGGAACTGCTGACACACTCCAGCCACATAAGGTCTAGCATTGTCTTGCATTTAGGAGGAACCCAGGGCCAACCGCACCAGCATATGGTCTCACAAGGAGTCTGAGGATCTCATCTCGGTATCTAATGGCAGTCAAGCTACCTCTGGCAAGCACATGGAGGGCTGTGCGGCCCCCTAAAGAAATGCCACCCCACACCATTACTGACTCACTGCCAAACCGGTCATGCTGGAAAATGTTGCAGGCAGCAGAATGTTCTCCATGGCATCTCCAGACCCTGTCACATCTGTCACATGTGCTCAGTGTGAACCTGCTTTTATCTGTGAAGAGCACAGGGCGCCAGTGGCAAATTTGCCAATCTTGGTGTTCTCTGGAAAATGCCAAACGTCCTGCATGGTGTTGGGCTGTAAGCACAACAACCCCCACCTGTGGACGTCGGACCCTCATACCACCCTCATGGAGTCTGTTTCTGATCATTTGAGCAGCCACATGCACATTTGTGGCCCGCTGGAGGTCATTTTGCAGGGCTCTGGCAGTGCTCTTCCTGTCCCTCCTTGCACAAAGGCGGAGGTAGCGGTCCTGATGCTGGATTGTTGCCCTCCTATGGCCTCCTCCATGTCTTCTGATGTACAGGCTTGTCTCCTGGTAGCGCCTCCATGCTCTGGATACTACACTGACAGACACAGCAAACCTTCTTGCCACAGCTCGAATTGATGTGCCATCCTGGATAAGCGTCACTACCTGAGCCACTTGTGTGGATTGTAGACTCCGTCTCACGCTACCACTAGAGTGAAAGCACCGCCAGCATTCAAAAGTGACCAAACCATCAGCATAGGAACTGAGAAGTGGTTTGTGGTCACCACCTGAAGAACCACTCCTTTATTGGGGATGTCTTCTTAACTGCCTATGCTTTCTACCTGTTGTCTACTCCATTTGCACAACAGCATGTGAAATTGATTGTCAGTCAGTGTTGTTACCGAAGTGGACAGTTTGATTTCACAGAAGTGTGATTGACTTGGAGTTCCATTGTGTTGTTTAAGTGTTCCCTTTATTTTTTTGAGCAGTGTACATTAAACAGCTGAAGTGACATGATGCCTCCCTAATTTTTTTTCTGCTCAGTGATTAACAATTCACTAAGCATTCCATTTATTCTCATGCAGATTATACTTTAATAAGATACCTCTTTTATTGCCTTCATCAATCAGCTTTAAATTCATATTCTCACAAATAATTCCATAATAAGAGCCTAGTTCCTTTTCCTATATTTCAGCTAAACAATATATCAGTGACCAGCTGAAGAGCAAAATCTGATTTGTATACACTTACCTTATCTGTTCTATATTATGGGTGCGATAATAGCATTGTTCCATTTGTCATATACCAATAATGAGTACCTAAATCTAACCCTAACAATTGATAAATGTTTCTATTGTTCCCATTTTGCCTAAAACATGTTTGAGATTGTGAAAGATGGTATACATGGAGGGGGAGCTGGAATTATAAACTAGAGTGAAATGGCAGTTTCCCAAGAAGGATGAAGCACATTCCCAAAAGGGAAGGGAAACAAAGATAGCATAGCCCAAATCTGGATAGAAGACAGAAGAAGAAAGAGAAGATAGAAATTCTATAGAACTCTGTAGAATTTCCCAGAGTATATCTGTAGGCTGGAAGCAGTGAGAATTTAGTCTGCCAAGCTTCTTTTGCTACAGTCCATGTAAACAAATATAGAACTGAACTGTGGTTAAATTGTTCTAGATCATTCTTGGACTTAGCTTGACAAAGAGAAAAAAATTGGGATTCAACTGAACCTCAGTTACTTCTCACCTTGCTAGAAACATAATTCAACTGCTTTACATATCAGTTTTTATATATCAGTTTTCTCTGTCAGAGGCTTTACTGTATACATCTATGCTGTATACAAATCAAGTCAAAAGCAGCTGAAATATTTGAGGGGAGAAGCGTAGAAAATTTTCTCTTCACATACTATACCAAGTGTACAATAATAACTTTAATAATGATTATTTCATATATCCACAGAGGGCTGGTTTGGATTCAAACCATGTAAATCAGTGGTAGGTTATTGAGACTTAAATAAACAATAATTAATTTTTCAAGTTATCACATTGGAAAGCAAATCACGTAGTTTGAACTCATCTTAATATACTTCTCTTTTTCCATTTTAGATATCTAGAAGTAGAATGGGAAGCTAAACGCAAAAGTTGTCGTGAGTTCAGCAAATCTACTATGGTAGATTTTTATCCAAGGGTCCCCAAACAAAATAATAACAGTGATTGTGGGATATACTTATTGCAGTATGTGGAAACTTTTTTTCAGGTAGAAATAATTTCAATGCATTTTGTACTTGTCCTTTTATTTTTTTCTGGATAAACTTTGAGATTGTTTCCAGTGCGTGGTTAATGAATAGAAATAGCCTTTGTTAATCAAGCCCCATCCTTATGTGTGGATTTCAATCCTCAGAACTCTCAAAAATAAGACTGGCTCAGAAATTCAGGGGAATGATGTTCACGTGTCTTGAGAGTGCCCAAGCTGAGGTCGTAAATGCTCTTTCAGATCTTCAATTTCATGAAAAGGCTTTTAACAAACAAATAGGGGCTTATCGTATAACATATTGTAAGATGCTCTGATCTTCCAATGCTGATCCAAGATTTATTTATTCAGCTAATGTTGTTCATTAGTTAGTTATTTTTGTGCCATTGAATCAGTGTTGAGTCCTGCAGTTTTCTTGCTGCTTTTTCAGATATTGTTTACTAATAATTCCTTCCTAGAGTTGAGAGAAAATGGCCGGCCCAGGGTTAACCGCTAGCTTTGTGCCTGTCTCCTGGTTTCTAGCCTGAATAGAATACAAATTTGGATTTGTGCTTATGTTTTTGGGTATACTGTAACTCATTGATCGGATGTCATTATATGAATTATATATTTATTTTATTAACACTAGAAGCAAAAATATTTTTAGCAAGATAAACAATACTGTTTTAAAATTTACTTACACAGAATCCTTTTTCTTTAAATCATCAGAATCCTATTATTAACTTTGAGCTTCCGGTACACTTGGAGCAATGGTTCCCTCCTCACCTGGTGAGAAGAAAACGAGAACAGATTAAAGACTTGATCTTGCAACTACATTTTCAACAGCAGAGTGGCAGCAAAAGCTAGCAGATTTTTCTTCTGGATCTTGAAAATTAAAAAGCATAGATCCAGAAGTATGAGAAATCTAGTCTGTTCTTTTAATGTTGTCAAGAGCTGCATTTCTGTATTTATTTTAAGGGTTACATTTGAACTATATTTGCAGAAAATGAAAGCATATAAATTATAATTATGTAATTTAAAGTAAATGTCATTACACCATCTAATTTTGTTTCAATGGGAAAAATAGAAGCAAAATTGCAAACAGCAAAGATGGAAGAATACTTTAATCCTAAGAAGTGTAAATAATTTTCATTTCAAAAGCTGGAAAGTAAGTCTTCACAAGATGGATACATTTTAAAAGGCATATTTAATATTTTTAAAAATAGCATTTCAATATTTAAACAAAACACTGAATATATATGTATAGCTGCGTTTGAATATACTAGATATGGTATCGTTCCATTGAATTTTAGCTATATTTTGGGTTTTCTTATTCATATGCACAATCACTTTCTACATGGTATTTTTAAAATGCCAGAACACAATATAAAGTCATGCTTCAAAGTTATAAAATGGAAGTGTCGTTTGTTTTCCATGTTAATTTGGTTACATAGCCCTGATTAAAACCTAATCTGTTTCTGTTGCTCAGAAATTGTATATGAATACTGTGTATTTAAAAGACACTTAACACAAGATTATATGGTTTTCACTGTACTGGGTACAGCTGGAGCTTATATCTGGCAAAGTATCACCCTGGTGGGATTTTATTAATATTTCAATTATTTATTGGTGGTGGAGTCAGTGGAAGTGTGTAATAAGCATTTTTATTGAAATCCTATATTAACATCTAGGAGTAAGCCTCATTAAATTCTATCACCAAGTAAACTACTTCACAATTTTTCAAAGTGACATAAAACAAACTTTTCTTAGCCAAAAGAGATATGCTTTTGAAAATACATATTGAAAAATTGAATATATATGATTCTCCCAAGTATTTACATTTGAGATTGAAGCTGTTAATAGAAGAATTTCTACTGAACTAAAGGACCCTAAAGAATAAGGGAGCTGTTAAATGTTAAAGAAGGAATTTTACTATTGAATAAATTATTATTTTATTACAATATTTGATGAATTCTTTTTCTTTTATAAAATTCTCAGGATTACTCTGTTGAAATAAGGTTTGACTTGACAGTTGTTTGCAAGAGATCAGTGCTATTTCTTGGAAAGATGCTGCAATCCTTTTATCAATGATTATTTTAAATATTCAATTCAAATGAAAATTTTCTTACATGAAATAAATACTGCACAGAGAAGAAACAAATGCTATTTATTTGACTAGTTGGTAACTAATATATATTTTAATTACATATTTTTTGTGACTCTAATCACATAAAAATATATATAATGTTTACCTGGCTATACACTTTCCTCTTGTATCAGTTTCCTTTTGTACTGTACTATACACTTTCCTTTTGTATCACGTATCAGTTATGTGTTGGAAAATTGATACAGTCATGTGAAAAAGAAAGTACACTCTCTTTTCCTAGAGAGATACTGGAAGCCGGCTACTGCCGGAATGTGCTGCAGCAGCTCCTCTTGGTTTTATTTTATTTTGTCAACTTTTAGTACACCCATTGGATCCTTTTTATTTAAATAATATGTTTGGAGAAGATAACAGTGTAGACCACAACACAGACAAAAGTTTTTGATTTTTGGGACTAATAAGGCATGGGAAAAAGAAAGAAGTGCCATGGCACCAGTCCAAGATCTCTCCCACAAGTGAAGACTGCAAAACAACCAGAATTGAGGAGCACTTTGATAACAAGACATCTGAAAGTAAAACTTACCCCTCTCCACAGGACCTGAAAAGAGATCTGACAAAACAGCAGATACTAGACTTTCCCGATCTAGTGGTGGAGGAGCAAAATGACAGCCAGATTTTTTCACAACTAAGCCAGCAATAGCTGACATGTTAAGCTTTTCACTGATAAGTGAAATTTTGATAAAATAAAATAGAGACCATGGAAAATGAAAGTGGAAAACTGGTCATTTAAGAAAGGAAGAGAATATCTTGGGATTGTTTGGTGATAAATAAATTTTAATTTATGGCAGTGGTGGTATTTGACCGATTCAGCCCGATTCTGGCGAGACAGTAGGAGTGATGAGCAGCGGAGATCGAACTGGTTCTCTCTGCCGCTCTGCTGTTGGGCCCACCTGCCCACCCGGGCTCCCATACTCACTTTTATCTGCTGAATTTGAAGCGCAGCTGCTTTGCACAGCACAGAATAGTGCCGTGCGGCAGCTGCTGAAGCAACCAGGATCATGCAGGCTTGCAGGATGTGAGTTAGAATGCCTCTGCACCTGCGCAAACACCTCTGCACCTGCACAAAGTGCAAGTTTGGTGCATGTGTGAATGCAAAGTGTATGCATGCGCACAAAGTGTGCCCACCAAGCCATGCCCACCAAATTGGTGGCAAAAATATTTGAATCCCACTACTTATTTATGGACATTGGACTATCTGAGCAATCTGGAAAACTTAAAAGGGGAACTAATAAAAGCTGATCATTGGAAAGAAACTTTATAGACATTGACTGAATTTAAATTACTGGACAGAAGTGTTTAAAAATGACAGAATCTCTTTTGGAACTAAAAATGGAACTTAGAAATACGAAATAAATCTTACAAGAAAAAGGTAAATTGTTTGGCTTTGCTCTACAATTTTTAGAAATGGCGATTTCTGAGTATGAAGAACAACAAGCAGAGCCAGAAGAGGAGGAGCTGATTAAAGAAGAGGCCATTTTTAATGGACAATTGGAACAATGGATTTTAAAGTGAAGGGGGGAAAGAATATGAATTAAAAATTAGAGATTTGAAAAAGTAACTAGAAAAGGGACCATTCTGAAAACCAAAGTAAAAGGAAACAGCAGAAAAGAGAATTGCAGAAGGTAGCTTTAAAGAGGAAGGGGGATAAAAATTGAAGGAAGAAAGGGAAGGGACAAAGGAGGGGGAAAAGAAACAATAAGAAACAGGACCAGGAAATACAGAAATATGGAAACTGAATAAAGATGAAAAGAAATTGTTTATTTAAAAGAATAGAGATAATGGTTAATTAAGAATTAAGAAAGGAGATTCTGCAAGATAATGAGGTGTGGTGTAAATGTACTAGAAGCATTAAACTAGAAAGTAGGAAAATATAGATTGTTAAAATGACTGGAACTGATATTTTTTCTGCTATTTGAAGGTTTGCTTTTTATTAAATTATATACAGAGATAAATGGAATAAATATTTAAAAAGAAAAATTATAAGCTAAATAACTTTAATGAATTTAAAGAATATAGTTGAAATGTGAGGATTGTTGTAATGACACTGATATCAGTTTTTATTTTGGATTTAATAGAGTAATTCTTTTTTGGGGGGGACTATAAATAATTTCTATGTAATTGAAAGGGAAAATGCCATGCGGAATCTGACATAAACAATATATATGTAATGTAGTTGTTAGGAGATTACTGTTACTAATTTTTAGGCTATACTTAAGTTAAAAGATTATTGGGATTTAAAGGAGGAACAATTAAATGATACATAAGATATAGGGGTGGAACAGTCTAATTGGTAATGTAGAGGAAATTTTATCTTTTTTTGAAATGTTTGAATTGAGATGGAATTTCTGAAATGATGAAATAAGAATATGCAATGAAATTACAAACCTGACAGATAAAAATCTAAAGTACATGGAATTTGAAGATATGAGAGCTATTTAAAATTTAAGGAATAGGTTAAGAAATGAATTGAAAATTGATAAAATAGGCTGGAGAAAAGTATTTTAGAAAAAATGATAGAAAATGTGTAAGATAATGATAAGATATGAAATGAAATGTGAAACATGGGTATGTAATTAAAGTCATGTTTGTATGTAAATGGAATAATGTAAATGGAACTATGCTGTTCATTAAAAAAGATATTTTTAAAATGTGGAAATCTGAATAAAACTTTATTTAAAAATGTTTTGAAGATAAAATTAAGATACAGATTGGCAGCAACCTCTAACAACATGTTATGTATTTGTCTCAGATGTCCATGGTGTTCCAACATTGTATTTGAAAAATAAAATGTCCCAAATATTGGAATATGGGAATGTTGACTTTTTAAAGAAATATTTTCACTTTGACAATCTTACTGGAGATCACCAACTAGGCCATATCCTGGTGATCACAAACCAGAAATCATGAAGTTGGATATATAACCTATGCCTGGTCAAATCTGAATAACTGTCTTATGTTTCTTAAACTGCATAAAGCTTGTTACTTCTTTGAAATTTCTTGAAAGTAATTTTGAATTATGTTTTTTTAAAGTCATAGATTCTTTACATAATGCACAAATGATTTAGATGGAGAACTCACAGCCTTTTTACTCCATCCAATTTTTTTTCATGTGTCAACCAGGAGAGAGGAAAAAAACTCTTTCATTTGCAGTGGGTTGCATTGTGCCCATGATAATTAAACTACTTCAGCGCACATTTTCATTTCAATGGATTCAGACAGAAGTATATATATTTGACTATAGAACCTGATCATACTTATCTCTTTATTTTTCATGGGATTGAATTAGGGCAAAGAGGAACTACTAGGCCATTTCACAGAACAAAGGTTTACATATATCTATTACGTATACTCATTTGCAGTAGCTGTCCAAATAGCCTGACTTGGTGATCCTCTTGATTTAATTGTGTTTGGCATTTTTTGTATTCCTCAAACATTCCAGCTTTCTAAAGGTTGTAAGCTGATGATTAGCTTACACAAACTCTGGTTTAAGCTGCTTTGTGGTCAGTACTCTCAAATTCAGGCACAAAACAGCCTGCTCTTTGTTAGTCTGCTATCCAACTACACAGCAGTAGCAAACTACACTACACAGCAGTAGCAAACTACACTTTCATGGCTCATTGTGGAAGGAAAGAGTCTGACTTGATAGAAGAGAAATGTTTTCAAGCTTCCCCCCTCATTTGTATGACTTCACCTGTTTATACTGATAGAGATAAGTAGGTAAAAGTAGGAATTTACAATATTGGTATGTACTGCATATCTCTCTGTGTGTACATATGTAGGTGTATATAGGTAGATATAGAAAGTATATGTAAGTAGGTAGGTAGGTATAGATATGTATCTGTCCATATGTGAGTTTTTATATTCATGCATGTATGAAACTTGTGGGAGTGGTGACTAGAGTTTGAAGCTGCTGAAGGACACATTTATATTTCTTAAGAAAAGGCTTTTTCCTCTGACCTGAATAGCTACAGCCAGAAGGACTGGAACAGAAACATGTCTGCCCCAGTCCTTATATCATCAAGATGAGGAAGATGGAAAAGACTTGAGGTAAACTATCCACAGGATACTTTGAAGAGGTTCATCAATGGACTTAACTTGGAAGATCATAAATAATTTAGCAGGCAAAACCTAAAAAGACGTCCTGGAGCTGTAAAAGGGACAGTGTTTGAGGCTTCTGAAAAAGCCATGTAGAAGGCCATGCAAGGAGCATCTGCGCTACCAAAGGCCTTGTGGGTGAGGTTTACCAGAAAGGTTGAGATAGCTTCTTGCAGATGATAATATGATGGCAATCAGCCCTTGTGGGATGATGTGTGCCAGAATAAAGTTCCAGTAGATACTTAGATCTATTTAGCTTTTAATCACTACTTGTCCAGTACTGTTATTATGCCATTTTTAATGATGTATTTATTTGATTGTATAACAGCCCATCTTACATTCAAGACTTTGGGCAGCTCACCTAGTTAAAACAACCACACTAAAAAAAACCACCACAGATATCAGTAAAACTCCATTAAAGGCAGATTCAAATATAATAAGAAGGCAAATACAAGCCACATATTTATTATGTATCATTTATGATACTTTATTCCTTATTCCAGTTATGCAAAACACCTCTTTGGGTAAATAAAAGATTGGCCTCTTTGGGGAAATATTTTTCAGTTCTAGTCAGAAATCCTAGGATTACCTATCAACTCACATCCAGATATTAACTCGGTCTGAAACTTAAACTTTTTGGGAACAACTTTTGAATCAAGGTCAAAGACTACATTAATGTGTTTTCAGGTATGTCAATTTTAAAATTATTTTCATGTACATGTCATTGTGTATGTATAAAAGCCCATATTTTTTGTTCATTTATTTTTGTAAATGTGATAGCAATACCATTATACAAACTATAAAACTATAAATAAAGGTTGTTCAACAACACTGTTCTTGCTCTGTTGTCCCAAATATTTCTGCTTTAACCTTGTCTGGAGAATCATAGTGATAAATGAAATCATGCACGTGGTGTTGTTACCATCCAGAGTTGCAGCAAAATCATCCAAGGATGAAAATCTCTTATCCTGTTAACATAAGAGATATTGCTTAAATAGTACTTTTCCCTGAAGAAGTTAATTAAAATTGTATTTTGTTAAATGAGAATGGTGCTGCCCTTGTATGGAATGCCAGTTAAGGGCATGATAAGCTCCTGTAAAGCTGGCTCAGCTGACCAGCTTAATTTAAAAAAAAAAAAAAGACTGTCTGCATTGGATGACTAATGTCAAGCAGCTTCTCCTTGAGCACTTCTATAACTCCCAAAATGAAAAATGAAATAATTTATTTTAGAGAAAATAATCTTAGATATTTTTCTGGGCTTTTGTTAAAGAAACTATAGTATTTTTTTTAATGATCAGAAGGAATAATAGACGACACCAGTGCTTTTCCTGGAAGAGAATCTTATTGGATGCTTAATACGTTCAAAACTGCTAGTTCGGTGGAAACGGGACTTGATTATTTCCTTTTTCACTTTAAATATAAAACAGAATAAAAGATAAATATGTGTGACTTTCCTTGGAAAATATATTTAGGAATATGCGTATTTGTTTTGGCTAAAAGGGATTTTCCAACATTTTCAGGTAAGAAAGCATACCTAATAATTTGTGAGTATGTGTTAACATTCATTTTACTAGTTAAACAGTTATCCCATATTTTTGTATTTAATAAAAAATCATTTAATCATAATGAGAGGGAATAGGTTATATTTATATGGAGTTAGAATCAGTCTTTATGTACTAGAATCCAATGTGATTATCTGCAACTATCTTAAAATTGAGAAGAGAAATTAGTTATAGGATACAATGTTTCTATCCATAACATAAGAATAAACATTACCTAAGGTTTGCTTTTACTGAAACATGCATATCATGAGAATAAATACTAAGCATATGTCTAAGCATATGTCTATACTCAGCAGTAGTTTTTCCCAGAAAACAAAATCTTAATATTGTTAATATTTGTCCTCAAGCCAGTAGCAAGTATATCATGTAACTCTTCTTGTACTGTTTATATTTATTTATTTTTTTCATTTCAAATGACATTTTTAAACATTGGTAATACTTTATCATTCATATAGTCAGTGAATTGTTCACCATTATCATTATTCTCCTTGTTAGTTTTTACAGTATATAAATGGAAAATATGTGAACTGATTAGTTTCCATATTAAAAATATAAAGCAAGAGCTAATTTCATGTCCATCTTTAAAACATAGCAATCCTTAAGGGATTTAGAGTAGCCCATTCATATTGATGCATAAATGGTGCTTGAAAGTTTTATGCTGTTTGTCAAAGTAATAATGATACAAATAGAAAATGTTTAAGAAGTTTAAAATATGTAAGCTATTTGATCTGTTAGAAAAATACGGTAAGATGTGTGCAGAACACCTGAGAAACTCTTTATAGTCTTTGTATATTATTCAGACTATGTAGAAATTGGTCTCATCAACCTGGGCAGAAATATGTTTTAACAATAGTGCAGCAGTTTCTTTATATCTATGGAAACAGAAATGCTAGCTCTTCTTGTTCAATTGTAAAACAAGTTTAATTTTCTTACTTTGGAGCACAAATTTATAGAATAAACATTTTTCCTTTGAAATCTTGATTATTATCTACCTTAATCGCACAAACAAACAAACAAACAAAAATCCCATAATGACTTTTTAAAAATAAAAAGATGTATATTTAAGACATTATTTGCAATACCATAACAACAAAGAAGGTATAATTATCTAGTGGAAAATGTATTATAATTATTATGATACACTGTTTTTATTAGAGTTATATCGGCCTTTTGGTTCAGGAACTGAAGGCAGTGTAAATAAGACTTGCTTGCCTTATTTTTCTTCATATCAACAACTCTCTTATTTGGGTTGGATTAAAAGAGAATGACTGGCCCAAAGTCACCTAGTGACCTTTGGTGATTAATGGTGGACAAGGATATTGATTTCTTTAGGATCAGTCCAACGTTTTAACTCCTACACTGCTTAGTCAATATCCATTTTACCAGATGAATATAAGAAAAGTAGACTGGAAACATCTGAAAGATTATATTTCTTAATGAAACTTATAAAATAGTGCAGTACTATAGCATTACATCCATAGCTCCTTAAAGGTATCTCTTTGTAATGAAATCTATTTACCAACAGAGGTAACAGCACCGAAGGATATTTCATTGGATTTTTCATCTGATATTTGGCAAACAAATAGAAATCATTCTCAGTTTCTTGATTCGAAGCCTTTTCTTGACTTCAAAGAATCACAGAAGTTCAGCAGACATTTTTTTCGAATGAAGAGATCCATTTTCTTTCCTACTGGAATTAAAGTATGCCCAGAAGAATCTATTGAACAGGCTACTGCCAATCATCTTAAATATTTCAAACTTAGAGGTAAGTGAGTGGTCTAGGGCAACTGCTGTTTCTTGAGAGAGTTAACATCTAGATTTATGTGAATGTTGAAAACTCTCAGAAAAGCAACACTGTTGGGCTGATGTTGGGTATATTGCCATTGCTTTTTCCTTGACTTCCTGTTACTCATCAGAAAGTTGTAACAATGAAAGATATAGATTGAGCAGAGATGACTCCAACCAAAGTAAAAATTACAGCAAATAATAGGCCAATGAAGGACAGCTGTCTATTTGAGATGCTTGCTTTGTTTTACTTGTTTATTACATTAAATCATGAATTTCCTGCAATAACTTAAGACAATATGCAGAGTACTCCTACAGACCTATCTGTTATGCTAACTAAATTACAGCAATATTGGCTTAAAGCTTCAAAGCTGCATGGATACCAGAACCTAGATTATCCCATGATAATCTACTATTTTAATCATTGTGCTACTTTTTCACTAAATATTAGCAAAGCAAATTCTCTTTTCACTGTATTAGGACTAGTACTTAGGTTATTTTACCTCAAATAATAGCCTCTAACATAAGAAATGGAAGAAGGCAGTATAATTACTTGAAGAAGTTATGTTGCCTCTCAGTGCAGGTAGGCTTAGAAAATTATGTGATATATGAAAAAATATGTCAGTTCAGTCAGATTAGAGGTTTGAGGAAAACACATATACCCACGTATCATTTACTTGACTATGTGGATATTACAAATGAGAATAACATAAGGCTTGTAATGTTCCAAATTCAATTCCATAAAGGCATAAATTTTCCAGAGATCATGAAGTTTATGCAAGATCAGAAAAAGGCATGCTTGCCATAAGAAGATGCAGAGAGGTAGCTTCAAAGCAGAGGTTGTATTCAGCAGGTTCTAACCAGTTCTGGAGAACCAATAATGGAAATTTTAAGTAGTTCGTAGAACCGGCAAATGCCACCTGTGACTGGCCCCGCCCCCATCTATTCTCTGCCTCCTGAGTCCCACCTGATCAGCTGGGTCTTCTTTCGTTGACCTGCACAGGAGAACGGAGCTGGAAAGCAGGTATTTATTTATTTATTTATTTATTTATTTATTTATTTATTTATTTATTTAGATTTGTAAATCACTTACAAGGTAATAGGTATAAATATATACATAGTTATGAATACCTGAAATGGGTACATATAAGAAAAATAAAAGAAACAGTAGGACAGGGACGGTAGGCACTTTGGTGTGCTTATGCACGCCCCCTACAGACCTCCTAGGAAAGGGGTGAGGTCAATCATAGACAGTCTAAGGTTAAAGTTTTTGGGGTTTGGGAAAGGTGGAGTATTTCAGACATTGACCACTCTGTTGCTGAAGTTGTATTTCCTGCAATCAAGTTTGGTGCGGTTAACCTTGAGTTTGTATATATTGTGTGCTCTTGTGTTGTTATGGTTGAAGCTGAAGTATTCATTGACAGGTAAGTCATTGCAATGTATGATTTTATATACCACATTTAGATCAGACCGAAGACGGCGTAATTCAAGGTTTTCTAGGTCTAGAATTTCAAGTCTGGTGGCATAAGGTATTTTATAACAAATAGAAGAATGGAGAACTCTTCTTGTGAAATATTTCTGGACTTTCTCATCTGTGTTAATATCAGATACGTAATGTGGGTTCCAGACTGATGAGCTTTATTCGAGTATTGGTCAAGCAAATGTTTTGTATGCTCTAGTTAGTAGTTATATTACCAGAGTAGTTAGTAGTTATATTACTAATCCTACTATGTAGGATTAGTAATGTAGGATTAGGTTAACAATTCTTAATGCCTTTTTGGCAATGTAGTTACAGTGGAGTCTAGCACTTAGATCATTAGAGATGAGTATTCCAAGGTCCTTGACAGAATTTGGATCATCAATAAGGTCTTGACTATTCAGCTTGTATTTTATTTTCTGATTTTTTTTTTGCCAATATGTAAAACAGAGCATTTATTTGTGACATTTGAAATTGCCATTCGTTTGACCATTCTGATACATAGTCAAGATCTTTTTGAAGGGTAGCAGTATTGTCTGTGGTATTGAATAGCTTTACATCATCAGCAAAGAGAACACAGTTGCTCTTAATATGATCACAGAAGTCATTTATGTAGAGTATGAAGAAAGTTGGTCCTAGAACACTGCCTTGGGGGACACCACTATTGACAGGTAGAGAATTTGATAGGGCACTCCCAATTTTGACCATTTGTTGTCTGTTTGACAGGAATGCTTCTATCTAGTTATGCAGGTGTCCAGAGATCCCATAAGATTTTAGTTTTAGGAGTAGTTTGTCGTGTACCACTGAATCAAAGGCTTTACAGAAGTCTATGTAGATTGCATCTATTGCTTTGCCCTGATCAAGTTGTGTAGTCCATATGTTTTTGCGGTGTAAGAGTTGCAGATTACAGGATATTTTTTTCTGAAATCAAAGGTTTGTGGAGTGGGGAGGGAATGGAGATTTTGCAGTAACCTTCTCCTGCCAGCCCACCAAGCCACATTCACCAAGTCACATCATGCCCACCAAGCCACGCACACAGAACCAGTAGTAAAAATTTTTGAATCCCACCACTACTTCAAATCATCTTCTTTGGAATCAGATCATTTTCCTACAATGGGCAGTATCTCTAGACTTCTAAGTGTAGTCTTTTAAAATGCTTGTGATTCTGAGATAAAGAAGAAAAAGCTTCATTCCTTCTCTTCCATTTATGACCATTTCCATTATACATTTGCCTCTATAATTTATGTAATTTGACCACAGCTTCCATGTCTCAACATCCAAACAGGTTGGTTAGATTCCTAAGAACTTGTACAGCCCTTTTTCTATGCATAGAGTCACTGCTTCTCTAAATTTCTTGACACTTATAATCAATTAATTATCTCTGCCATGCTCTTGTTAAGAATTGCAAGCTTAATAAACGGGATTTGTGGGTGCTATATTTAGGACATTTAAATGCTGTCTAAAAATAAATTAGAAACCAGTACATTCCTGCAAAGGGTTGAAGTGGTAGATGTAGTGCTGTATATATTGATTGAAGTTAGGTAATATTTTAACATTACATCTGATATTAAAGGTCTTACACAAATTAACACCTCAGAAACCTAAACAAATATTTAAATCTATACTATATCTAAATCTATACTACAATTAAATCTATACTAATATTTCATTTTTCGACTGTCGCTATTTCTTATCCATTTGATGTGATCCTGCATTTTTCAGAACTGCTCCATTCTGATCAGGAAGACCTACAACAGATGGCTGTTTGATCCCTTGATAAGGGCTGTCACACACAAAGACTTCTGTGAGGATGGACAAGGATTCTCTAGCCCAGATGGTCAAAGTAGCTGTGAACTGGCATGACATTTTTCTTTCTCTCCTCCTAGGCTATATATCAACAGGAGAATGAATTGATATCTAGAACTAGGTTGACCTTTCTTGACTAAAAGTGCTTCTTTAGCCATACACTTAGTACTAATATTGTTAGTGGAATCAAATACTCAGAGAGAGAGGCTTCTTTAAGGCAGTAACTCATTAATTTTTTTCATATTGAGGAACAAATTGTTGGACATTTGGGAGTTGAGTTTAAAAGGTTTAGTTTTCCTGAGTCAATATACAGTACATGGTTCAATGTTTGAGAAACACAAATGGATTTATAATTGGATTAAGCTGAAGAACTGCTCATTTACATAAATGACTGAGCAAGCTCTCCAACCTCAAAGCAAATAAGCAGGACTAGTCAGGTGCTGATCCCCTACAAATCCCTGTCTGTAGAATGACAAGTAATAGACTAAACCATCTTACTGTATGTTGTGATAAAAAGGCATTGGACAATAATAGTAATGTTAACTGGCACTTCCTAAAAAGACTAAAGCTTTTTGTGAAGAAGACTCATTGGAGGATTCATACAATATGTTACTGATTATTTCAAAGTTTAAATAGATCATACAATTCCCAAAGAAAACTGTTCTAACATTGAATCCTCATAAGACACAAATTAATTTTAATTTTATTGTTGTAAACCTACTAGACTAGATAGGTGGGACATAAATTTAATAAACAAATAAATAATGATGGAGTCTACCCTTATGAGACTGAGCTCATACTGAATGTTATTGTCAAGTGTCAGTGATACTGTACAAACCAATAACTCAGCCTTTGCTAATTTGATCATCTAAGCTGTAAAAATTAGGAATAATGTAAATTGTGAAATGTAAATCTGGAAGATAATACATTGCAGAAGTCTGTAACGGGGAAGCTCTTTGTAGAACATTGTGAGTTTCTCAGGTATTATTTTAGATTATTTATGTTTGTAATTATTCATTGAATTTTTATTATTTTTTAGGAATCATCCATATGAGATGGGTGAACATTTTAAACAAATAAACAAACAATCCAATTATGCAATATTCTGGAGAATTACACAACATGTTTCAAGTGTTAGCATTTGAAAAATTCATGGTGATTAATTGTTTAGGAATTCTGATTTCTAGGATAGACCAGATTTATCTTACGTTCTGTTCAGATACATTTGCTACATGAGCTCAAACAATTTGTAATAGAAAAAAATGCCTACTTGGAGTAGACTGTAATATAATTTTTTATGTTTTAAACTTATTTAATATATTTTTAAAGCTATTTTATCATTTGGAAAGAGGAAGAAAAACATGGTGTATGTAATGTATGTATGTAAAGTTTTTAAAAGTGGAATGTTAAAAGTTTATACCACAAAACCTGACATGATGTCTTGACACTTATTTCAGACAAAAATCTAACAAAAACAATGTTCTCCAGCTGACCAAAGAAAATAATGTTCCTATCACGCCTTTTAATCTCTGCATTCAACTGTAGTCAATCTGCTCTTGGCATTACTTCTGTGAGATTCCTCTGAATAAGATCATTGCCTACATTTTGACAAAATTTTGACAAAATTATCTTGTGATACATCCATGGAGATACTAATAGAAATATATATATATATATATATATATATATATATATATATATATATATGTGTGTGTGTGTGTGTGTGTGTGTGTGTGTGTGTGTGTGTGTGTGTGTATATGTGTGTGTGTGTGTGTGTGTGTGTGCTGTTTAGCTTCCTTCGGGTATTATCCCACGTGATTGTAGTTCTGTTAAAGTTGTAGCAACGTTTCAGCAGAATCTCATCTGCCATCCTCAGGCTTCTATATAGAGTTAGTTCCTGGTTTCAAATTTGAGGCTGGTCCATTCTGATTGGCTGGGAGCCTGGATCTGTGTTCATTGGACTTGGAGTTTGATTAATTGGTGTTTCTGGTTTCTTCTGTCTGTTTTGTGGCTTTGATTGGCTGGCAACACTCTGTTCTTGTGTTGGAGGCTTTCAGTGCAGCTTGGCTCCGTGTGAAGGGACGGCTGCTCTTCATTGGCAAGCTGCTATTCATTAGCAAGCTGGGTTTCACCTGGGTGCCTGGTGGGGGGGTGTTTGGGCTGAAGCTATCAGAGGGAGTCTGTATTTGCCCAGGTGTTTGCCTGGCTTGTGGCATGGAGATCTTTCTATTTGAGAGTGCAGGCTTCCAAATGATTGACAGTCTGGTGGAATCATCTCTTCTATTCATGCTGTCAGGTCTTTTTTCAATCTCTATGGCTTCTCTGATGATTCTGTGGCTGGGGTTTTCTATAGTGGCTAGGGTTTTAGTGCCATTGAAGTTGATGTTGTGACCTGTGGTTTTCATGTGTTGGACTAGTGAGGAGGTGTGTTCCAGCTTTTTTACTGCATTTTTGTGTTCATCTAGGTGGGTACTTATTCTTCTATTGGTCTGTCCAATGTATGTGGCCGCGCATGATGCACAGGGAACTTCGTATATGCCTTGGTTTTCCAGGTCAATTTTGTCTTTGGGGTTCCTCAGGATGGCTGCTATTTTTTTGTCTGTTTTGAA
>BLBF01000006.1:35506461-35520740 GCA_015471245.1 Laticauda colubrina | reverse complement strand
GCAAGCACCTGGACACAAGATAAGTATGAAACAAAGCCCAGATTCCACTTAAAAGGAAAAGAGGAATTTTTTAAAAAATGTAATGCTAAGAATAAATCATACCTGTTAATCATATCCAACTGGATTAACCTACACCAGGGATGTCAAACTTTTTCATCACGTGATGTATCACAATTTTTTCCCCTTTGCTAAAATGGGGATGGACGTGGCCAGCACATGATGCATTCGGCCCACAGGCCTCGAGTTTGACACCCCTGACCGACATGTTTACCTTCTGTCTTATTTTATGTGCTGCTCTACAGAACCTGGCTACAGAGTATGTAATCTCTGGATTAATGTTAGAAAGCCGAAATTGCACATGTTTTTATTAGTAAATCCTATGGTATTCAAATGATGAATAACTAAACACTGCATGTTTCTATATAGTAACTGTGCTAACGAGAGGTTAAACAATGCAATAGCTGCAGCATATATTGACACCCTCCCAAGAATAGTAGAATAAGTGCTGCACTCTTACTCGAATTTTAACTAATGGCTAGAATGAATTCTTTTTATTCCATCAGCTGTAGGACTATGCCCAAGTTTTAAAGCACAATACTAGCTAAAGGGCCTGTCACATTGGCCGACGGATGCAAAATGTGTGTAAAAAGGACACAGCAGACGAGAAAATGTTCCATCCGTTGTTATCCGTTCTCAAAAGTGCCCCGAATTTGCATAACCAGAGCGGAAAACAATGGAAAGGAACGGACGGGGGGAGGATGTAGCCAGGATGGAAAGCGGATGCTCCATGGAAGCCTAGCGGATAGAAGCAGATGGAAGTGGATGGCACATCCGCGGGGCTTCCGGGTGAGCACAGCGAAGCGGACGTGCAATGGAAAGAGCGGATGCAGAGCGGATGCAGAGCGGATGAAGCGGATGCAGAGTGTTCACTGCGCATGCGGGGAGGATGCATTGCGTCAGCCCCGTGGATATAAAGGGAAGCAGATCGCAAGCAGGTCACCATTCAGAGGAAAGACCTGCTCCAGCCAGCCAGCCAGCCAACAACCACGGGGAAGAAGAGGAAGCCTGTGCCATCTGCCAGCCCTGGCAAGAGGGGCAGGGCCACCATCCCACCCCTTGGCCCTGACTCTGCTTCTGCTGGGGCTTCTGCTGCTCGGGCTGACTCTTCTGGTGCTGGTGCTTCTGCTGGTGCTTACTCTGCTGGTGCTGCTCCTGGTGCTGGTGCTTCTGTTGGTGCTTACTCTGCTAGCGCTGCTCCTGGTGCTGGGGCTTCTGCTGGTGCTGCTCCTGGTGCTGGGGCTTCTGCTGGTGCTTACTCTGCTGGTGGTGCTCCTGGTGCTGGGGCTTCTGCTGGTGCTGCTCCTGGTGCTGGGGCTTCTGCTGGGGCTTACTCTGCTGGCGGTGCTCCTGGTGCTGGGGCTTCTGCTGGTGCTGCTCCTGGTGCTGGTGCTTCTGCTGGTGCTTACTCTGCTGGCGGTGCTCCTGGTGCTGGTGCTTCTGCTGGTGCTTACTCTGCTGGCGCTGCTCCTGGTCCTGCTGGTCCTGCTGGTGTTCCTGGTGTTCCTGGTCCTGCTGGTGCTGCTGGTGCTTACTCTGCTGCTGCTGATCCTGGTGCTGCTGGTGCTGCTGGTGCTGCTGGTGCTGCTGGTTCTGCTTTTGCTGCTACTGTTGTTGTTGCTGCTGCTGGTGGTAGTGGTGTGGAGGAGCAGCCCCTCGAAGCCCCTCTGATGAGGGCCCAGAAGGCACTGCCAGAGGGAGGAAGAGGCATATGCATGAATGAGAATGGGAGAGGAGGCAATACTCCATCGAAGAGGAACATGAGGATGAGGTGCTGGAATGGCTGAGGGAGAATGAGTATCTTTGGCGGAAGGGACACAGGCTCAATCGAGACACCAAAAGGAAGCAGGCTGCTTGGAGAAAGAAGGCGGAGAGCCTGGGCTACACTTTGGAGGTGCTCCTCGGCTGGTGGAAGCACATGCACACCTGGTATGGGAAGCTGCACCTCAAGAAATCTGGCCAGGCCACGGTCAAGCTGACGGACCGAGAGACCTACGTGATGGCCAAGTGCAGCTTCTTGGAGGGTGAGATCCGCCACCGAGGAGCAGCAGCAGCCCCTCTGACAACCCTCTCTCTCAGGCAGCCCGCAGAGAGCCAGTCCTCTTCTGGCCAAGAGTTAGCTCCTGTGTCCAGGCAGGTATCTGTGGAGCGTGCCACGACGGATACCCCCCTGACAGCTGCACACCCCGTGGTGGACCACGTGGAGGACCCCCTGACACAGTGGGGGCAAGGAGAGGGCACTTCCACCAGAGACCAACCCACATCCACCCGCAGCTCCACCTCCACAGAAAGCAGGCAGAGAGCCAGACTGGAGGGGCAGAGCCACACTGTCCTGCTGGAGATCAGGGACACCATCAGAAGCAGTGTAGATCTCCTCTCTCAGCTGGTACACACCGACGTCCCATCCTCCAACCGAAAGCCCTTCCTCACCTACGTCAACCAGACCCTCCTGAACATGTCCTAATCACAGTACCAGGTGATCAAGGACAGGATCACTGATCTTCTTCACAACCCTCCAGACCCAGCTGAACCTGCTCCCACCCAGTCCAGGTCTGCTCTTCCACCCCAGGTGATGTCACAGCCCTTCCAAGGCTTTCCACAGGTCCTCACCTACCAAGGCTATGGCTACCAAGAGCTCCAGCAGCACAGGCAGCCCTTCCCAGTCCAGGCACAGGTACATCGAATGTCACCGGTGCCACCGATGCCACTGATGCCACTGATGCCAGCCACGCCACAGATGCCACCAATGCCACAGATGCCACCCATGCCACAGATGCCACCCACGCCTCACCTCGCTCAACTGCAGACCAGACAGCGCCACTACACTCCTCCTTCCTCCACCCCATAGCCAAGCCCGGCCTCAGAACATCTGTCATCGGTATAGGGGCTGACAACCCATGTCCTGGAGGAAGGGGCTCTCAACATCACAGGACTGAGCCATCTCTCGGAAAACTTCCTCCACACACCATCCCCTGTTGTCCTCTTGGGGCCAGGCACCCCAATGACGCCTCAGACTAGCACTCCAGCAGCAGCCACCTCCACAGCACCTGGACCCTTCACCCCTGAGATTGGGCACGCCTCAGAGTGACGAAGAAAAGTGCCAGAGACTGGGTTGCTACCTGATGACTTTATCTTTTCTTGGGACACTTGGGTCATTTTCTTTTACAGTTTGTTATTAATAAAGATTATCTTTGCTTCACACACTTGCTTCATTTATTTTATTAAATGAAGTCTTGGTGGAAAATTTTAGAAATAGTTTAAGCCTTTGCATGCTTGTGGGATGGGTAAGGATAGCAGAGGGATGGGCAGGGATACCTTTGGGATGGGTAAGGATACCTTTGGAATGGGTAATAGCTGTGGGATGGGCAGGGATACCTGTGGGATGGGTAATAGCTGTGGGATGGGCAGGAATACCTGTGGGATGGTTAATAGCTGTGGGATGGGCAGGGATACCTTTGGGATGGGTAATAGCTGTGGGATGGGTAAGGATAGCAGTGGGATAGATAAGCCTCCAGTGCAAGCATAGTAGGACTGTATGGTCCATCCTCCCAGGTGCCACACCTTTGGCCCTTTATTATCAATAACAATGTAATCAATCATCCACACATTTCAACATAAACACAACTCTTTATTAAATGCCCTGTTCATTGTAGGGCCATTCAACACACATGGCCCAATCTCATCAGTGTGATGAGACAGGCTGAAGGAAGCATCCATTAAGCATCTACCATCCTGTCTTGCCACTCCACTGCTCCAGCTGGGGAGTTGCACCAGTGTTTCAGGAGGTTGCGCTGCTTCTTCCCTTCACATGAAGCTCTGTTGGGGCCTTGCACATCCACAGTATCTATCAGGTTTCGCCCTTGCCTCCATTCACCAGGCTCCATGTCCCCATTGCCTTGTTGGTGGTCCATGAGCCTGTTCTGCAAGACTGGGTAGCGGGTGCACATGAGATTGTGCAGGATGCAGCAAGCTTCCATGATCCTGCTCACGGTCTGTGGCTCATGCTGCATGGTGGTGAGAAGTACCTGGAACCTGTTGGCCAGGATGCCAAAGGCGTTCTCCACCACCCGCCTTGCCCTGGACAGCCTGTAGTTGAAGATTCTCTCTTCATGGGTGAGGCATCTGGAGGTGTAGGGCTTCATGAGGTAGGTTCTGAGGGAGAAGGCATCATCCTCCATGATGAAGTAGGGCACATCTTGCGTGTCGTTGGGCAGGGGGTCTGGATCTGGGAAGCCCATGATGAGGTTGTATTCCAGCCCCTCCTTGAGGTGACTGGCATTGTATACCTGGGCATCTGAAGGTGACCCGTTGCCTGAAGCATCGATGTACATGAACTTGTAGTCAGCATCGACCATGGCGAAGAGGATGATGCTGAAGAAGCCCTTGTAGTTGTGATAAGTGGACCCTGAGTTGGCTGGACCTTTGCAGGCCACGTGCTTCCCATCTATGTCTCCAACGGTGTGGGGAAAGTTCCACCTCTGATACCACTCTTCTGCAAGTTTTCTCCAGCCTTGTTCAGTGGTGGGGCACTTGAGGAGCTTCTCCATGTATTCTTCGATGATGGCCTGCACCATTTCTCTGACCACTTTGCTGATGCTGTTGTGTGGCACCCTCCATGCATACTGCATGTTTCTGTATGTGGTTCCAGAGGTCAGGTGCCGCAGAGTCAATGCCATCTTCAGTCCGGGGTCCAGGCTGGGGCAGAAGTTGGTGCTCTGCTTGGTCAACCTGGGTTCAGCCACTCCACAACTTTGTCAAACATGGCTGGAGGCATCCTCATGAAATTCTGGAATGCACGAGGGTCTTCATTCCTCAGCTCCAACATCAGCTTGTTATACAGTCCGTACTCTGCTCTTCTGGCGATCCATCTTTGGACCCAGACACTTCTTGGCCGCCTCCTTTTCTTCCCGTAGAACAGGTGAAAGAGCCTGTAGATGGCTTCGCACTGTTGTAGAATGATGGTGGCTACCAAAAGGAGTGTGTGATGATCCATGGTGGAGATGACTGGATGCTGTGGAAGAGCAAGAGCCAGATGAAGGCTTAAGAGGTCTGCACAGCAGGGCTGCTGGACTGAAAGTGAGATCCAGGTGAGTTCCTCCCCCTTTTTATAGGAAATATAGGTTTTCCGCTAGGTGTCCTTTTGCATCCTCTAGGCATCCTGCAGACATCCTAAATATCCGAGATACGTCCCCTATGCGAACGTTTTTTCCATTTTAATGCTTTGTATGTGAGCTGCATCCGCTTTCATCCTTTCTCCGTCCATGCTACTCACACTTTGTGTCCGTTCTGCGTCCGTTTCGCTTCTTCCCTGTGTCCATTTTCCGCTGGAGCGGATTTGAGTTGCGTGGATGTGCAGCGGATGCCTGGCGGATATAGCGGACACGTAACGGATGACGATGGATGTAGAACGGATGTTCCCCGTATGCATTGCGGATGCAGAACGGACGCGTTGGATACATTTTCCGCTCAAAAAGTTTTGTGCAACTCAAAACTTTTTGTGCGGATGAAATGTCAGTCGACGGATGCTGGATGGATAGAGAGAATGAAAAACGGACGCAGTGAGTACAGAACGGAAGCATCGTGTTAACCAACGGATGGCAAGTGTTTCTCTCTGTTTTACATCCTCTTTCCATCCGTTGGTGCTGTGTGATAGGGGCTTAAATAATATTGCTGTTGATAGATCAAGGCAAACATTTGGGCCAATTTAGTTTTTCGCAAATCAGGTTTATAAGTAGGTCTAATTGATTGACTATGTACTTTCAGGTCAGCAACTATTCAAACAGATTTTGCTTCATAATGGTCTATTCCTGCCCAGGTCCTTTGAGTCTTCCAATATTTTACCTGTTACCTTTGTTACTAAGCCCATCTACCTTGTTGCTAGATATTTGAATATTTTAAAATGGCTATGGTACCAAGTGCTTGTCTGTAGTGTATTTCTTGGTGGCCTAAAAGTCAGAACCTATCTAACACTTCAATATTTTCATTTCATAAGGCTGGCTATTGTGTCTGCTGTCATTATTTTGGTCTTTGTACTTAATGTTAGTCCCATTTTTTCCTCCACCATGCTGTTAGATTTTTATTACTGGTTCATGCAGACCTTTTAAATTTTTGTTATCAAAAGAAATATCATTAGCATTGGGCAGGATATTGATGTTTCTTCCTCCAGTTGTAAAGAAAACACTCTCATCTTCTTCCAATCCAGATTTCCATGGAATAAATATATTCAACCAAAAAACTGAATAAATGATGGCAGAGTATAAGTCCTTGTCTAATTCCTTTGCCAACTGCAGAATGTTTGTTTGCCTACATTGTCCACAATATCCCTTCTTGACCTGGGACTTTGAATAACTTTATCACTTTAAATGTACGCTAATGTACACTTTAAATGTACACTAATGAACAATTTAAATGTACACTACTTTCATTTTAATGTATGCTGATTAGAATCCTCTCAAAGGATCACCACCTCCAACATACATTACATAAACTTGACTAAACAAAGAAATGATTGGCTTGTGGTGCTTCTGCCAGACAAAATTGATCTCGGGAGGGCCGCATGTGGCTCCCGAGCTCCATTTTCACTGGCAGAGTGTTGCAGGAGGCCATTGCAGCTGAATGTTTGGGACTTTGGAAGCCAGTTTCAGCTGGCAGACCGCGCAGGCCATAGCAGGGCCCCTCGACATGTATGATGTCGAGCTAGCCATGGCCATCCTAGCCATGCCCACCTCAGCCCCCGAAGTCAAACACAACCCTGATGCGACCCTCAATGAAATAGAGTTTGACTACCCCTGTTCTAATAGCATCTGACTTTAAAAAAATTAAGACAGTCTTAATAAAGGCTTATAAATGAGTTTTTAGATTATATTTTAATGGAATCAGAAAAAAATAAACCATTTAAATAGTATCATTTAAAGTTTTTGTTCAGAAGTATGTGGGAGAATTTAATCAACACATACCTATTTAATCAAGCCAACTATTTTAGGTTTTTTTTTATTTCATCCACCCACACATTAAATCCCCCCCCACAAAGGTATGACATACTACAAATGTTATAAATTACAATCCATTTCTGCAATCTGAACTTGTTTAAGATGGAATGGTTTCAACATATCAGAACCATAACAGGTTGCTAAAGATAATGTTATATTTTTTTGCATTAATAAACTATATTTGCATTTAGTCTTACAGTCTTATTATGCAATAGTAAAACTTCCAAGCCCAGAATAGAGTATCAGTATTGCTTTGAGTTGTTTTGTGGTCTCTGTAAAAGCCATCTGCTCAAATCCTGAAACCAGACACTAGGGCTGAGTGCTTAATCCCATGGTATCCAAGGTGATATCATATTTATATTTACCATATAACCCAAACACTTCCAGTAAGTGTTATTTTAAACCTGCTGGTTTTCATTGGACCAGCTGCCTAAGTGATTTAGAGTTAAAGATGTGCCCTGGGCTAACTGAGTTCTCCCCCTCCTGCCCCACCCTACTATTTTCAAGTTTACATCTATAATACAATATTTCTCAACTTTGGCAAATTCAAGAGGTGAAGACTTCAACATGGCTGTTTGCGTAATTAAGATCACACCTCTTAAAGTTGAGAAAAAAATCTGTTATAATCCAAAGAAGTGCAGGCCATAGATAATCACTGTGGCAAAAAAAGTAGATATGTAATATTTGGTGAATAGAAATTCAGTAGTTAGCTTACAAAATGATAAACACACAAAATGATAACACAAAGGATTGTATTGTGATGACCACCTGGGCTTCCTTGTGAAAAAATGTTCCCAACTGAATATTTGGGAACTTTTCTAAGTTTTTCCATTTTACATATTTGTTTATTTAAAATGTGAAATAAAGAGACAACGTATTTCTGACATTGACTATTCTCACTGCAATTTTTGTGAAGTTTGTATACTATCCTTTAAATGTGTATTTACATCCCATTGCCTGAATCTACCTTAAGAAACCTCATCAGGATTTCTGTAATAAACAACTCTCCGAAACCTTTTAACTTTTAAAAAACAAATATTAGTTGATAGGAATGAAGTTTGAATCCTGATGACTGGATATCTGTGAATGAGGGGGCATGTCAACACAAATCAAGATCTTGTCATGATAATTCAATTGAAGCCCCACCCTTTTTTGTGTGTTCGAGTTGGATCTTTCATCTGAAGATCCAACATAGCCTATTCCCCAATAACGTGGCTATTAAATGTAAGCATCTATTGAATTGATAAATTGTATTTAATTAATAAATTGTATTTATTTCTGTAAACATATATGCCTTCAACAGGGGGCTTTCCTTTGAATGTTTTTATGAATAAATAATAATGAACGGGTTTGACTATTTGAAATGCTTGGGACACATAATAGAGGCACATATATAAAACATAAAATATTTACAAAATAAATTTACAAAATGCAGTTCCACATTAAAAATATGGTTTTCTATTTTTCTAGAAATTGTCCTATACTAAAGAAACAATGGATGGGTGAGTATGTGTATTGTTCTAGATTTTACAGTACAGGTTGCCCTCAAATTATAATTACAATTGGGAACCACAATTTCCATTGTTAAGCAAAACAATTGTTTAAGGTATTCCAGATTTTATGATCTCTTTTGCTGTATTAAGTGAATTACTGCAGTTGTTAAGTGAATCACATCATTAAGCAAATCCAGTTTCCTCCATTGTTTTTTGTTGGAGGGAAGTCAACTCCACTGATTTTGTTTGAGGCAAGGCATGATGTTGCAATTGCTGGAAATACATGCTAGTTGCCAAGCACCTGAATTTTGAACATGTGACCATCGGGATGCTGCAACAGTCATAAATGCAAAGACCAGTCACAAGTCACTTTTCTCAGTGCTGTCGTCACTTTGAACAGTTGCTCAACACACGGTTGTAAATTGAGGATTACCAGTATGTTTAGAAGTAAGAAATTGTTGTAACTTTGAACAGTTGCTTGCATGATTTATTTTTATTCCACTATTTTGATTTCTTGCCAGTTTTTGTTGTGATTTGTCCAGTGGGTAAGTTAAAGTTTCACAGCATCCTTCCTTCCTAGCTATTTCAGTTAGAATTCAAGATTTTTAAGAATTTAAGAATTAAGAATTTAATGCATATTTTATAAGCACTAAAACCATTTCCAAAATGTTCAACACGTAGGATTGGTCAAACATGCAAAGTTCACAGCATTTTCACCTTTCTCAAGGTTTGGAAAAGTCCTTGGCTACTTCATGGTTATGCATTAAGTTTTTTATTTAAAAAAATTACAATTAAAGTCTAGCTCGTCATTTTGGAGCCATAAAAAAAACAAGTTAAGCTGCAGATTCCAGGTGTGAACATTAATTAAGCTTTCCTAGGCTTGATATTATTACTAAGTGATTTTCATAGTCTAGGGAAAACAAACTTGACATAAATACCAACAGCCATAATTTCATCTTTTGTAAATCATTGAGTTAGAAATTTGCAGCATTTATTACATTTTTAATCATCTTTTAATAAATCCTCCAAAAGCTAAAATAAAACGTGCAGGGCCAGGCCTATAATATAAATGACATGCAAAATAACAATTGTAATCTAACTAAAGTTTAAATAAGACAAGTTTCACATTTCAAAATGCAAATATTTGCAAAATCATTTCAGTTTTACTCAAGCATTTATTGTTTTAAAACCAATTCACTATTTTTTGGCATCATTTTACTTAACAATTCTACAGTGTTTTAAGTCTTGATCATAAAAATTGGAGCTAATTGTGGCCTGTCTCTTAAGTATAAGATCATTTCAAAGGTTTATTGAAAATGATCACTGTTCATTTGCCACAAACAATTTCAAGTAATTTCGGAATAGGTTTTTATAAAGTTTTTTGAAGCATGAAATATATATCCCCAAGTCCTGAAATTAAATGCTACCTTCTCAAAGAAATAGAAGAATGGCAGGGGTTCTTTCCAAGTTGAGACATACTGAGAAATAGTGAACTGAAAAAGTAATCAGGGAACTCAGAATGTATTTATATGTCACTATATTACTTTCTATTAAACATGACAGGGAAAGCTGTTCTTTTTTCCCCAAAGAGCAGTTATAAAATTTAAACAGTAAAAGAAAATAACTTTTATGCCATTCGTTCCCATTTCTACATCCTTTTTTCTCATTTAGATATATGGGACAGCAGCTTATTTACACTCAACCAAGATTGTTTCGTAGTATCTATATGCACACAGTAAAAAATAGATGCAGCTACTAATATACGCAGCTACTATGTCAACTACTATTTTAGTGCACAGGCTAAAACATGCCTTTGTAAAGACTTTGTAAACAATGGTGCTGTAGCACCTATGTCATTGGCCAACAGACATGGCATGATGTGTTAATGCCAACTTAACCATTATAATTCCTAAAGCCTAGAACTGTCTCTTAAAATGTCACATAGAGTTATATTTGTTTCAGAGAAAATGATATAGGATCTTTTCAGCTCATTTCACACTCATTTTTTTTTTAACAAAATGAACTGGGATAGTAAATAGGGAAATTACTAAAAAGAAAACCAGTATACAAAGGAATTATAAAATGGAAGGTTTTCTTTATAGGTTCTTCTTCTTGCAGTGATTTGAATTCCTTCCTCTTCAGTCAAAGCATATATTCCAATCCCAGGTTTACAGTATCTTATATATACTATTTGTCACACTTGATCTTTCAGTTATGATGAATATTAGAGCTGTATTTTATTCCACTTGCTTTTCTTAGACTTAAACTTTGACTGAATTAATTAATCTTAGTCTCCTGAAACTTTTTTCTCCTCCGAAATCATTTGCTTTCACACATGTAACTGCACATCATGTCTATCCGCAGGTTTTTGTTGTTGATGCTGTTGTTAAATTGTGGATAAATGGTTAAGATCAAAGGTCAAATAGATTAAAACAAACTTCTGCGTAATGTATGTATGCATGGATACTATTGGGAATATTCAAGTCTCTATGTTTTGACTTGGGTTTCATAAAAATATCCATTCTGCACAAAAGTTAAAGGTTTCTCAGTTTCAAAGGTGATTTTTCAAAGGCAATTGTTTTTATTTGAGGAAGAAGAAGAAAAGATCATCTTCTTGTTCCTCAGGGGAAAAACAGTCTAGTTGCTTTTTGAAAAAGCACCTTTCAGACAACTATGGGTGACTGATAATCACCATAAACAAAGGTTTCTCAGGTTTATAATTGTAAGTGTATTAAATCGTAAAGGAAAAATTGAGGTAGTTAAATAATTCAGCTTGTGTTCTGAGGTACCATCATGATTTTAGAATAAACCATCTATTTATAAATATATAGCATTTAGTTATCTCAATTTCTCTAAGATTTCTTCTAAGAATTTTGACATTAAATACAACAAATTGCTAAATAGTATCAAATACTGGCTATGTAAGGTCTTGCCTCAAGAATGCAGAACTGTTGAATGCAGGCAGCATTTCAAAGGGAACTTTTATTGAGAGATAATGGTAGCAGAGAAGCTAGGCAGGATCTAAATTCCCCACACATAACAGGTTAAAATGTTGTTCTGTGGAAACCCCTCCCAACTGTCCGGGGTGGCAATCGCCCAGTGGTGGGATTCAATTTTTTTTTCTACTGGTCCTGTGGGTGTGGCTCGGTGGGCATAGTGTGGCTTGGTGGGCATGGCTTGGTGGACATGGCAGGGGAAGGATACTGTAAAATGCCCATTCCCACCCCAGGGGAAGGATATTGTAAAATCCCATTCCCTCCCTACCCCATTAACCTGATTTCTAGCTCTATTCTCCTGTGCAGAGTAACAAAAGAAGACCCAGATCATCAGCTGGGACTCAAGAGGCAGAGAATAGATAGGGGCAGTGCCAGTCAGAAGTGGTATTTGCCAGTTGTCCATACTACTCAAAATTCCCGCTACTGGTTCTCCAGAACTGGTCAGAACCTGCTGAATACCACCTCTGCGCTGGCCAGTCCCAAAGTGCAAAGATGTTGTGAGAACCTCGAGCTGAGAAGGTAATAAGGTGCTGTGATCTTGTTCCTCTGGAGATCAGATGGACACAGGCCATCCCTCCCTTCCCCTTTATTCCCAGGCAATCAAAGTTGCTTTAAGTTTAAAATGATGCTAAGATGTTTTTGGACTGCACTTAAAATTCCTTTAATTATTAATACTGTTTTTGTTTTTTCTTCTTTTTGCTTCTGTTTACACTTCTTTGCATTTTATTATCCTCAATTCTTACTCTTCTATTCTGCTGTTATTATTCTTATTCTTATTATTGGAAAATGATATACATTTTAAACTAGCTGCAAATCATGATAGAAATGTTATATTAAGGATTTGAGGGTGGATGGGAATGTTATTTTAAGCACCATGTACAGAATATAAATTAAGAAGAAGCTAGTCATATCCAGAAAATGTCAAGCATCATCTTGGCTAGATTTGAGACAGAAAATACAAACAATTGCTTTCAATTGTAATAAAAATATAATTGATAATTTTCTGGATTTAATGATCTCCACATTATCAAGTTTTTCCCATTAATAGTAAGATTATCACAGTAAAAACACTCATGAACTATTGTAAAAGCATGCTACAAATTGCATTGGTTTATTTCTCTGTTTTCCTCTCTTTTCTAAAAGATCCATGGGAATAAGGACTGTTAATTTTGAAAGAAAATATTTAATCTATTTCTTTGTCGTTCACACACAGACACACTTCATCCCTTTGTTTTTCTTATTTTTCAGTTTTAGGATGTCAACTCCATCTCCAGTTGGTCATACTACAACTTTGAGAGGTCTGTTCTCCTTAATTGTCTAATTTATGAATTAGTGAAAAAGATGGAGCAAGATGATTATGATTTGGCATGGAAACATATGGTTTTGCATGGAAATAACTCAGGGTCCCTAGCTCTAGACAGGAATGACATTTTCTATTCCCAGAAATGCTGCAGCTATGATGGGCCAAGTCAACATTTGTTTTTCTGCAATAATTTAGATTCCAATTTTTCAAAGGGTCAGTGTTAAATGGGATAAAACTTTAGTCAGATTTATTTTGTTTTGACTTGATAATCTTTTTGTACTTGGATTGTTCTTATTTAACAAAATAGTTAATTTTAAAAAAGATAACATTTATTATTTTATTTAGATATTGTTGCCAGTATTCCTCCTCCTGATATGGTCTCAACTGATAGACATTTGGACAGAACTGAAAAGATAGAAGATCATGAAGTAAGCTAAAGTGCTTTATAAAGTTGTTTTAATTTTTATACATGTTGCCTGATAGACACTGGTGGTACTGGAGCAATAATAACTTCATCCAAGTTTTTTAAAAAATGGTTCTTTATTTTTCTTACTTCAAAGACGAACCAAGATTAGAAGAATATTGAATATCTCTGCCTACTAGTTCAACATTTCTTTATTCAAAATTCCTCAAGTTTTGTTTAAAATGAATTTATTTCTGTTGCATTACTTATTTCTAGTAAGCCAGAAAATTCTAAAAAGGAATTGAAAATCCAACTTTATATACAATGATATAAAATAAACCCATTAATAAAAACAAAACATGGTTCTCTTCTCTGGTCACTATCTACTTCCATGATTTCAGCTATATCCATAACCATTTCCTTCCTTCTTATTTTGGATGTTGGGTGAAATGTCCCTTCCTCCATAGAACTCACCAATTAATTTTCTTCTTCTTTCCTGCTGTGAACCCACATGCTCACACAACTTTACAATCTATCTTTCTCCCCAGCCACTTCCTTCCACAATAGTTTTTCTGCTACATTCTCGACTTATGACCACAATTTAGGCTGAAATTTCTATAAATTATGCAATCATAAAAAATGTAATTTGATTGCATCACTTAGCAACAGCAATCTCAGCAGGAGAAGGAAGCCGCAGCTAGCCCAGTCCCAGCTGCACCTTGCATCCCAAGAGTCCTCTCCTGACCTGCACTCTCCTGCTCAATGGATCTTCCCCATCTTCTTGCTCCCAAAACTGCTGGGGCAAGCTGAGGCTGTCCTTCAAAATAAAAGAGAGACAGACAGACAGACAGATACAGACAGAGAGAGACAGAGACAAAGATAAAGACAGAGACAGAGTGGGAGGAAGGAGAGAGAGGGAGGGAGAGGGAGAAATAGTCTCGTAGCTGCTGTACATTATGCCCTTCCTTCCTTCCTTCCTTCCTTCCTTCCTTCCTTCCTTCCTTCCTTCCTTCCTTCCTTCCTTCCTTCCTTCCTTCT